>CM033644.1:41756227-42350741 GCA_019512145.1 Engystomops pustulosus
GAGGAACTGTTTTCTGGACCCTTCCCAGAGTCACAAACCACTTGTCCTGTTGCTGCTGAGCTATTTTCCGATGCCCAGGTTTCCACCGGTCGCAGTCTGTGGGTGATGATGACATTATTGACGTAGTGGAAGAAGTGTGTAAAGAGGTGTCGGACGATGAGGAGACACGGTTGTCAGACAGTGGTGAAGTTGTTGTCAGGGCAGGAAGTCCGAGGGGGAGCAGACTGAGGGATCGGAGGATGATGAGGTGACAGACCCAAGCTGGGTTTATAGGCCGGGTGAACACAGTGCTTCTGAGACGGAGGTCCGTGCCCTGACCAACGCCGTTGCTGACAAGGTCCACCTGACCAGGGACACGTGGACGAGTGCTGCCGGGAAGGGCCACTATATATCGCTGACGGCACATTGGGTTAACTTGGTGGAGGCTGGGACAAAGTCTGACCCTGGGGCTGGTCATATACTGCCGACGCCGAGGATTGCGGGGCCTACCTCGGTCCAGGTCTCTCAGGCCTACTATGCCTCCTCCTCCTCCCACCCCTCCTCCACCTCCTCCTCCGAATTACCATCCGTGGCATGGCGCCATCAGTCGGTAGGCTAGATTTTCAGAAGTCTGGAGGTTCTTTAAAGAAACACCGGATGACCGACGGACTGTGGTGTGCAACCTGTGCCAAACCAGGATCAGCACTGGTTCCACCACTACTAGCTTAACTACCACCAGTATGCGCAGGCATTTGAATGCTAAACACCCCACTCAATGGCACCAAGCTCATTCACCTCCGGCCGGGCACACCGCTGCTCCTTCCCCTGTGTCATCTGCTAGTCAGCCCCCTGCCCAGGACCCCGGCCCAAACACCTCCCATGCGAAAACCCCATCTTCGCCTCCACGATCCTCCACAGCATCCACCAGCATTCAGCTCTCCATACCCCAGACGCTGGAGCGCAAAAGGAAGTATAGTGCAACCCACACGCCCAAGCCCTCAACGTCCACATCTCCAAACTGCTTAGCCTGGAGATGCTGCCCTATAGGCTGGTAGAGACCGAGGCCTTTCGAAACCTCATGGCGCCTCCGCCCCTCGGTATTCGGTCCCCAGCCGCCACTACTTTTCCCGATGTGCCGTCCCAGCCCTGCACAAGCACGTGTCAGACAACATCATCCGTGCCCTGACCAACGCCGTTTCTGACAAGGTCCACCTGACCACGGACACGTGGACGAGTGGTGCCGGGCAGGGCCACAATATATCGCTGACGGCACATTGGGTTAACTTGGTGGAGGCTGGGACCGAGTCTGACCCTGGGGCTGGTCATATACTGCCAACGCCGAGGTTTGCGGGGCCTACCTCGGTCCAGGTCTCAAAGGCCTACTATGCCTCCTCCTCCTCCCACCCCTTCTCCACCTCCTCCTCCGAATTACCATCCGTGGGCATGGCGCCATCAGTCGGTAGCTCTAGGCACAGCAGCAGTGCCGTCGCTAAGGCGATAACCGACTGTTGTGCGACGTTCCCACGAAGTGGAATTCAACATTAACCATGTTATCCAGAGTTTACCAGCAGCGCAAGTAGTGCAGCTAGTACCATATTGTGAGGAATTTGCTGGGAGACTTGTGTTTAGCTCTTAGTGACACACATATCCACCTCAAACACCGAAGTGGGACAATTTATTAGGGGTTTGATTTGAATTAGGCACAGTCTGCTGATTTATTTTTTTTTACGTTTATTTCTTTTTTTAACTCAAAGTCATCAGGCACAGCACAAAATCCAGTTGTGTGCTGTCAGTGTAGGTTAGAAACTAGCCATAGCAATAGGATAGCATCATTTTGTTTAAAAAAACAATTTACAGTTTACACTTTAATTTTGAAAATGTTTAACCCGAGGGCTAGGGGTAGAGGACGAGGGCGTCCAACTACTGCTGGGGTCAGAGGCCGTGGTCCTGGGCGAGGTGAGACACCACCTGCTGATGAGGGAGCAGGGGAACGCCGCAGAGCTACACTCCATAGGTTCATCATGTCTCAAGTTACTGGGACTCGTGGTAGAGCACTGTTGAGGCCAGAACAGTGCGAAGAGGTGATGTTGTGGATTGCGCACAATGCTTCTAGCCATTTGTCCACCAGTCAGTCTTCCACGCAGTCCACCCATGTCACCGAAATCAGCACTTCTCCAGCTCCTCCACCTCAGCCTCCTTCCCCCCAGTCTGCCCTCTCCCAGCAAAATTTTGCATTTGAACCGGCATACTCTGAGGAACTGTTTTCTGGACCCTTCCCAGAGTCACAAACCACTTGTCCGGTTGCTGCTGAGCTATTTTCCGATGCCCACGTTTTCCACCGGTCACAGTCTGTGGGTGATGATGACATTATTGACGTAGTGGAAGAAGTGTGTAAAGAGGTGTCGGATGATGAGGAGACACGGGATTCAGACAGTGGTGAAGTTGTTGTCAGGGCAGGAAGTCCGAGGGGGGAGCAGACTGAGGGATCGGAGGATGATGAGGTGACAGACCCAAGCTGGGTTGATAGGCCGGGTGAACACAGTGCTTCTGAGACGGAGGCGAGTCCTATAGCAGAACAGGTTGGAAGAGGCAGTGGTGGGGCCAGACGGAGAGGTAGGGCCAGAGCTGGTGCATCAGCGCCAAATGTTTCACGTAGTCAAGCTCCTGTGGCAAGGGCTAGATTTTCAGAAGTCTGGAGGTTCTTTAAAGAAACACCGGATGACCGACGGACTGTGGTGTGCAACCTGTGCAAACCAGGATCAGCAGGGGTTCCACCACTACTAGCTTAACTACCACCAGTATGCGCAGGCATATGAATGCTAAACACCCCACTCAATGGCACCAAGCCCGTTCACCTCTGGCGGGGCACACCACTGCTCCTTCCCCTGTGTCATCTGCTAGTCAGCCCCCTGCCCAGGACCCCGGCCCAAACACCTCCCATGCAAAAACCCCATCTTCGCCTCCACGATCCTCCACAGCATCCACCAGCGTTCAGCTCTCCATACACCAGACGCTGGAGAGCAAAACGAAGTATAGTACAACCCACCCACACGCCCAAGCCCTCAACGTCCACATTTCCAAACTGCTTAGCCTGGAGATGCAGCCCTATAGGCTGGTAGAGACCGAGGCCTTTCGAAACCTCATGGCGGTAGCCGCCCCTCGGTATTCGGTCCCCAGCCGCTACTACTTTTCCTGATGTGCCGTCCCAGCCCTGCACAAGCACGACCAACGCCGTTTCTGACAAGGTCCACCTGACCACGGACACGTGGACGAGTGCAGCCGGGCAGGGCCACTATATATCGCTGATGGCACATTGGGTTAACTTGGTGGAGGCGGGGACCGTGATCATGGGGCTGGTCATATACTGCCGACGCCGAGGATTGCGGGGCCTACCTCGGTCCAGGTCTCAAAGGCCTACTATGCCTCCTCCTCCTTCCACCCCCCCTCCACCTCCTCCTCCGAATTACCATCCGTGGGCATGGCGCCATCAGTCGGTAGCTCTAGGCACAGCAGCAGTGCCATCGCTAAGCGACAGCAGGCGGTGCTCAAACTGACACATGTGCCATGCCTAGGCGATAAAAGGCACACCGCCCAAGAGCTATTACAGGGCATCACGGCGCAGACTGATCTGTGGCTGGCACCGCTGAACCTGAAGCCAGGCATGGTTGTGTGTGACAACGGCCGTAACCTGGTGGCGGCTCTGCAACTCAGCAGACTGACACATGTGCCATGCCTGGCCCATGTGTTAAATCTCATAGTTCAGCGGTTGCTCAAGACATACCCCAATCTGTCTGATTTGCTCATGAAGGTGCAACGCATCTGTGCGCATTTCAGGAAGTCCAGCACAGATGCTGCCACTCTCAGGGCAGTGCAGCGCTGCCTCCAACTTCCCGCTCACCGACTTTTGTGCGATGCGCCCACGAGGTGGAATTCAACATTAACCATGTTATCCAGAGTTTACCAGCAGCAGAGAGCGATTTTAGACTGCCAGATGTCAACTTCCACTAGAACTGGTAGTAAGGTCAGTCAGCTTCCTCAAGTCTACAACGAGGAGTGGGCGTGGATGTCTCTGTCCAGAAATTTTTTAGCTCTAAACATGACCAAAATATTAGAAAAATTGTTGCTAGCAATTTATGCTAGCAACGCTAAAGAAATTTGGCCTAAAAGGTAGCATTCTAGATAGCATAATGCTTCTCTACTCCAAGCCATCCGCACAAGTGTATACATCAGGCTTTTTATCAGAAAAAATAACAATAACAAATGGTACAAGACAGGGGTGCCCCCTGTCCCCATTGATATTTATAATGACTATTGAACCCTTTGCAGAATTAATTAAAAGTGACTCACAAATTACAGGTATCAATATAGGAAATTAGGACCACAAAGTAGGCCTATTTGCAGATGATACCATCCTAATTCTCTCGAATCCCTCAAAATCTTTACCATCTGCAATGCAAATCATTGAAAAATACAGTCAGGTATCATATTACAAATTAAATACATGGGCATAAACGTGTTAAACATGGGCATATCCCCTTTAACAGTTAAATTTATCAAGTCAAAATATAAATTCCAATGGGAAGCCTCAAAAATCACCTATCTAGGAATTAAGTTAACATTTCCACACAAAGAAACACTTAACATTAATTACAAACACCTTCTAAGCAAGATTAAAAAAGACTTAGAAAACTTTGACAAGTTTGAATTATCTTGGTTTGGGAGGATAGTGTATAATACCATATATTTTATATCTATTCCGTAATTTACCCATCCCAACCCCTCTGAAAACACTCCAAACATTGCACAAACTCCTCTGGTCCTATATCTGGAAACACAAAAAACCTTGTATACAAGCAAATATACTTATTCAACCAATAAATAAAGGCGGACTAGGCTGTCCATCTGTAATACAATATTATAAGGCCAGCATTTTAGACCAATTAAAACTCTTTTGGTCCTCAGATACTAATAAACTTTGGATCAACATAGAAAACAATCAAGTTCCAACAAAAGACATTAAAGCATACCTTTACAGCTTAATGATCCTCAATTCCCAGCCTAAACACCCTTTAGCAACTATATCAGCAATGGCTGATTTATGGATAACTCTCTCAAAAATTCAAATTCTAAGTATAGTCCCACAAGACGTTCCAATTAACAGCTTGTCTGCAGGTATACACAATTTAGTTCCTATACAATGGTTGAGGAAAGACTTAGGGAAGCTGGGACATCTTATTTTACCATCCGGAAAATTAAAACCAATGGAATCAATATCTCTGGATACCCAAATGATAAGAATAAACTGGCTAAAATACCAACAAATTAAAACAGCCCTCATCAAAGCTAAATTCAGTTTTAGCCCAGTAAACACGGACATAACAAAGTTTTTACTAAACCCAGATTAAATTAAAAGGTTTATCTATAGAGATGAGCGAACATACTAGTCCGAGCTTGATGCTCGTTGCTCGGACGAGTATTTCGCCAGCTCGAAAAAATGGCATCTCCCGCCGTTGTGATTTTTGGCGGCCAGAAACAGAGCCAATCACAAGCCAGGAGACTCTGCACTCCACCCAGCATGACATGGTACCCTTACACGTCGATAGCAGTGGTTGGCTGGCCTGATCAGGTGACCCTGGAATAGACTAGCCCCTGCCCGCGTTGCTCGGATCATTCTCTGTCTGGATGCCGCTAGGGAGAGAGCTGCTGCTGGTCAGGGAAAGCGTTAGGGTGTTCTATTAGAATAGTGTTAGGCAGGAGTGATTCTACAAGAACCCAACAGCCCTTCTTAGGGCTACAATAACGTTATATATTTACTTTTTTTTGGTTTGCTTGTGGCTGGGCTTGCTGCCACTAGTACAGATGCTGCCACTCTCAGGGCAGCGCAGCGCCGCCTCCAACTGCCCGCTCACCGACTGTTGTGCGACGTGCCCACGAGGTGGAATTCAACATTAACCATGTTATCCAGAGTTTACCAGCAGCGCAGAGCGATTGTAGACTGCCAGATGTCAACTTCCACCAGAACTGGTAGTCAGGTCAGTCAGCTTCCTCAAGTCTACAATGAGGAGTGGACGTGGATGTCTGATATCTGTCAGGTGCTGAGTAACTTTGAGGAGTCAACACAGATGGTCAGTGGCGATGCCGCCATCATCAGCCTCACCATCCCGCTGCTTGGCCTGTTGAAAAACTCTCTGGTCAGCATGAAGTCGGAAGCTTTGCGCTCGTCACAAGAGACAGGGGAAGAATATTCCCTTGTTGATAGCCAAAGCACCCTCAGGTCTGTTTCTCAGCGCATATCGGAGGAGGTGGAGGTGGAGGAGGATGAGGAGGAAGAGGAGGAGAATGTTGGCGAGACACAAGAGGGGACCATTGTTGAGTCCTTCACTGTTCAGCGTGTATGGGCAGAAGAAGAGGAGTTGGAGGAGTTGGAGGAGGAGGAAATGGACAGTCAGGCCAGTGAGGGGAGTGAATTCTTACGCGTTGGTACTCTGGCGCATATGGCAGATTTCATGCTAGGCTGCCTATCCCGTGACCCTCGCGTTCAAAGAATTTATTCCAGCACCGATTACTGGGTGTTCACTCTCCTGGACCCACGGTACAAGCAAAATCTTTCCACTCTCATCCCTGCAGAGGAAAGGAGTGTGAGAATGCATGAATACCAGCAGGCCCTGGTGCACAAGCTGAAACAGTATTTCCCTTCTGACAGCGCTAGCGGCAGAGTGCGTAGTTCTGCGGGACAAGTAGCGAGGGAGAGTAGGCGAGCAGGCAGCTTGTCCAGCACTGGCAAGGGTACGCTTTACAAGGCTTTTGCCAGCTTTATGTCACCCCAGCAAGACACTGTCACCTGTCCCCAGTCTCGGCAAGATAAGCGTCACGCCTGTCGACTGACAGTGCCTGACAGGCTGACGCTATTAAACTGATAAAGGGCTGTTTATTTCTCAGAATTCCATCTCCACCAGGTTAAGGCAAGCTCAACCCTGAATAATTGATCCACTGCCACTCCTCCGCCTCCTCAGTGGCCTCCTTCTCCTCCTCTTTGTACAGTAGCAGAGGAAACTGGCTATTATTTTTGACAGGGGGCCCACTGGCTCTTGCTATAGTAACTTTATGCATTTAATTTTCTGAGGGCCACCTACCCCGGTCCTCTTTTGAAACCATTTTTTGTGAGTGCCCATACAGGCACTCCAATCTATCCATTTTTCTGAGGCCACCTACCCCGACCTCTGTTTTTAAAAATTTTGGGAATTTGTGGGCCACATAAGGCACTCAATCTATTCCATTTTACCTTGAGGGCCACCTACCTGCTCTCTGGTTAAAAATTTTTGGACTGCCAATACAGGCACCAATCTATTCCATTTTCTGAGGGCACATACTCTCTCCTGGTGTGAAACATTTTTGGGACTCTTGTTGCCAATACAGGCAGCTCAATCTTTCCCATTTTTCTGGAGGACACCTAACCTGCCCTCTGGTTTGAAAAACTTTTTTGGACTGCCACATAAGGCACTCAATCTAATTCCATTTTACTGGAGGGCCACCTACTGCTCCTCGGTTTTGAAACATTTTTGGGACTGCCACATACAGGCACTCATCTATTCCATTTTTTCTGGAGGGATCACCTACCTGCTCCTCTGGTTGAAAAATTTTTGGGACTGCCACATACCGGCACAACAAATTAAATTGGTCTCCATAATCTCCTCCAACGTTTGTCTCCATGCTACCAGGGGGCGGGGCAAAGCTCCCAATTCGTCCTATAGCTAGCCTCCATACATCCTCTCCTTAATCAACGAAGGTGTCAGCAGAATATTTGGGTTGTTTCATGGTTCCCACATCAAGTTGTTAACTTTGGGTCGCCACCACTACCACTGCTGTTGTTATGCGCACAAAAATATACCTATGGCGCAACTTTTATGATTAACCGATATATTATTCAGCGCTTCTTGCGCCTGTTTACATTCCCTCACCCCCATATCCTAAACTTATAAGAACGCTACACACTTGATCTTATACAAAAAGAGTTCTTAGAAGTGCGATTTGTGGAGTAGCCTATAAACAGGGCTTGGATGGCGAAAGCTCTGCCTGTCAATCAGCGCCAGCTCCAGCCAAGGATCCAACTAACAATAGTTTTACCGGCAGCACAGCACCCTTTTATCTACTCCTATTTCACTCACTTTCACTTATCACTGCCTCCATACATGGTCCCCTTTAATCAAAACGAGCTGTGTCAGCAGAATTTGTTGGGTTGTTTTCTGGGCTTCCATTTAACAACTATTGGTCGCCACCCCTGCTGTGTAAATCCCACAAATATACTGAGCAAACTTTTATCATGTACCGATATTATTTGAGCGCTTCCTGCTCACACTCCTTTGGTGTTCCTCTCTGCCCACCCATTGGTTTGAAGTCCTGAGTCCATTTAGGGTAGTCGCCATGCCACTCTCTAAGCCTGGTCCTGCCGCGACCCACCCTCCAGGCCCTAAGGGGGCCGTAAAAGCCTCTGCAGGCCGTCCCCTAGGTGTGTACAGGTCAGATTATGCATGTTTTAGAAATGCTTATCTACTTCATTCTGTCACTCTGTCATAAGGCCAGGCTGTGCCCATAATTGTGCATAAATGTTGCGATATGCCGCCTCATGCATCCATGCAATGACTGCCACCTGGGGCACCCACCCTGCTGTTTCCTGTCATTTCCGTTGTGTTTCCATCCTTTTCTGTGGTTCCCAGGTGGTTTGGCCAAGCTTCCTGTGCAGAGCCTTGGTCCCCTTGAAAAATGCTCGGTCTCCCATTGGACACTTCACAATGGGGTTCGTTATTCGGCTACACTCCCATCGGGAAAAGTTCGTCTCGAATAAGCAGTACGCCAAGCATTTTAGTGTTCGGCAAGAAGAACGAACCACGTACTCCTCTCTAAATGTTTATGTCGCAACAGCCTATTATTAAGACAAAGTAATGCACAAGACATAAGGTGGTGGTACAATTTTTCACTTGACTTATCCAATAGGAAAGTGCAGCATTAAACTTTAACATACCAGCATACATTAATATATCCACTTTAGCTACAAGGGTAATAAGGCAATAAAATTATGATAATTTCCAATCTTCATATTCTGGAGTGTTTTTACTACTCCTAATACCATAGTAGTCCATAGTTTACTTTTTTAGGGAATTAACCATATGCTGCTCTCCTTCTCTTATCCACCTGCAGATTCGTACCCAGCATCAGGATCCACCATTGCGCGTTGGGACTCTGGCGCATATGGCAGATTTCATGCTAGGCAGAGTAGGGCTGATCTTTACAGAAAGATGGTGAGGGAGTACGTAGCTGACCATACCATCGTTGTAAATGATCACACAGCTCCCTACATCTACTGGGTTTCAAAGCTGGACATGTGGCACGAACTGGCGCTGTACGCCTTGGAGGTTCTTGCCTGCCCTGCCGCTAGCGTGTTGTCCGAGCGGGTTTTCAGTGCAGCTGGTGGCATCATCACCAATAAGCGTACACGCCTGTCGACTGACAGCGCTGACAGGCTGACGCTTATCAAGATGAATAAAGCCTGGATTTCTCAGGATTTCCATTCTCCACCAGGTGAAAGAAGCTCAACCTGAATAATGTATGCACTCCTCCTCCTCATTGTCCTCCTCCTCCTCCTCTTTGTACACTAAAGCAGAGGAAACTGGTTATTTTTTGCCAGGGCCAACTGGCTCTAGCTATAGTACTCTATGGGGCACATTTTCTTACCAGGTCCAGTCGCGATCCAGCGGCGGGTTCTCCGACGCTGATTCGGGTCCGGCCGGGATTCACTAAGGTCCGTGCGCCGATATTCACCAGGTGTCGCTGCTGCGCCGAGGTCCGCCGAAGTTCACCTGCTTTTTTCTGGTGTATGTGAGTGCTTGATCTTGCGACACAAATGGCTTTTTAAATTCTGTGGTTTTTCCGAATCCTTCGGGTTGTCCAGTGGCTACGCCCCCCGATTTCTGTCGCGCGAAAGTAAGCGCGATTTCGCCAAAAATCGATCGCGTGCGCCACAATCCAGTGAAATACAGCGCAAAGCGGAAATATTCGGATTCGCGGCTGCGGACCCTTAGTAAATGTGCCCCTATGTATTTAATTTTTCTGGAGGGCCACCTACCCGGTCCTCTGTTTTAAGCAATTTTTAGGAATGCCACATACAGGCACTCAATCCATTTAATTTTTCTGGAGGACCACCTACCTGCTCCTCTGGTTTGAAAACTTTTTGGGACTGCCACATCTCGCGAGTATGGCTGATCTTTACAAAAGATGTTGAGGGAGTACATAGCTGCCATACCATCGCCTAAATGATCACAAGCTCCCTACAACTACTGGGTTTCAGCTGGACATGTGGCACGAACGGGCGCTGTACGCCTATGGAGTTCTTGCCTACCCTGCCGCTAGCGTCTTTGTCTCGGGTTTTCAGTGGCACTGGTGGCATCATCACAGATAAGCGTCACGCCTGTCGACTGACAGTGCCTGACAGGCTGACGCTATTAAACTGATAAAGGGCTGTTTATTTCTCAGAATTCCATCTCCACCAGGTTAAGGCAAGCTCAACCCTGAATAATTGATCCACTGCCACTCCTCCGCCTCCTCAGTGGCCTCCTTCTCCTCCTCTTTGTACAGTAGCAGAGGAAACTGGCTATTATTTTTGACAGGGGGCCCACTGGCTCTTGCTATAGTAACTTTATGCATTTAATTTTCTGAGGGCCACCTACCCCGGTCCTCTTTTGAAACCATTTTTTGTGAGTGCCCATACAGGCACTCCAATCTATCCATTTTTCTGAGGCCACCTACCCCGACCTCTGTTTTTAAAAATTTTGGGAATTTGTGGGCCACATAAGGCACTCAATCTATTCCATTTTACCTTGAGGGCCACCTACCTGCTCTCTGGTTAAAAATTTTTGGACTGCCAATACAGGCACCAATCTATTCCATTTTCTGAGGGCACATACTCTCTCCTGGTGTGAAACATTTTTGGGACTCTTGTTGCCAATACAGGCAGCTCAATCTTTCCCATTTTTCTGGAGGACACCTAACCTGCCCTCTGGTTTGAAAAACTTTTTTGGACTGCCACATAAGGCACTCAATCTAATTCCATTTTACTGGAGGGCCACCTACTGCTCCTCGGTTTTGAAACATTTTTGGGACTGCCACATACAGGCACTCATCTATTCCATTTTTTCTGGAGGGATCACCTACCTGCTCCTCTGGTTGAAAAATTTTTGGGACTGCCACATACCGGCACAACAAATTAAATTGGTCTCCATAATCTCCTCCAACGTTTGTCTCCATGCTACCAGGGGGCGGGGCAAAGCTCCCAATTCGTCCTATAGCTAGCCTCCATACATCCTCTCCTTAATCAACGAAGGTGTCAGCAGAATATTTGGGTTGTTTCATGGTTCCCACATCAAGTTGTTAACTTTGGGTCGCCACCACTACCACTGCTGTTGTTATGCGCACAAAAATATACCTATGGCGCAACTTTTATGATTAACCGATATATTATTCAGCGCTTCTTGCGCCTGTTTACATTCCCTCACCCCCATATCCTAAACTTATAAGAACGCTACACACTTGATCTTATACAAAAAGAGTTCTTAGAAGTGCGATTTGTGGAGTAGCCTATAAACAGGGCTTGGATGGCGAAAGCTCTGCCTGTCAATCAGCGCCAGCTCCAGCCAAGGATCCAACTAACAATAGTTTTACCGGCAGCACAGCACCCTTTTATCTACTCCTATTTCACTCACTTTCACTTATCACTGCCTCCATACATGGTCCCCTTTAATCAAAACGAGCTGTGTCAGCAGAATTTGTTGGGTTGTTTTCTGGGCTTCCATTTAACAACTATTGGTCGCCACCCCTGCTGTGTAAATCCCACAAATATACTGAGCAAACTTTTATCATGTACCGATATTATTTGAGCGCTTCCTGCTCACACTCCTTTGGTGTTCCTCTCTGCCCACCCATTGGTTTGAAGTCCTGAGTCCATTTAGGGTAGTCGCCATGCCACTCTCTAAGCCTGGTCCTGCCGCGACCCACCCTCCAGGCCCTAAGGGGGCCGTAAAAGCCTCTGCAGGCCGTCCCCTAGGTGTGTACAGGTCAGATTATGCATGTTTTAGAAATGCTTATCTACTTCATTCTGTCACTCTGTCATAAGGCCAGGCTGTGCCCATAATTGTGCATAAATGTTGCGATATGCCGCCTCATGCATCCATGCAATGACTGCCACCTGGGGCACCCACCCTGCTGTTTCCTGTCATTTCCGTTGTGTTTCCATCCTTTTCTGTGGTTCCCAGGTGGTTTGGCCAAGCTTCCTGTGCAGAGCCTTGGTCCCCTTGAAAAATGCTCGGTCTCCCATTGGACACTTCACAATGGGGTTCGTTATTCGGCTACACTCCCATCGGGAAAAGTTCGTCTCGAATAAGCAGTACGCCAAGCATTTTAGTGTTCGGCAAGAAGAACGAACCACGTACTCCTCTCTAAATGTTTATGTCGCAACAGCCTATTATTAAGACAAAGTAATGCACAAGACATAAGGTGGTGGTACAATTTTTCACTTGACTTATCCAATAGGAAAGTGCAGCATTAAACTTTAACATACCAGCATACATTAATATATCCACTTTAGCTACAAGGGTAATAAGGCAATAAAATTATGATAATTTCCAATCTTCATATTCTGGAGTGTTTTTACTACTCCTAATACCATAGTAGTCCATAGTTTACTTTTTTAGGGAATTAACCATATGCTGCTCTCCTTCTCTTATCCACCTGCAGATTCGTACCCAGCATCAGGATCCACCATTTATGTCACCCCAGCAAGACACTGTCACCTGTCCCCAGTCTCGGCAGAGTAGGGCTGATCTTTACAGAAAGATGGTGAGGGAGTACGTAGCTGACCATACCATCGTTCTAAATGATCACACAGCTCCCTACAACTACTGGGTTTCAAAGCTGGACATGTGGCACGAACTGGCGCTGTACGCCTTGGAGGTTCTTGCCTGCCCTGCCGCTAGCGTGTTGTCCGAGCGGGTTTTCAGTGCAGCTGGTGGCATCATCACCGATAAGCCGCCATGCTGGAGAACTGAAGTTGCAATCATAGCAGCGCAATATGAATGCCCCATACTGTCGCTCTTAATCATGGAAGTTGTCTCCATGGCTGCCTCCACATGTCGTCCCCTTATCAAAAGAGCTGTGCTCTTAATCATGGAAGTCGTCTCCATGGCTGCCTCCACATGTCGTCCCCTTATCAAAAGAGCTGTGTCAGGCTCATTTTTCGGGTGTTTCACCAGATACGTTATGGAACTTGGTTACTATGTCGCCACCATGCTGTGTTATCGATTAAATATACCAACAACCTTTTGTTCACATAGGAAATCATTTCAGCGCTTCTTGCTCACCTCCTTTGGTTCCTCTCTGCCACCCATTGGTTTGAAGCCTGAGTCCATTTAGGGTATGTCGCCATGACACTCTCTAACCTGCCGCTGCTGCTGCTGCTGCCTCTGCATGCCGTCCCCTATAGTGTCAGGGTCAATTATTGCATGTTTTAGATGCTATCTAGCCTCATTCGGTCACTCTGTCATGGCCATGCTGTTGCCCATAATTTTGGCATAATGGTGCGATTAAGCAGCCTCAGAGGCATCCATGCATGCTGCCCCTGCTGTTTCCTGTCCATTTCCGTGGTGTTTCCATCCTTTTCTGAGGTTCCCAGGTGTTTGGCCAAGCTTCCCTGTGCGGAGCCTTGGTCCCCTTGAAAAATGCTCGAGTCTACCATTGACTTCAATGGGGCTCGTTATTTGAGACGAACACTCGAGCATCAGGAAAAGCTTGTCTCGATTAACGAGTACCCGAGCATTTTAGTGCTCGCTCATCTCTATATATAATCATTTCATATGCTAGCAGGACGGCTTATTGGCTACTCATCCAGAACCTTCCAGAAGAGAGAACTCTAAGTTTTTAGGAAGGTTTTCCTTCCAGGTTCAGGGGTTGAATTGGAGAGATGTGGTGGATTGATAGTTGGGAGTAGCAGAGCTGCAAGAGGAGCCTTTGAATGAAGCATAGTGAATATTGTTCACTGTTTGAGACAGTGAAAGACAGTCTTCAAACCTTTAACACAGCTGACGAAGCTTGTCCTGGCCCCAAAATTAAGTCACTCAGGCTAGAGTCACAGTCTTCTTACAACCAACTCTATCAAAGCCCTTCTACTACCAGAGGCAGAGCTTGCACTGCTGTTTCTATAGCTGTTGGTTTTCTACTGTTGATTGGATTTTGCTGTCTCCACATGTGTCCCTAGCTAGCTACATCACCATCATTGACCTCTACATTAACATCAGTATGGGATTGTTATCAGCCAGAAGTGTCCTAGGGAAATCTTTACAGACTCAATTTTTGCATCAGCTCCAATGAGTGTCTGCCCCAATGGGTGTGGCATCAGGGCCTTCTTATCACTCCCAATGGGTGTGGCATGTGCCAATAAAGGGCTACTGTGCAAAAATATGTGAATTGTCTTTATCACTTAAATACTGGCATAAAGATTCCCCCATCCTTGTCATTGCATAAAAGGGAATAAGGAACCTTATTGTGACTAAGCATAACTTTGCTCTTGTCTGGGGGACAAGCAATGTTTGGCCTCCTAACAATGCCCTATGTGCCATATTAACTGATGGAGGACAGATGCAAATGAATTGTATTCATCCCTGGCCTCCATACACATAGTCTATATCACTGGGGAAACACCTAGAACATTACCAGCAGTAAATCACTGGCTGATGCCAATATTCACTCCTCCTCCCACTTTCAGGGGAGAGAAGCCAAACCAGGGAATATATCCCACTGTATGAGCATACAGTGGAATTTGTCCTATTCCTCTCTTGTGGTAATCTGCCCAATTTATCCTTACAACAAAGGGCTAAAACATGAAGGAACATAGCCTTGCCTGCTACTAAAAAAATGGAAGACAAAACTGAAAGTGTAGCAAAAGAGCTCAACTCAGGGACTCAATTGATCAAGTGAAAGCTTAAGTAAACAAATATAATATTATTAATACTAATTGCTTCTGAAAGTAACATATGTCATGAGACTACAGATAGAAGTCATTAGAATATATTACGTTCTTGTGATCTGTGCTTCTTCCTTATCCTATCAATGTTTGAACCAGGACATAATTAAGAGGTCTTCGGAATTTATCCTTAGTGCATGTTAAAATTCACACTTGACCATGCTTGCATGTATTCTGTCTGCTAATATCTTATATCTTCTGGCCCCTTGACTTTTCTTCCTGGTTATCCCTTGTCTAACAATTTGGTACTTCATTGTCCGCTAGTTTTTTGACTCAGCTCTGTCAACTAAACTTATTTAGTGGTTTCTCTGGTCCTTATCTTTTGTTATTTCTTTAGAAGCGCTACATAGGGACTGTCACTTAATTATTGGCCACCGCCTAGGGTGGTTTCAAGTAAGTAGATAGGGATGGTCTGGTTGGTTGAGTTTTAGGACTCACAGTCTGTGTCCGTCTCTCTGTTCCCAGTCTTCCCTTTCAGTTTTGCTTTACCAGTAAATATGACTATATACATAATATCTTCAAAACGTGTGAAACATTTGATTCTATTTTCTGACTTTGTAAAACTTATGAAGATTTTGATTTTCTGTTATAAAGGAATGTAGTACATCAGATCAGGAGGCAGAGACCACATGAACTTTGGCTACAGACTTTCTTCTTGGAAGACAATAAGGAAAATGTTATAAAGTGGAGACTAATATTGATAGAGTGACCTGGTCACTGGCATTGTGTTTCACTACAGGCTTTATATTACATTCATGTTGCTGTTTTCTTAATAAACACTTGGGAATTCAATATAGATTGCTGGCTTCAATGAAGCTCTAGGCATTTGGGAAACAGCTGAGAGGGATGGCAGGTGTCTGGGGTGTGCAGGTGAACAAGTGCAGCCGGTGGAACATTGGATTTCATCCTATTCTTCACTTTGTCATTATCCTTCTTTAATTATTTAATGTTGATACCAATACACACATTCATATATGCCAGGAACTAGATAAAGCCATTGTAATATATTTCATTGACCCCTTCACCCTTTAATGTCTTCTTTGCCAATACTTTTACTAAAGTGCACTCTGCTTTTTTATTTTAAGCTTATCCTTTCTAGCACTGGTCAATCTGTACATCCGCTTATAGATACAAAGGCCTTTTGTTCAACAAGACCTCTCATTATTATTTCATGCCCAAACTCTTGTAACTCTTTTAAGTACTAGTAATGGTTAGTGGTGTGATCTGATTTAAAGTTATTTTCTCCAGGATATGTATCTATGGCCTTGCCAAATTTATTCTCCTCTGCACTGATGAGTTGCGCCAAAGGAAGGAAGAAGGAAGGAAGGAAGAAGCTTGAACAATTCTAAGTCATGTCAAAAGGCTTCTTGGAAGTTTGGCATTGATTTATAGGAAGCTGCCTTTCAATAGGTAGCAGTGAAAGCACAGTTTTCTGTATTTATCCAGAAAAACATATTTGTAATTACTTTCTCAGGGAGCTCCCTACACACATAAGCCTCCTCATGCCTTAAAAGCTGGCTTAAGGAGGCATATCCACCACCTTGACTCCTTACATGCAAAAACTCAGCAAATGCTGTAAATAGTTAAAGTGGTATGCTGGTGATTACATGTTATCTCTACATCTACAGAGATCTACATCCAAAATATGGAAAAATTGATAAATGGTGGTAGTCTGGCCGCTGGTTCCGTGTATCCCCAAATGGAGCACAGTTCTCTGTATTCTCCAACAGTCCCACAGACGGTAACTGATTTAGAATACAAGGGACCTAAGGGGTGCTAAGTAGATCTTCCCTTCGCCAAATAACAAAATATCCCCTATCCTATGCCTAGGAAATAACTTGAAATTACCAGACACCTCTTTAAGGCTTCAATGTAAATGGATGAATGTCACAGCCAAACAATTTTACAATTGTAGTGGATTATAAAAAAGGCCATTTGGACAGTAGCCTGGGGCCCAAACATCCTATGTGGCCCATGGTCATCCAAACCACCCACCAAATTTTATACTTTGAAGGACATTCACCCATGAAATCATTGTAGATCTGCTCCTGCTCTCAATCCACATGTACGCAAAGGCCATTTAAGGACCGTTCAGGGACACATTCTCCATTCTCCAAGCAGCTTGCTTCTAGTATCATATGCAGAGAGTGAATTCAAGACTAGTAAGGGCTATAATATTCATACAGCCCATGGCAGTCTTAATCTCCGATTGGTAACAATAAAAAATTTTTATCTGTTTCATTTCTCCATTGGTCAGAACACTTTGTATAAATCCTCTGTAGGAAAGGTCCATTCTACAAAAGCAAAACCTGAAAACTACTATTAGATTGAGATGTAGGAGTAAAGGAATCTATTAACGAGGTAGCCAAGTATTTGCATGTCTTAGATTGTGTCGACATAAGCAGCTCTAATGTGCAGTATGGTGGCAAGCTTATCTTTCTGCCTATGACAGTACTTCCCGAGAAGCCAACTAATCAGAAATACCTTCTTGTTATAGTAGCTGAGGAACACGACTTGAAGCTTCACACTAACACTTCAGTGTTTACTGTGACTTGCGTCTCACTTGGGAAGATGCCACTGAAAATGAGACCAACGAAAATTCACTTAAGGAGATCTTAGGGAAAACAGTCCTATGGAGTCTTGTCTAATCAGGAATTGAGAAACGAAACAAGCTTGAAAGATTCTCAGTTCCCCGTGTGCCAAGTTTATTTGGCAAGGTTTTAGGCCTGTCCTAAGCCTGTCACTTTATCCTAGTATATAGGGTGTATATTGATAGAAACAGTTTATCCATCTGATGCTAAAAAGGAGTTGCCAATTAACTGATAGCAATATTATGTAATAGGAAACAGTTATGCAGAACAGCTATCTGACTGTAAAAATATAGTACGAGGTCAAGAAGGAGACCTCTGCTGGCTGCAGCTAAGCAATGTGACTTATCTTTGGCACGTCATTTCTGCAGATACAATATCATATGGCGTTCCAGCTCCCAGAGACTGGGCATAGTGTCCCCTATGTCTTAGGCTTGTATCTTATTTGAAAAGAGAGGAGGCACAATTTCCATTAGCATTGAGTTACGGACAGCGAGGAGAGAGATAGAAGGGGGATTACTGGTCTGTAATATAAGCTGAGTCTGCAGTTTCCAGTGAGCTTAGTTCTTTGAAAGAACTGGCTGGCCTTGAGTAGTAAAAACCACATATGTAGACTGTAGGGTCATTTAAAAAAATGTATTTATTGTCTGACACTTGTTTACTGCTTAATCAGGTTGGAGAGTCTTGTCTCAGTCTGTTTTTAAGTTTTTTTTTTATTGGTTATAACCCATGTCTTACATAATTAATATCAGATTGTTGGATGTCCAACAACTTTCACCCGCAGAGAACTATAAAGTTCAACTTTTCTTGGCCGTCCCCTTATATCTGTTGTCTTACGGTTGACATCTTCCCTTTTTGCAGTTTTATCCTAAACTAAAGTATATTGTAGTGTTTACAGTGCCTTCTGTAGTATAACAGCTCTGAAAGTATGGTGAATCCTCCCAGCCATGACATATATCTGCAGAATGCGCTCCACTCCCCATCCTTAAAAATGTAAAACTACAGTATAGTGTCTTCAGGATAACAGCATTTCATGTACTTTAACAATATATGTTCCTCATAATTGACCACACTGTGCCCCCCACACATGTAATATGTACCACTCCAAAATGCGACTAACCACACTGCCCTAATATATATATACATCACCTCCTTATATAAATATACAGTGCCTCCCTTATATAGTGCACCCCCTTATATATATATATACAACACATCCCTAATACATATACAGCTCCGCCCTATTATATATGGCATAAGTTTATAGCACCCCAACATATACAGCACCTCCCAATATATCACTCACTAAAAGAACAAGAAGTCAAAATTTACCAATAAAAGTACAATTTTATTTCATTTTGTAAATGAATAATAAAAAACATGTAATGCAAAGATAGAAGAACAAACAACACACAATTTCATATGCTGTATGTCACAAACCTGTCCAGCAAACTGCACAACCAGTCTTGGCCCAAGCTGTCCAAGTGGTAAGTGGTGGCGAACTAACCATGCAATATCACATCACTGTGGGCTAAGGCCCTGTCTACTGCAGATGAACAGCCTTGAACAGGTAACAGAAAATCAGAGATAGACCAGTGTTCATGCTAGTATACAGAAAAGTGACAAGTCGGGGTCATACCAGGATATACACGAAAACTGAGGGACAAACGACAGATACAGACAGACAAGTAGAGTTGGACAGAACCGGGTTAAAAGCACAATGGTGGCAAAGATACAGAATGGAAAAGCAATAGGATGGTTGATTATACATAGCTGAAGTCAGATACACTGAATAGTAAAGATAGCAATAGCACAAACAAAGGCAAGAAGGAATGTAATGACCAGCACGGAACTGGGCAGAATATAAAGAGAATGATGGACACTTCCCCCAGCACTGACGTGTTCAGCCGTCCATCATAGCTGCACACAAAATGAACTCAAACTCAAACCTAGCTTTCCCTAAGGAAATATCCTGTAAGGGAGCTGTCAATTACATGGAGCTCTGGGTGTGGGTTTCCAGCACAGAAGCTTGAAACCTGATCCCATTCAGAACATTTTGGGAGTTCTGACATAGCCCATTTAGCACAACAATGAATTGGATTCAGAATGGACCACGGCCGTGCTAACCCAAAGTACCACTATAACGCATGATAACAGTATATAGTGACAGTGCATGTATTGCCAAAAAGATGGTAGACCAGATCTGTTATGTTGATAGCTTCTACTACTCAAATAACACAATAGGTAAAATGAAAAGAATTAGTCCTATTAGCTCTTACAGAGCCTCTTACTCATCATTGGTGGATAGTTGGACGCGGCCAGGGGAATGTACAGTAGCCCCTTTATACACAATACAAATACATGGGAGACACTGTATATGTTTTAGTTTTCTGAGGGACCATATCAATTACATTTATGAGAAATTATCCTCTCACAGGTACATTTTTATAAATAACATCCTAATGAAGAAATGTATATAAATAAATAATAATTATTATTATATTTATGGCAGTTTCAGTAAATTAATGTTAATGCCCAGATAAGCATATCCCTTTAATTGTATAATAGCCAGTACAGACTTGCCAATAACCTTTGTCAAGTCCATACTGGGAGCATGAATTACTATGGACCCCCGAGCCCTATAGGAGCTACATGGCTTGCCTCTAGTGATGACACTTACCCAAACCATTTTCCTGTGACAGATCCTCTCAAAGAGGTTCCACTGTATTTATGTTAATGTTAAAATCTTGTGTGTGTGATGTCTAATACAGAACCGGTGTGGTTTGGGAGAGCCTCTGCTGTTGGTGACTAGCCTGCGGTTGAGTAATTTGCAGTTCTTGATAACTTGAGGACGGGACAAACACTTATTACCTAGGAGTTTATATACTTCAAATACTAGGACAGCAATCATACATTTAAGGGCATTTCAGTGCCTTAGGCTATCCCAAACTCAAACTTTTGATCCAAGAACATTGGCATATATTTTGTCACATTGACAGAACTTCTGCAAATATCTAAATAATGGATCTAGCAGATGCCAAATTTATTATTAAATCACAACTAATTCTGGAACCTCCTCAGACTTTACTCAAACCCAAATATACATGTATTTTATATAAATCAAGGACATTCCCCAAAATATAAGCACAATAATAGCTGCAAAAAAGGAAACATGAGAACACAGATACAGGAAGACAATGACAGCTGGGAAGAAGGAGCCATCTGACCATACAGCGGGGTCTAATGTGTCCAAACAGCTGATGGAAAGGTATTTTATTGTCAACAGAGTGACAAAATCTAGTCTTGCTAGGGTGGGCTGGGGTGTTGATGTGTGTTGTTTGGTTAGTTGTGTGTATGTTGTATTACTTTCCCCAAAAATACATGTTAACAAAACAATTTGATTTGAAAAAATTAGAAATCTATTTTCTTTTTTCAATTTAAAACAAGTATTTGTGGAATTGTAGATGACCAGTAATATACATTAATGCACAAAAGAGATTTTTATAAATAAAGATGTTAAATTAGAATGTATAACACTATAATAGTTGTGAAGACTGGCAAGAAGCTCTCATCAAGCACAAGATGCAGAGCATAGGCAGCATAAACAGTATAGGCAGTATACATACAATCTGCATAAAATCCTAATAAAATCTGCAAAATCTTCTGTGACATCATCTATTGTCAGTAGTGATGTAATGATGGGTCAGTGTTATCTATATAGAGGTCATTGTACAGGGAGGGGAGAGATAAGCTGTGATATCATCTATTGTCGGCAGTGATGGAATAATGGGTCAGTGTTATCTATATAGAGGTCATTGTACAGGGAGGGGGAGGAGATAAGCTGTAACATCATCTATTGTCAGTAGTGAAGTAATAATGGGTCAGTGTTATCTATATAGAGGTCATTATACAGTGAGGAGGAGGAGATAAGTTGTGACATCATCTATTGTCAGTTGTTATGTAATGATGTGGCAGTGTTATCTACATAGAGGTAATTGTGCAGGGAGGGGGAGGAGATAACCTATGACATCATCTATTGTCCGTAGTGATGTAATGATAGGTCAGAGTTATCTATATAGAGGTTATTGTGCAGAGAGGGGGGGGGGAGATAAGCTGTAACATCATCTATTGTCGGTAGTGATGTAATGATAGGTCAGTGCTATTTATATAGAGGTCATTGTACAGGGAGGGGAGGAGATAAGCTGTGACATCATCTATTGTCAGTAGTGATGTAATGATGGGTCAGTGTTATCTATATAGAGGTCATTGTACAGGGAGGGGGAGCGGATAAGCTGCGACATCATCTATTGTCAGTAGTGATGTAACGATGGGTCAGTGTTATCTATATAGAGGTCATAGTACAGGGAGGGGGAGGAGATAAGCTGTGACATCATCTATTGTCAGTAGTGATGGAATAATGGGTCAGTGTAGTGTTATCTATATAGAGGTCATGGTGCATAGATAGAAAGGATGCAACATAATTTGTGATGAGCAAAGCAATTCGAACAAAGTGTAATTAAATTCGAACTTCTGAAAAAATTTGATAAAAGTGATAAATGTGCATATAATGGTGATTCCTTTAAACAAAGTTTTATTTGCTTCTGGGGTCTGTGTGACCTTTGTCTCCTGGAGGCTCTGTGATTTTGGGTTACTGGGGTCTCCTTAACTGTTTCAAAAACAGCAAGGACTAGGTTTTGCATGTTGCAGCGATGTACAACGATGGAAAAGTATGTACACTATCTTTATGCTTAAAAATTGCACTTTTAATCCACTTTTGGATCAAATTGTTTGATAATATTCAGCAGAATAATCGAATCGAATGGGTCAATGATGTTATCTATAAAGATGTCACACCAATCACTGTGAGGGTTCAATGGAACAGTACAGTAATGGTAGAAATTCAGCTCACCTTCCAGCCGTATAAGTGTCCTAGTATGGCACGGATCGCCCCTCTGCTCGGGCCGTATAGACAATTGAAAAAATTCCGATATCCAGCCTTGTCAGGAACAACTTCATATCTTTATTTAGGCAAGTATTAAAATTCCATGGCAAGTAGTCTTGGCCAATGGAACAGTAGAGAAACACAGAGGTATAAGTAACATTATTGTTTGTGACAAGCAGAATACGATTATCGGCACATACAAGCATTTTATTATTATCGTTATTAAAAAGGGTTAGAAATACAGAGGTTTTCTTTATCTCCAATGATTTCTTCATTTTCTGAAAGCATACTAGTACTTAGTAAAGCTTTCAGACGTGCATCAAATTAAAACTAAATATAGAAAAAAAGATAGGCTTATAAAGGATTACAGCAATCACACCTATAGATCGAGGGGACTAGCGTTCCTCTGATTGAAGATCTGACAGCATCTCGAATGGTATTCAATAGATAGTATCTGCAATGCTTGACCTAAAGTGGTAGCTGAAAGGTGCAGCAAGAAAGAAAATCAAAGTTAAAATTCAGATTCCTCGCTGTTGATGGTACAGAAATTGACTGACCTTTACATTTAAAAATAGAAATTGGATCAAAGGAAATAAGTTAAGCAGAGAAATAGACAACAACAAAAAAAATTGACCTTGGTTCATTTGTGGCAGACGTGTCCTCCCTTTATTAACAGATGAAAGAAATAAAAAGGCCTTTGTTCATGGGTACAAGTGTAACACAGGAGGACTCAAAATAAACTAAGATAACTAAGATAAGATCACACTAAGTTTTATGAATTAGTTTTCATTCACCCTTACAGAACACAGCAGCCTTTTCAGTTATTTTTCTTTACATTGAGTGCTAAAAGCCTTAAGTTTTTCATTTATGTCTTTATAGTCACTGTTTGAGGGCTTGTTTTTTATGACATCTGTCTGGAAAGGGAGGGTTGACTTGTTAGTCAATGATAGGTCTTGTCTTATGCTTTGTAAATCCAGGTCTGTCCTGTGGTTCCTAAATGGTGGGATGTTTGGCATTCCTCTAAGAGTTAGAGAGGATATATCACCTTTGGCTAGAGTTCCAGAGAGTTCTTTTTGAGTGTCCTGAGAGGACACAAGGCCTGCAGACACCAGCTTGCTGCTGTCTCACCTGAGGGTAATCCCCCTACATCAGGCCTGCTGCATCCCTGCACCTATACAGGGCCTGCCCTAAGATTGCTTCCAAAGCAGCTTCTACCTTCTCCAGCCACACTCCTCTTTCAGCATATAAAGGTAGGTGGGACGCAGTATGAGCAAACAGTTGGATATGTTCTAGTTCTCCATTGTAAGGGTATGTTGGGACTCCTCCCCACTAATTAATAATTATAATAATTATAATAATTAATTATAATTCCTTTATTTATATAGCACACACAGATTACGCAGTGCTACACACAGCTTGCCAAATCGGTCCCTGTTCCCAATGGGGTTTACAATCTAATAAACCTATTAGTATGTTTTAGAGTGTGGGAAGAAACCAGAAGACCTGGAGGAAACCCACTCAAACATGGAGAGAACATACAAACTCTTTGCAGATGTTGACACTGGGACCTAAACCCAGGTCCCCATCACTGCAAGGCTATAGTGCTAACCACTGAGCCACTGTGCTGATTATACTGACAACTAGGTATGAAGTCAGCCACACAGTAACTTTGTTATTATTATAATGACATTGATACTCTCCACAAGTTGAACATTATTAGCACACAGAAATTGATACCAAATGTGGATTTTAAAGTATGGAGCTACAGGTTTGCAGCAAATTTCTACTTTCTCATTGGGGAAGGAGACATTCCTTGTGGAATGGACAGTTGTTACAAAAATCCCTTTTAATACTGTAGTGTATTGTTGCTTTTATCTTGTTTCCACCTTGTATTTCTTACCCAATCCTTCATGTAGACCTCCATCTGATATGGATAATCTCTTTACTTCAAGAAAGTCAGTATTTTACAAATAATTGCACATCCTTACTGGAAAATAAATGGCTATTGGATTTTCATGAATGGCAGAAATATATCTCTGGGACTCTTTAATGGTTCCTTATAGTTTTATATTTTCCAGTAGAGAGTCTACTTTTCCCATGTGAAACCAACAATAGTACAAGGCACATGACTAGGGGATAGACCCGTAAATAGTACATCTTGATTTATATACTTTGCCTTTTCCAGGGGGACAATCCACGGGTTATGTTGTGGTTCTCCTTTATAGTTGCTGTTAAAGTTTATGTCTTCAAATATCGTCTGGTTATGAGTTAGAAGTACAAGAGAGATCAATACTTCAGTCTGACTGAGGAGTTCAAAATATGTTCATAAAAGCTGAATTAGGACAATAAAATATATTCTTCTAGGTTTTTGCAGTATTTGGAATTTGGGAATTATGTGGTATTATCTCCTAAAACAAAGTAATATAGGATGCATATGATAAAGCATAATAAGCTTTTTCTAAGATACAGTATAAAGTCAAAGGAAAAAATTGAATTTGAACCAGAATTTGAAAAAACTAAACTAAACAAAACCTATGATACATGTAATAGGGCAAATGACCTGATTGCCATGGGGTCTTGAGTGGGAAATGATCTACTACTAGGGATGAGTGAACCCTTTTAGGTTTCGGTTTTCCAAGTACAAAGTCAATTGTGAAAGTTTGTTTCAGGTCCAGGTTTGGGTACTCGTACCTGAACAGTCAACCCCAACGAGAACCCATGCAGACGATGCTGGCATAGATTGTAGGTGGTGCCATTTTCCTTAGACTGATTGCTACTTTATCAGAAGCAACAAGGGCATTTAAACAGTAACACCTGTTATCCGTGCCGTCACTGTTGCTGGTGTACCACACACCAGAACTTTGCAGGTTTTGGTTCGTTCATCCCTTCCTACTAGTGATATCTGTTTTCTGCTCACGTTTGTAATTGAAACCTACAGGTGTATCACTGAATTGTAAATGATATAGTTCCCATAGTCCTATACTAATATTAAAGGAGATTTCTGGAAAAAACATGGGAGGCCGCAAAGGAAAAACAAAGAGAGCAAAATAACAGTCAGCAAAATATTTTCGGAGCCCTTGCGAGTAAGTAGGTTCTATTCCCAATGCTGCAATTTCCCCGTGACCACTGAAAAGACAGCAAGGCTGGTATTCATGGCAAAGTTAACCATTTGGAAATATTACTATCATCCTTATAAGTCTTATTCTAATGATTTCAGATCAGTTTGAGATTGGAAGATACGTTTCCGTTAAGATGCTTGGTATCAGGTTCATTGAAAGGTTTAAAGTAAACTGATCTGACCAGTATGCTATGTTATATACCAGTGGTGGCAAACCTATGGCACGGGTGCCAGAGGTGGCACTCAGAGCCCTTTTTGTGGGCACCCGGGCCATCGCCTCAGCACACCAACCAGACAGTTCCAAGCAACTTAAAAGATGCTGCTTCCAGTCATATTTTGATAATGACTTCGCTACTTGGGACTGTAGGAAAAGGGAGAATTGGACAAGGTCAAATTATTTTTGGAGGACCTCCTGCTGGCCTCACGAATCTCTGTGTACAGAGGGAAACTGGAAAGAAGCTAAAATGATGAAAATTTTCCTTCTTTCTACTGTGTTGCTGTCCTCAGGAGGCCAATATGATTGAAAGTTGTTGTACAGGAAGCAATAAGTTACTGCTTTCATTTTTGGTTGGCAACTCACGATAAATAAGGTGGGTTTGGGGTTGTAGTTTGTGCACTCAGCCTCTCTTAAAACAAAGTAATATTTGATGCATATGATAAAGCATAACAAGCTTTTTCTAAGATACAGTATTAAGTCATCACTGTTATATATGATTCCGGAGCAGAAATAGTTATTCCTGACAGGACTCCTCGAAGAGACAGTTAGAGTCCTGATAACCACATTCACATGCAATGATTGAAATCTTTTTGTGTACACTAACTGGTACTTGGAAATTTTTCAGTCCCTTTGTGTGGGCAGGATAAGCAGGACTCTCAAAGTCTCTCAGGAGTCCTGTCAGAACTTCCTCAGAAGTCTTACTCTAAACCATCTAAAACCTACATGTCATGTTAATGAACTGCATAGGATGGAAAGTCTCTTGAATACGGATCCAAAGAGGGCCACACATGCCCGGAAAACCTGGTAGTTTTGGTCTTCTTTTGTTACCTCTTACCGCTACCTGGAGCTGACGAGAACGGTTCCAGCATAGCTGGCTGATTGATTGGCTTGCAGTAAGTGGGAAGCTGGGAGGAAGGGATGTAAAGCCCCTTCCCCTCCCTTTACCACCCTACACTCCCTTCCTCTCTCTCTTCTTCGTCTTTATCTGCTCTTTCACAGGAACTTACCGATTCTCATGCTTTCTTCTTTTCATGATGATGTTGACATTTAAATGGTAATACTCTGTGACATGTAACATTCTTGTAATAACCTATGAAGACACACTGATGTCAGTCTTATGTGTATAGCTACTGACCTATTTCTATTTCTCATTGTTTTTGTACTGTCTAAAAATCTTTAATAAAATATAATATGAAAAAAAACCTAGATGTCACACAGCTTTGCTTCTCTCCCTATAACAGCTGTCTCTTTTCCCAGGGTCAACATCTGCGTTTTGTTTTTGCGTGGGTTTCGTCCGGGTTCTCCGGTTTCCTACCACACTCCAAAACATACTGGTAGGTTGATTAGATTGTGAACCCCATTGGGGACAGGGACTGATTTGGCAAACTCTGTGCAGGGCTGCGTAATCTGTAGGAGCTATATAAATAAAGAATTATTATTTTTTTATTACCATATATACTCGAGTATAAGCCTAGTTTTTCAGCACAAAAAAATGTGCTGAAAACCCAAACTCGGCTTATACTCGAGTTAAAAAATATAGGTTTTACCAGGTTTTTGTGGTAAAATTAGGGTTTTCAGCTTATACGTGGGTCGGCTTATACTCGAGTATATACGGTATTATTATTATTGATGGGAAGTATTGTATGCTACTTATAACACTTATACATAAAGTATTTGGTTGATTATTTCATTCTAGCAATACATGCACCATAACTGCTACATGCCTGAGCTTCCCTGAACCAATTAGTGGTTTTCACATCCGTCTATAAATTTGAGGATGTTCTGGTGGGTTCTCTGCAGGACTATTATAACATGACTTTGCAACTATGTAAATAAATGCCTTGCCATATGATGTACAGGCTGCCGTGATCTGAGTATTAGGTGCTCCTTCTGCAGAGCAAAGGGTTCCATCACAGAGCGGACTCCTAACTGGTGGGGCCCCCAAATGATATCTCTATGTTGTCATCATGATACACATGACACAGCCACTTTAATGTCTATATTTTTTCTTTGAAGTATCATAAATTTTAACATTTCAGAATATAAAAGTGTCTGACTTCCTTTGGTGTGTTGGGGCTTATAAAGCTCATCAAGAAACTGTATTTGCCAAATTGGCACACATAAAAGGTAAATTGTATTGGCTTTTTGACTTGTCGTTGAGTTCCTTATCTGTAACTAAATCTCCAGCCTCACAAATATATACACTATATATATATATATATATATATATATATATATATATATATATATATATATATATAGATCCTTATCTCATGGTTTAAAGTAGCTTTCTTAGGCCAAATAAAAATGATTGATAGTTTTCATACATGTCTGTTGCAGGATGATGTAAATTGTGTCATAAGATTATTATGCTGTAGCCTTTGAATTCTTTGACTAGGATTGACATAACTATTATCACCATAGAACATGGTGTTCTTTGTGCTCACTGAGCTTAAGGTCAAAGGCTGGCCTTTTCGGCTGGAGTCACTGGGTACCATTTATGGACTTCGCAGTGATGTTTCTGATTAGTGGGTTTAGTAGCTTTCCATCTTGGGTTGGTGACAGGTTTCTGGCGTAAGTAGATGTTTCCCTCAGAATAGCTTCTGACCGCAATGGATATCTTATAAGAGTCTGACAGAGCTCAGGTCGAAAATTAGAGAATTTAGAACATACTAAGGACTATGGCAGCTAGGGATGCTAACAGGTCCAAGGGGCTTTCAAGGACATTCTTTGATGCCTTAGAATAGGTCACCGAATGTCATTTACAACACCTGAAACACTGGCTGAGTAGACTCTTTTAATCGCTGGTGTGAGTGGTTCACTTGTATATAGCCTATCATGAAACATTGAGTGATTGCCATGCTTCCAAAAATTAAATTACTAGTATAAGGTAAAAAAGGGAAAACTAACGTCATCAATTCATGTTCCTGAGAAGACCTTTTATGGTTCCCACCCAATTTTTTTCCCCCTACTGGTAACACCTGTGATTGGTGTTCGCATTGATTGTGGGCTTTACCCTTTAAATACTGCCGACAAAGCTGCAGGCGGTCTTTAAATACTGGCAGTGCATACGGGTTTGAGTTCTGGGATCCAAACCTTCTATTTTCGGCATGTGGGTTCATGTTCGCTCGTCAGTAATTCCATCAAAATCAAGTGCCTTTTCTCGATAATGGGAGTAATATCAGAACACCAATTGCTCCATTGATTACATTTATTGATGATAATCTCATCAATATCATATCCATCTCTCAACACCATAGAAAACACTAATAGAAGATCCTCAAACCAGCTATTGGCTGATTAAGCCTCTACTAGTCTTTCCTATGTTGTTGGGAAACACCTAGGAAGTGGAGTGCGGTGACAACTGGTAACGGTGGTAACAACAAGGCATTAAGCATTAAGTACCCATAAGAGCCGCTATACCTGTTAGATTATTTTGTTGGAATACCACTTTAATTTTCTAGGAGTTTTTACCCTCAGGGGCGTAACTAGGAGAGGCAGGGCCCCATAGCAGACTTCTGAATGGGGCCCCCTTAAAAATGTACATGTTACACCATTTTTACACACATTTATAGACCAATACAGGCGGTCCCCTACTTAAGAACACTCGACTTACATACGACCCATAGTTACAAACGGACCTTTGGATATTGGTAATTTATTGTACTTTAGTCCTAGGCTACAATGATCAGCTGTAACAGTTATCAAATGTGTCTGTAATGAAGCTTTAGTGTTGATATTGATTCTTATGACAACCCAACATTTTTAAAATCCAATTGTCACAGAGACCAAAAAAGTTCTGGCTGGGATTACAATGATAAAATATACAGTTCCGACTTACATACAAACTCAACTTAAGAACAAACCTACAGACCCTATCTTGTATGTAACCCGGGGACTGCCTGTATACATAAACATACAGTTCTTCACTCATACACACTAATATACACTTCCACACATATAGAGCATATACACATCACATATAGTATATACACACACCATATATATGTACAGCATATACACATCACAGATACACACACACATATACAGCATGTATACATCACATATATGTTATATACATCAGCATTATACATATATAATGGTACATATTCGCCATTCTTTAGTGTCAAGTCAGATGACGGGGCCCCCTGATACTGCGGGGCCCATAGCGGCTGCTATGGCTGCTCCCACTGTAGTTACGCCCCTGCTTAACCTAAATTAGTTGCTGTCATGAGTACCGTATTTTTCGGACTATAAGGTGCACTAAAAATCCTTTGATTTTCTCAGAAATCAAAGGTGCGCCTTATAGTCAGTGTGCCTTATATATGAACCATACTTACAGACAACAGCTGCCTTGAACAGTGCACAGGTCGGCCACCTGCTGGTCATTCATCCTTATAATCAGGTGCGCCTTATATTCCGGTGCACCTTATAGTCTGAAAAATACTGTAGTTAAAGGAAATTATTTTTAATATAGTTATGTAGAACTTCATGTTTCTATAAAAAGAACTATGAAATTTGAATTAAGAAAATAAATCATTGATTTCCTGGCGACATTTAACACATCTGAAATCTATAGCTATTATTTGTCATATAGACAGAAAAATGTCTACTGTACTTATGTACTCAGATTAGAGCAGTATAGAAATTAAAATAGCGGTAATATTTGAGCTTAATATTTCAGGTTAGGTCACAGTACACCAATCCTATGTCCTATGGCTGTAAATGTCATGCAGACCTTGGTGAAGGGCTGTGATATAAAGGTAATTTAAGTGGGATTATCAAGAGAAACAACTATAATTTACAGGACAGCTGGGACACTTATGTTCCTAATAGAACAGGGAGCATGAGAAGCCAAGAGTGCCTTCTCTAAGTCATAATGGCATATGATTGCAGTACTATACTGTTCATCCGCAAGTAGCTATAGTCTATCTGTCTCTTCAGACCCCTAATACAATACATGTGTAGATCTACCGATGAACAAATGTACTGTAAGAAGACTCCACTATATTACCTTTTTATTCTTTTTGTAAACATTTCAAGAGTGTTTAGCAAGTCACAAAAGATGGTAGCCAGTAATATCACTTAGAATTGCTATTTTGAAAAATATAAAAAAATTATATAAAAAGTGATCAGAAGGTCATACAATCCTAAAAATAGAAGCATTGAAAATGTCATCAAAAGTCGCACAAAATTGCACCACCCACAGCTCTGTACACCAAAATATGAAAAAGTTATTAGCACCAGAAGATGGCAAAATTTAAAAAAAAAACATTTTTTTGTACAGGTTTTAATTTTTGAGAAGGTATGAAAACATTATAAAACCTATCCGTGTGATCGGACTGACCCAAAGTATAAAGTAGACATGTCCTTTGGGGCGCACAGTGAAAGCCATAAAATACAAGCCCACAAGAAAACGGTGCAAATGCGTTTTTTCACCTATTTCACTACATTTGGAATTTTTTCCCGGCTTCCCAGTGCACGATATGGAATATAAAATACCATCACCACATAAATACATGTAAAGCCTATAAAATCTCCATGTTATATCACATTATGCAGACTCGCTGTAGGTTCACTGCTGTGAATATCAATACTATAGCATAGTTCACATTACAATTCCATGGAGTGTCAATCCTATGGCTTAGCTGTCGTGCCTTGTGATGGAGCAGAAGGTACTGTAGTGTAGGTTCCCCTGATTAAGCTTTGGTTATTTTACTATACAATTGTTATGATGTTTCCTGGACCTGATTCTGTCTCAACATCTGGTTCTGTTTGGTATTTATTGGCACTTATTAATATTCTCGGTTATGTGTCTTAAATATATCTGATTCATTACTTGGCATTAACTTTGGTCCATCTTCAAGCTACATCTTCAGCTCCCACATGCTGACACCTTTCTTTCCTGTTAATCCTAGTCTGTTGTTGCTTTGCCTTCTGTTACTCACTCCTCTTTTTCAGAACTGTGCATTTTCTATTAAATGTTCTTATCATTTCACAAAAGATTGTATTCGTTTCTAGTCGCTTATGTAGTAGCTCTAACATACTTGACACACTACTTAGAGCTTGCCCCTAAATCAATCCCCTGTCCACCATAGATCTCACAGGGCAATTTTTTAAATTTCCCTCTCTTTTTTAACAGGTTTTATCCAGTTTTTATAAAATTGTAGAAAATGAAAACAAATGAAAATATATATATATATTTTTTTTTTTACAAAACAAAACCGTCTGATGGGTAAGTTCAACAAGAAATTATAATTTCATTGGTTCATATTTCATCATTGAAAGGAAGAAGTTGAAAGGCTGCAAAGTGGTAAGTCTTATGGTCAATGCTTATTATACATTCCCATACTGCCTAAAGACCGTATGCTGCCGGAGACATAATGGTCATAGTGGAGGATTCCTGATCAACATTCCAGACTAGCAAGAAAACGAGTAAGCGGATTGTTTTATAGCATTGTAAGGGAAACCCATATCCATTATGTGACCACACCGTTTACCATATGTAGATAGAAACAGAAATAAGGGTAATGAGCAGGATAAAGAGGAAACGTGTGATGCCATCCCTTCCAGAGAACTTTGTGGTTGCACTTGCATCATGTAAGATAGGTGGATCATTGTCAATATTCCTTAAGAGATACCAGGGAGTGTTTTGGAAGGTGTCTTTTACCTACTGTTGAATCAAGTAGGATCCCAGATCTCAACAAATCTTTCTACTGTGTTCTCTTTACAAATGGAATCTTCCACACAATCCATTTCCCATAGATAATAAAGTTTGGCTAAAAATAATCAGTGAGAAAGGATATAACGGTCAATCCACTCTTTCAAAGTTCAAAGTATTCTTAGTTGCACACTTAACCCTTTTAGGAGCTACCTCACAGTCACGGATCGATCCCACGTCCAACAAATAGTAAAAATAAAAACAGTCTGACCGGAGCTCCTTTTATGACTTCTTGTATATCCTTTAGCGAATCCACAATTTCGTTCCACTTTCCCTCTTGGAAACTTTTCTAGTGCAGTTCCACACAAGCGATATTTGGATGAGGATAGACCACTGTTCAGACAGTCCAGCTGTGTTTTCTTATATCTTGTAATCACTCAATAAATGTAGGGCTACTACAGAAAAGATTTAAGCAGCAATAGTGCAGTATGTTCAAACAGATTAAAATTTATTCAGATAAAACATACTCACAAAGGAAAAGTAAAAAATGTGCATATAAAATCCACCATGCGGACGCCAGTCTCGCTAGTTCGCCCGACCCAGGGTTTCGCTACCACGGCTTCTTCCGGGGCACCATCTCCCATACACACACACACAGCATGCACCAGCACCATTTCCCATACACATACACACACACACAGCAGGCACCAGCACCATCTCCCATACACACACAAACAGCATGCACCAGCACCATCTCCCATACACACACACACAGCATGCACCAGCACCATCTCCCATACACACACAGCAGGCACCAGCACCATCTCCCATACACACACACACAGCATGCACCAGCACCATCTCTCATACACACACACACAGCATGCACCAGCACCATCTCCCATACACATACACACACACAGCAGGCACCAGCACCATCTCCCATACACATACACACACACAGCATGCACCAGCCCCCATCTCCCCACACACACACACACACAGCAGGCACCAGCCCCCCTTCCACCCCTCCAGCACTCACCTCTTCCTCCATGCTGCTCGGCCGGGCTGTGCTGTGGGGGCGTGGCCTCTTGTGTAATGGGCTGGGCAGGGCCTGTGAGGAGCCCAGTGCTAGGGCTGACATCTGCAGGGAGAACAGGCTCCTGCACTGCCACCCACTGCTGTGCACCCATATTATAACGTTAGTTTATCATATGGATGCATCAGGGAGGGCAGTGCAGGAGCCTGAGCATAGGAAGTGATCTGGCGACAGCTCGGCACATGTAGTGAGGGAGAGGAGGAGGGGCCAAGCGGAGGAATGGACCGGCCCCATCAGCTGCTCAGGGCACCGGCCCACCGGGAAGTCTCCCGGTAAAGTCCATGGCCAGTCCGCCCCTGCCAAGAGGGAAAGTGGAACGAAATTGTGGATTCGCTAAAGGACATACATGAAGACATAAAAGGAGCTCCGGTCAGAATGTTTTTATTTTTACTCTTTCAAAGTTACTTTGCAAGCCACTTCCGATGTCAGATACAACAAATTGTGTAATACTCATCTACTATGAAATTGTCAATCAATCAAATCAAATGCAGCTGAATCAATGGGGTACATTTATCAGTTTACAAACCATGAAATAAACACAATTACTAGTGAACCACTGTGAATTGTATTTCTCCCTTTGTGCCATCTCTACACCAAGTCATTAAAATATAAGCTAATATGTAATTAGTTGTTATTTAAAATGTTGCTTCCCTTAGCAGAAAAAGTATGTGAAAATACTAAATAATGAAGAATTAAAATGCTACTGGGCCTTTGGTTAGTCTTGTGACTTTGTCCCAGTGTAAGAGGCACCAGACTTAAGATGGCCACTGGTCACATGTCCAATAATTGCCTGGAAAGATCATGTATTCATCACTATGTTTGGCTGTAGTTGGTAGTTTGCAGTGGGTTTGATGTCATGGAGGTCCTATCACGGTGTCACGGGTCCTCCCGCGATCCATGTCACGGATCGCGGGTACACCCGTGCTCCGCTGCCTGCCGGTCCCCGTCTCCCTGCCCTCACTTACCTCTCCTGGCTCCTGTCTGTGCTCCGGCTCCAGGCGTGTAGGCCGCACGCCTCCTTGCCTGCAGTCGCACGCTCTCACCACTAGAGGCCGCGCGCGCGGACTTCTCAAGCCTTAAAGGGCCAGCATCCTCCTGATTGGCTCCTGCTAATCCGGCTCGCCCTTATAATCCAGCACCTCCCTTCTCTCCCTGCCGGATCTTCTCCTAGGATCTCCTATGGTTTCCATGCCAGGCTTCCCTAAGCCGTTCCTGTGGAAGAGAAAGCCCATTAGCGTTTCCAGACGCTTTCCTGTGTTTCTGTGTGTCTCCAGCGTTCCCATACGCTCCTGGTGTGTCCTGTCTTTCAGCGTTTCCAGACGCCTCTGTGTCTCCTGTCTCCAGCGTTCCCATACGCTTCCTGCTGTGCCTTCCAGGGTTCCAGTCCAGCAGTGTCTGCAGTCCGTGCCAGCGTTACTAGTGTTCCTCTGTGTTGCTGCTGTCATACCAGGCTTGGACTGTTCCCTGCACATCCCTGTACCTTGGCTGCCACCGCGGGCCTCATACCATCTCCTGCGGTGGTCCAGAGGGTCCACTGGTCCACAGACCCCTCCCTCCGGACTCTTCCCATAGAGACTTTTAGTTCTGTTGTCTGTGTGACCCGTTACACACGGTTAGGTGGAGGAACAATCATCAAAGACCAGAGAAGCCTCAGATATCTGTGCTGAGGGGTCAGTTCATGAAGTAGAGAAGAAGAAAGGCAAGTGAGGCAGAACAGGACTCTGTGGGGCTGAGGTAATATGCAGTGATGGCAGTTAAACACACAGCTATAGAGGGTGAAGGACAATTGTAGTTTATTGCTTTCCATTAACATGGTAACAGAGCAAGAGAGTCTGATATGTCATCACCTCAGAGATCACTGGGAGCAGAGCATGAGAGGGAGGAGCTGTTCATGAGAACAGAGGGCTCATGAGAGTTGTAGTATCCTGTGACGGCCATCATGGAGATAACTCCACCTACTTTAGAAAACCTATAAAATGCTGTGAATCATAAAAGCTCCATCTAAGATGCATAAGAAGACACAAGCGTGAGGACAGAAGAAATACAATGATACATGTGCCACATTGAGTTTTGTTTTATTAATTTATTTATAGCATTATGGGTTAATATACCTAGAATATTCCTTTGAAAGAGACAGGACAAGAGATGACATTAGACCTAAAAATATGTAAATAAAAGGAAAAAAAATAATTGTAAAGAAATAAAAATTAAAGCTCTTTTATTTTTGGAAAAATCATTTTAAAAATCTGCAGCGTAAAATTGTATAAATGTGTACGGGAGCTTACTAGTAAATAGTAGTAGTATATATTTACGTATTTATATAAAGTAGACAGCATTTTAAACAGAATTACTGATCCCATCTTGAGCAATGGGCTGAAAACACATCCAAATTTGTATTGTAGTCAAAAGGCTGCTGTGCCTTGTTAAATATGCATTACACATAGTTGTTCGGGTTTTCTCTCCAGTTTGCTTGCACTTAATAGCTCTTTATCACTGTATTTAAAGTTAGGTCCATTAGCAATTGCTTGGCCATTCGGTTTAATGTGTGCTATTTCGCCAACAACTTGTGACAACAGTTCGGATTTAATTGGCCATGTGATATTACCATGTACAAAGAGATTATGAGCAAGCCAAATATCTACTTACACTTCATCCCTGTTGTAAAAGGCGATGGGCCAGCAGTTGTCCAGGACAACATTCCAGACTGATACCGGTAGCCATGGGATTAAGAAATATTGTCTCATGATTTGTTTATCCGGCCCTATATAGCTGCTGTATAACATGTTTGCCTTGATACTAGAGATTACGTATGGAATACATAGCTATGCGCTATGGAATGTAAGTCAGGTCAGGGAAGCTTATTCTCAGTGTTCATTGGATACTAACACTGGAGGCCCAGATAGACGGTAGCAATTATTCAGTCATCTCTTCCTAATTGCTCTGCCTCTTTTCCCTGGAGTTGCATATTTATTCCATAACTAAATACATGTTAAATATCCATGTGTAAGCTGTTTGGGCTTCTGGTATGTCCAGATATAGCAGTAATGGACATCTATTTCTAATGTTCCAGTTCTTGCAATTAAAGGGGCCCCTTAGTTTTAAGTGCATAACATCTTTTGAAGATAATACACAGATGAAGTCCACAGCTGAAACGAGGATCTTTGCTATGGATCAGGGTGTGGATCCGCATGTGATTGACCTCCGTTAGAGGTTAATGGAGTAGCCTAGAGTCTATGGTCTTTATTCTATATATAGTATGTAACTGAGGCAGAATTTGCATGAATTGGTGATCGAATGTGCAGAATATAGTCTCATATTTGTTCTGTTGATTTAGTATAGATCATAATGATCAGAATTTATTAAACCTTTCATCAGGCAATCCCGGGGTTTTTTATTTCATCAGATTTACAGAGTGTGAGCACCACAAAAACATGAAGGTGTAATTTATGATGCCCGCTTTTTCCTCTTGTAATGTGCCAGGTACATTAGAACTAGGCTTAATAAGCCACTACCATTATGCTGTCAAGCAGCTGAGTAGCTTCTAGATCTTGCTTCTTTCATGGCCCAGCTTGGTGGCATCATCCAGAAAATCTACCTTTGAAGTGAGATCTTAATTGGTTGTATAAAGTCAGGGAGGAGGAGAGTTTAACACTGAAGTCAAGCTCTTCCTGCCTCTGAACACCTCCTCCCATGTGATAGACATCATGCTCCAGACTCCAGGAAATTCAGTCAAGTATGTACTTGGACGCAGGACCATCAATTACAGTAAAGAGGGCAATATAGTGCAGGGAAAGATTGACTTCAATGTTAAACTCTCCACCTCCTTGACTTCATAAAACCTCACTTCAAAGTTGATTTTCTGGATAATGCCACCACACCAGGCCATGAAAAAACATCATCTAGAAACTGCTACGCTACTTGACAACATACCGCTAGTGGTTTATTAGGCCAATTTCTGATGACAGGTTCCCATTAAGACTGTGCGCCACAATATATAATCACAGTGCAAAACGCTGCTAAAGATGACTGCCTGAAAATTCCTTCCATTATCTCTGTTTCCCTCTTAAACACACTATGAACAATGCTGAGAATTGACATAGATATCACCCATTATTATCGTCTTGTTGAAATCATTGTGCATCTGTTCATTCTTTTTATATATTATCAACAAGCTGGGGAAGATTTTCCCATAAAACACACCGAAAAATATTGTGAGGCCCTAAGTATTGGGGGTCCAACAGTGAGGCCAAGAAAGATTAAAGAAATGGTAGACCTTGGAGCATTGGATTCTTTACCCTGCCATTCAGACTGGAGCTATATATTAGGAGACCTCCAGAATACCAAACCAGTCCATGTCAACAGTGTCCTGCAAGCCCCCTCCTTCTTCATTTGGAATCATTACTTTTAACTACACATCACACAGGTTCTCAAATCTGTAATTATTCAGTTTTTACATAAAAGCATATATGCGTCAATCTAAATAAATTAAATTTGAATTTAATTAGGAGGGACATAGGCCTGTCATGAAGAAACATCCTTTATGTCAGGATAGACTGTTAGTCCATTGTGATACACAGGGATTCTTTACAGTAAGAGCAGTGAGAGTACAGAGCCCGCTCCCATACAATGTTGTAATGATAAGGTCAACAAGGGCCTGGATGCATTTTTTTCACGCTATGGTGACCAACTTTTATCTTATTATAGGCCAGTATTTTTTGCCTTGCTTGTATTGACACTCTATTGTAATAGGTTGGACTTCATGAACCTGGGTCCCCATTCAACTTTTTGTACTATAAAACTATGATATATAATGTTTATGGTGCATTTTTTGCATATTTTGTTGCAATATTTTCAGCCAAAGACAGGAGTGGGTTCCTTTTGGTTCTATAAGACAATAAAGAAACTGGGGCGTATTTATCAGGACTGACGTGGTGCAGAGGCCCTGAAATAATCACATTGCTAGCAGTTGCGATTATTTGCTCCTATGCGCCACCCTTACGCCATTGGGGCGTAAATGAGGGGCACGGCCAGACGAGCAGAGGACGGGGCCGACCGGGATTTGGTCGGCGCGGGGTGCTACTGTACCTGTGCTGGCGCACTTGCTGCCGCCAGCGGCTTTTCACATGTTAAAAGTCGCTGGCTGCGTTTATTTATACGCCAGGCCCTGCCTAGCGTAGTATAAACGATGCATGGCAGGCTGCCCGAAACATCAAGAGGTGGAAGCCTCTTGATGTATCCTGCTGTGAATACGCAGCAGCAGGCACAAGTGCTGGCGTATGATAACTTTGATGAGATATTCTCTACAAGACACCTACATCATTGGACCACTGCCCCTTCCATAACTTTGTATGTGAACTAGTCCCCAGACTTTACTATAATAGTAGTGTGCAGTGTTCTACCACTGCACATTATATGGGCCATAATTTACCATTCACTTAACTTGAAAAGTAATTGAAAACTAAGACTTGAATCCACCCAATAGCTTAATGGATCTGCACTTTGCTCTCACTTTGCTAATTTGTTATATGTCCCCTTGTGCTCTGTGATAGCCCATAGTCGTTGCAGCTGTTCTATGTGGACCTCTCACATTCCTCACCTTAAAGGTCTGATATTATTTACTTTGCCAAATGTGACAGCTGAAACGCATCTGGCTTGGGGTGAAAGATCAAGAGCTGGGTTTTAGCTAAACCACTCAATAAGAGATAATAACTAAAGCCGCCTGTTAATAGTGATGATACTTGCTTAGAATAAAATGGACTGAGCTCACATACTGGGCGGACATACTGTTGAGTTTCCTTTAGGAAAATGTCTTCTTGAGCGTTGTAGAACTTGTTGATGGTCAAAACCCCTTTCTCTTTGCTGTTGTCAATCACTAATAGCAGTATAGGGCACCTTCAATTTGCTTTGTCTCCTTCCACTGCTGTTGACCCACCATTGAACACGCATTTGCATGGCTATAGGGCTTATCACATTCTACTACACTATGGTATCATCCACTTTTCTGCCTCCCCATGTACCTTCTTGCCTGCCATAATCTCAATAGGTCCTGGGTGACTTTGGCTGAAACAGGAACATGCAGTAAAAAGTTGCATTGTCCAGGATTTTATAATACAGATACACAAAGACTAAGGGTGTTTTCACACGAACATATGAGGGACATATATGCAGTCCCCCGTAGATGGCTATGGCGTCCGGGCTTGGTACGGTGAAAGCAACGCGTGCTCCCTCTAACATGCCGTGGCTGCAAAAAGTATAGAGCGTGAACTATTTTCAGCCACAAGAATGGCCGTAAGTAGTTATTTTCTATGTAGAGGGGAAGGATAAACCCAAGATAAATCAGTCGTAGCAAACTTTGTTGGGGGGGTTGAAAAAGGGGGGCAAATCAACCAATATGCCCCCAAAAAGAACTGCAAAAAATGCACTTGATCGGAGAAATTGGTTTTCCTCTTTACATTGTTGTATATTACAGTTTTATGTTCTGTAGATATTTATGTTACACAGACTTAGGACGGTTGTACATACACAAGTTTGTTTCTGCTCAGTCCATATACATTCAGGTTTTACCAGACCAAACGTCAGACTAATGAAGTGAAGTGATCCCACAGGTGCACAGAGCAAGCTTATCCTTGAGTTAAAATCCTGTTACCAGTTCTCATAAGTTAAAATGATTATGAAGATTACATGACTGAGACCAGAAACCTTGACAGATAACACCTGCCATCCTCCACATTACCAACTGATAAAATGCTTTCATATATAGGAGTGTTAATTAAAGTGTTAATAGTGTATTTTTATAGATGAGTATTTTCAGTTGGATTGATGCCTAATATGTTATATTTATATGTTTTGGAGAGGTCTGAGTAACGGAACCATCTCCACAAACCCTTATCACACTGCGCTGTAAAAGTTCACTGCCTTTCATTAAGGGGTTAACTTGAAAAGCAATCTACCGTCAAAATCAAATGTGATAAACCAGTGACACTTACTTAAAGATCCAGGCACCATGACCATAAAAATATTTTTATATTTGTTATCCATTGCCCCCTTCTAAAATCAACCTTTAAAATTATGCTAATGAGCCTGACATGCCCCTAGATCCTCTTCGTGTTCCCCCTCCCACTGTGTGCTGAAATTTCCACTGCTGCAGTGAGATTACATCAGGAAGATGGAGGGGTGAAATGTTGTGCAGGAGCAGGGGAAAGTGAGAGACAGTGTAACAGCCTGCAAAGCTACAGCATGGATGAGCTCTGGTAGCAGAGACCCTTAGGGCTCATTAGCATAATTTTAAAAGTTGATTTTAGGAAAGAAGTTGGTCACATATGAAAAAATGTATAAGAATATCCAGGTTTGTCATGTTTAATTTTGATTCTAGTTTTCCCTTATTAATATAATATAAGATATGTGTGTGTATGTATTTATATATATGATATATTTTCCATCCCATAGATTGACTAATTATTTAAGTTGCTTGGCTGCTGAAAGGTCAGGCAGTGCTGCAGAGCATTAGTCAGCAATGTACCACATGTTCGCTTGTCAACAGCAGTAGGATTAAAGTAGCAGTCAATGTTATATGGAGCTGAGTTTTCTCCCATGTGAAAAGGAACTTTCTGCAATGTAAAGTGTCAATCCCGCCTTCTTCTAAAGGCTCCTTGAACCTTCTACTTACGGAAATGTAACTGCACACTTGTGCCCACTCATACTCACTTGTCACTTTTGATATACATTTTTAGCAGAGTTTCCAATGACCTTCAACCTGTGCTATAAGTAATTATGGTTATAAGCTTCCGCCTTCACAGGTGGTGTTTTTACTGGGCATTGCATCCATAGGAAGAACTCTACAGGGGTCAGGCCATGTGTTTGTAGAAAAGCCTCCTACTAAGTTATGAGCTTCCTTCTCCAAATTTATTAGGCATGTAAATCTGTGTCCCAATGGTGACATTACAGTGATTTACAGCGTATATGTGGAAGACTGCTTGATGATGTGTCTACCCTTACTTCAGCTTTAATTTGGTTAATGGGAATCTGTCAGCAGTTTTGACCATGAAAAACTGAAAAAAGGAAGCACCCCTGGAGAGCTGTATAGTCATGCCTTTGTGTATGTTGGTGGTTACAGCATGGCAGCGTGTGAACTCTGTCCTATCTAAGTAAAGCATCTAGTTGAAAACTAAAGAGACACTGCTGCTACCTAACACCTAGCAACTCTTACCTGCTATGGAAATCTGTCACTTACAGTTCTGGAGTCACGCCCTACATCCAATCTGTCCCCTTTTTTTCCAGCATTTCCACTGTCACCTTCCAATCCACTGCACTGGTCAGAATCTCTGGGCCTTCTTCTGACTCAACAGCTGCACCATGTGCCTAAGGCCTTATTTGCATGGGCCTAACTGTGGCCATTATCTGGGCTGCACGTATGGTATCTTGCCACACCGCGGTTGCTTGGTTTTTATGATTAGGGGTGAGGAGCGCTCACTCCACCTCCCCTCTCCTTTCGGTCATGAGCTAGGCTCTAGATCCCTTTCGGGCAATCACATGGCCATGTGAATAGGGCCTTGCTTTGCTCTCTACTCCTCCTGTTACAACCTTAATCCTCGGTCATTACCAACCATGGTTGCTTTTAAAACACAACTATTCTCCACTTTTATACTTGGTGTGACCAAAAACCGCACATCCTCACAACGCTGATTTTTTGTGACTCCAAGGAAGGACACGATGGAAGATGTGTCATGTTTTGACCTAATCTCTGTGGCCCTGTGCGCTGCTGCTGTCAGGACGAAGCATAACCATCTCCAGGATATTTTACATAATAAGGGAGCTTTCCCACGGTTGTGTGCTCACCCGGACTGAATCCCAGGCAAGCACAGGGCTGGAAGGTGGGAGAGGTGGATGCTTTTCACTCATCCTCCCTCCATAGGCAGACGGGCGGCCACCCGACTTGATCACAGTGCGGTGATGCACCATGTTCTCACCGCGTAGTGCCCTGGAGCCATAGAGGTCTATGGGGGCTGTGATCTGGTTGCAAATAATTGGGACCAGATAATGGCCCTCATAACAGCCACCTGAATGATGCCTAGTAGCATAAAATATACATTAACCACTTGCAACTGTAAACTGATGCCCCTTCTATGTATCAGAACCTTTGGGTCTCCATATGCACATCTGAAGCTCTGCACCCCGTGTGATAATATCCCTCACCCACAATGTCTATGTCTGTGTAAAATATACTGTATTCTTACAAGCAAAAGGAGTTTTCCAGCTCTTAAAGGAAATCTATTATCAAAATGAAGCATGATAAACCAAGGAATGTTACTCATTGATCCAAAGTGGATTATTTTGATAGGTACAGCTTAAATATAACTGATGTTTCAGGCTGTTTGGCCTTCATGAGACAATGTAGATACAAACATATGAAATACATATAAGAGATAAATCAAAGGTATATATATTAAACGTGAACCACACAGCATAGTAAATCAAATGACAACATTCAGCAAAGAGTTTTATAGAATACATGTGTTAGCTTTTTAACGTTATATTAGTTAAATTACTATCAATTAATAACAGTAAGTAATCAATTCAAGATAATGACCAGTCACAATTCATGTACATAGCATATATATGGTAAATGCATGATCAAGTCTTGACTGACCTCCGGGGATGGGTTTTGGAGGCTGTAAGAGAGTGAAGGGGAGGAAAATAAATAATGAGCAGGGGAAAATAAATAAAAGATCTTACCACTGTCAGGTCAATGATAGAGGAATCAGGTGCTGTGTATAATGCGTTTTCGCATTGGTCCAGAAAAACAAACACCCTGGGGGTCACTAAGGGCCCGAATCGCGCTTTTCCGATGGGTTATCCAGGTTATCCAAATATTTCCGATTTGCGCCGATTTTCCCTGAATTGCCCCGGGATTTTGGTGCACGCGATCGGATTGTGGCGCATCAGCGCCGGCATGCACGTGACAGAAATCGGGGGGCATGCCCGTAAGAAAACCCGACAGATTAGGAAAAACCGCTGCATTTAAAAAAAAAAAGGATCGCTTGACACGCGCTTACCAGCACCCAGCGTAGGACGGTGAACTTCAGTGCACTCCGACGGAATTCAGCGCAGCAGCGACACCTGGTGGACATCGGGCGGACTAACTTAGTGAATCGCCGGAATACCCGAATCCTCCGCAGAGAACGCGCCGCTGGATTGCGAATGGACCGGGTAAGTAAATCTGCCCCCCTGACTTTTAGAATGACAGGTGCTGTTTGGAAGGTTGTTTACCACTTTCTTCCATGGAATATTATATGAACTCAATGTAAGTCTATGGACGCATGTTTTGTCATTGTTTGGGCTGAAATAGAAGGTTTATAAAGAGAATAGTCCCAGTCCTTAGTGTTTTGCAGTGTCTTCCTGTAGACAACCAGAAGAAGAATCTGAGACAGAGATACTCTGCCATTGACCTTTGGTCAGGGTATCTGCCTTTTGCGAAAGAGAGGGACAGCTAGCCCAGTGTAAAACACTCCTTTATTCAGGGAGTGAGCAGCACGGTGGCTTAATGGTCAGCACTACAACCTTGCAGTGTTGGGGTTCTGGGTTCAAGTCCCATCCACGTCAACATCTGCAAAGAGTTTTTATGTTCTCTCCGTGTTGGTTGGGTTTCCTCCGGGTCCTCTAGTTTTCTCCCACACTCCAAAACATACTGGTAGGCTGATAAGATTGTGAGCCTCATGGGGACAGGGACTGATTGGCAAATTCTGTGCAATGCTGCATATTCTGTGTGAGCTATAAAAAAAAGAATTATTATTAATTTAAGGGAGAAAATCGGAGAAGTCAGCCCTTCACCTTGCTATTGCTTTGCGTCTGAATTTCTTCCGTAAGGATGGTAACTATGCACTGCAGGCTTACCATCCCTTTCAGATCACAGCAACATGTGGTGACACCTCAACAGTGCCAGGAAGACCCACAATGTAGTAATGATGGCTGGCCCTTTATTATCATACTTGATTTTGATGATAGTTTCCTTTAAGATATCAGTGACCTCTGCCAAGGACACAAAAATAGAGTGAAAAAGTACTAATTTCTGCTTTCACTGTTTCCCAAGTATAAGACCCCCACAGATCTGATATTGATAACCTATCCTATAGAAAGGATAACATCCAATATCTAAAAAGTGGATAACCTTTCAAGGTAAGTAGGTTCTATTATTGGGATTGGAAAGACATTGTGGCACATTTACTTACCTGGTTCTGTCGCGATCTCCGATTCGGATTGTCCGACGAGGATGAAGTCTGGCGCGATTCACTAAGATCGTGCACCCGATATCCTGCATGTGACATTACCTGCTCAGGTCCACCGGAGTTCACCTTCTTCTTCCCGGTGTATGTGAGTGCATGTCTCGCGACACAATTAGAATTTTAAATCCAGCGCTTAGTCCGTATGAGTCAGATTGTCCGATGGCCACACCCCCTGGTTTGTGTCGCATGAAAACTGGCGGATTGCTGCAAAATCCAATCACGTGCGCCAAAAACCCCTGTTAAATGCGGCGCAAATCGGAAATAGTCAGGAAACCCGGCGGAAATGCGGTCCACGGACCCCTAGTAAATGTGCCTCATTATCATTAATTAGTAAGGTAAGGTTATGCACTGATTTCTAAACATGGATTTAATAAATGTCACCATCTATTTTGTACCTGGCCTCATGTATAAGGCAGACGTATCATAACAATATGTTTTCTGTAGTACAGCATTAAGTCTATAGAAGAGTATTACCTGCACTGAACGAATGACATCCAAGCATAAGTAGGAAAAAATTGGTGCAGATCTGATGTGAATGAATATACTGAAGTTATAATTGATACCATACAAAGTCAGAGTTTGCAGAATCCATGGCCTATTATACAGATGTCTTCCTTTGTATTCAGCATAGGATATTGCTAGGTAAACTTTAAAGCATGATATGGCAGGTATTGTCTGAATAACAAGATATCCCTTTACTGCCAGTCTGCCAGGTGAATGAACCGGGTTCTTCAGAAATGGAAAATAAAATCTTTTTAGAATTGAGAGAAGTCAAAAGAATCCTTCCATCTCAGATATGGGCAAATAGCTACTCAATTAAAGTTGTCTCACCTTGTATTATAGACATTATACTTTCCAATGACCATGAATAATGTTGGTCCGTGGGTTCCTCTCTTGGATACCTGTGCCTATGATTGCTTTTTATGCATGATTTTCAATAAAGAAGGCTGTTTTTTTTACCAGAATTCTGTTACTATGTAGAATTCAGAATCCTTTATACCTGGACTTGGGGATCCTCTGCCTCTTCCTTGCAGATCCTCTCTAGTGCCCTCAGGTTGGATGGTGAATGTTGGTGGAAGTCTCTCCAAAGATGCTCAGAGTTGTTTTGAAGCCTTTGATTTGTTATTTTAGCTGTGGTGTGCTTAGGGTCATTGTCTTTTTGGAAGGCGAACCTTTGGCCCAGAGGTTTTCATCCAGGATATCCCTGTAACTGGCACATTTATCTTTCCTTCAATTGCAACCAGTCATCCTATCCCTGCAGCTGAAAAACACTCCCATAGCATGATGCTGCCACCACCATGTGTCACTGTATTTGGCAGGTACCATTTAAAATTAACACCAAAATGTTCAATGTTTGTCTCATTGGACAAGATAATCTTATTTCTCATAGTCTGGGAGTACTTTATGGGTCTTATTTGCAAACTGTATGCAGGCTTTTTATAGATCTTTCACTGAGGAGAGGCTTTCATCATCACACTCTGCCACAAAGCTGATTGACTTTGTAGAACTTTCTCCCATCTCCCTACCGCATCTCTGGAACTCAGCCACAGTGATCTTGGGGATCCTTTTTACCTCTGTCACCAAGGCTCCTCTCCTATAGTTGATTAGTTTGGCTGGATGGCCAAGTTGAGAAAGAGTTGTGTCATCCCAAACTTTTTCCATTTAAGAATTATGGAGGCCACTGTGCTCTTAGGAACCTTGAGTACTGCAGAAATTCTTTGTAACCTCACCCAGATCTGAGTCTTATCACAAATTTGTCTCTGAGCTCCTTGGGCAGTTTCTTAGACCTAATGATTCTTCTGTGCTCTGACATGCACTGTGAGCTGTGAGGTTTTACACAGGCAGGTGTTTTCTTTTTCAAATCAAGTCCAATCAGTTTTAACAAACACATATGGACTCCAATGAAGGAGTAGAACCATCTTGGGGAGAAGCAGAAGGAAATGAACAGCACGTGAGTTAAATATTAGTGTCACAGCAGGTCTGAAAGGTCCGAATACTTATGTCCATGTGATTTTTCAATATTTCTTGTTTAATAAATTAGCAAAAAAATCTACATTTCAGTTTTTTATGTGAAGTTGGGTGCAGAGTATAGATTAATGAGCAAAAAAAGAACTTTTTTGTTTTTAGCAATTAGCTGCAAGGAAACAGAATACTTTCTGTAACCACTGTAAATGCTAAATAAAAGGTGGTTTCAAAACAAAGGTTATTTGCCAGATTTTACATTTTTTTTATACTTTTCAAATTTTGAGTAGGGCTGGTGACTTGGTGGCGTCTCCCCACTGAATACGACAACACAAAGTATTAAAGATTTTCTTTACTATAAGACAAATATTATTAATGATCTTTATAGAAAAATAAATACCGCTGAACATTCTAAAACCAAAATACATTTTGCATTGATTAAAACGTAAAACCTCAAACTTTCTGCTCTTTACAAATGTAAAAACTTGTTGAGAATTCATCAGCAATTCTTTATTGAGCTGATTAAAATCAATATGGTGTTACTCAGAGGTACAAGGGAAGCAATCGGGGAAGTTATTGCCAGTTCTGCAGGTGTGCGTACAGTAGAATTCTGAGTGTTTCTATTTCGGATGTGGGCTTGTTATTTTCTTTACCCCCAGAGGGTCCCTTTTGGTGAGCAGTATGTGAAATCCAGTATCCGATTTCATGTGGATTGAAAGCCACCACTCTTGTCTTCCCGGGGACGTTTGTACAATTCCCACAGGCTGCCAGTGTCTGTCATGTTCTTCGCCTCTCCTGCCTGTTTTGTTTGCTGACTTGAAGTTCCTGGCTACCTCCCACTTTTCCCAACAAGGAGTTCTGTCCCTCTCATATCTCTCGCAATGAGACCCTGCTTAATCTCTGAGATTCTTTACGTAGGAAATTAATGTAATCGTCACACTGGCAAGCTGGCATTTATTTCCCACAGCTGAGGTCTAGAATTGCACTGCTTTGAATAGTAGCATGCCCGTCTGTGTGTGACTTGATCTGCCCTTAGGACAGAGAGCATCAGGGACTTGGCAGAGACGGGTTGAGGCTGCATTGTGTCTGCTGGTTGTCTGCTTGACCACACTGTGAGCGAGACATAGTTGTCATTGGCACAGACATGGCAAGTGAAGGCTCTAGTGGTTTGCAAGTTCTGCTTTCTACTTTACAGGTAAGAAGTGTTTTGGCATGGAATAGAAGTGGAGTAGGCACTAGTTAACCCTAGACGTGCAGGGGATTGATTGCAAACCCTGCATGTAACAGCGTGAAATATGCTTTCTGGGGTTTGTTACTAGTGATATTAGTTTTCTATTTGATAGATCACATTTCATTCTGTATCAGTGCAAGGCGTAAAGTTATAGTGTAAGGGTTACCCTTGTGGTACTGCCTCTGTTTACATGTCAGATCCGCTTCCTGTGCTTGTACAATGTATGGCTGTCTGTCATAGATGGATACACATCTTTCGGCTTGGATACCAGTGGATACATCATATAATTCTACTGTAAAATACTTTATAGGTTTTACCCTTGGTGGCACATGGCTGATTGGACAGTCTTATCTTTAGCTCCCTAAAATGAAAGAGCATCTGCACAGGTGAAGTCCAACATCCCATTGGGCTCTATGCACAGTTCTGCTTCTATTACTGCTTAACTTTTATACCCAATTCGACTGAAAAAAAACATGCGATACACTTCTCTTAGCTCATTTTTAACATGGATCATTGCCGCATTAGTATCTACGATTATGATCAAAGGATTGTAGACAACCGTAATATATCACTCCCTAACAGCCAGTCATATGACGTTTGACCCCTGTCTGGCATGGCTACATAACGTTGCACTTATTGTGCCCTACATGTAAAAGTGTAACCTGCTGCTTTATTCCATGCAGCAAAATGATGAGAATCAAATGGATACAATACAATACAATACAATACAATAAATTTGTATTTATCCCATGATAAAAATTACTTTGCACAGCGCAGCATTGATTCAATTGAGAATGCACATGGACACAAACATAATCATTTGGAAATGGGAGAAGGAGCCTTCCCTCATAACACGTAATAATGTAATTTTATGACATAATACAATTCCATGAATAATGGAACCTTTCTGTGTGACAAAGCATCTGACGCCTCTAGACGTAATTTTCAAGTAGTGCATCGAAGAAACAAAAAACTTCTAAATAAACATAACTATAACACTGCAAAGTAGAAGAAGATCAAACAAAGATCTATATCTTTAGGTTACATTACAAACCATAGGTGAATAAACTACTTTTTAAACAATCTAAAATATCAATCCTAAAATCAGCAAATCTTATAAGTATCCAGCCCATAAAAATGTATTGGAACTGCCACAGAAAATGCCAAGGTGAATATGACATACACAATGCAATGAAAACATTCTGCTTGATGAAGAGAGCTCTCCTCAATACATGGTGACAGCCATATAAATGTACATAGGAATTAAAATGTAGAACATTAAGCATCTTTGGTACAGTATTATACCACCTACACCACCGGTCCACCACCTCCCGATTCGGAATGTAAGTGTAAGATATTTTATAACTTAATGAAACTGGCCATTTCTACTTCACAGAAAATTTACAGAAAATCCTAATTTAATTTTAATGCAATTGAGCTTCTCAATGCATTAGGGGCAGGCCCATCTCTGCTGGTTCACCTATTGTACTCTTTTTACTCTTCATTCTTTGGGAGATATCTGGGCGCTGTGCTTGGCAATTTCCGACACACCGATACCAATCAATGGAGCTGCAGTATTTATCCTTGTCCTGCCGCTCCTTCTATTTGTGATAACAGGACCCCCATTCTCTGTATTGGGGGACCTGTACAAATGATCCTGTGAAGCAGTTGGACCTTGTTTAGCTTGTTAGGTCATTTTCCGGTGGACAGGGGTCAACTTGGAACAGTGGTGCTCCCCCTTTAATGAAAAATCATTTCTTTTTATTATTTTTTTTATTTTACCACAAATTTTTCATTTTTCTGATGCAGCCACTGTATTAAGGGTTATTTTTGCAGGACCAGTTGCTTTTCAGAAGGACACTATATTGGTTGTACATTATGTTCAAATAACTTTTATTAATCCATTCTGTGGGTGTATATTTTCGTGTCTTAAATTTAAGTTCAAAGTGCGCATTGAAAAACATTTTGGGGCACTTTTACTTACCCGGTCCCTGCGTGATCCCCGATCCGGAGTGTCCGATGTGAATGAACTCTGCCACGATTCACTACAATCATGTGCCCGATATCCTGCATGTGTTGCTCCCTGCTCAGGTCTGCTGGAGTTCACCTTTTTCTTCCCGCTGCATGTAAGTTCATGGCTTGCGACACAATTTTTATGTTAAATCCCGCGGTTTGTCCGAATCCGTCGGATCGTCCGTCGGCCCACCCCCTGATTTGTGGCACATGAAAGCCGGTGCGATTGCACCAAAATCCAATCGGGTACGCCAAAAACCCCTTTTAAATCCCTTTTCCAGCGGCACAAAACTTTGGGATTCCGACGAAAGTGCGTTCTGCGGGGCCCTTTAGTAAATAAGCCCCTTATCTTTATTATCTTTACTATAACCCCCTATCTTTATTCTACACAGCACTGCAGTTATGGTGATCCCAAATGTATAAAATCACCACTGTTATAAGTTTTTCTAGCTTTTCTACTTATTAAGGACTATAGGTTTCTTTTTATTTTGCCTATGGTGGTCTATGTCGCAGCTTATTTTTAGTATTTTTGTTTTTTACTCATGTTACTGTATACTTTGGACTTATTATTTTATCTTTTCATTTTGTTTTACGAGGGGTGGATGAAATAATTCTTATTATCTTAAATTCTTTGATGTTTTTTTAACCTTGTTTAAGATGCTGCTTATGTGACACTTTATTCTATTTTGGGGGTCAAAGAGGTTGTGGCGACCCCAAACATTTGTATGTTTATTTTTTGTTTCTATGGTTTGAGTGTTTTTAACAAACTTTATTTAAAAAAAAATCATTACTAGGGGGTGTCGCACTGTGATCTATTTATCACTTCTGCAATGCATTGGTATGCCAAGTATACCAATGCATTATATACTGTCAGTGGTAGCTGCCTCTGGCACAACCTAATAGGTCTTCATGGAATGGGGCACATTTACTTAGTAGATCCGGCCAAATATCTTTATTATGATTTAAAGTAAAAAACTATCTTTTTATTGTGTGTAACAGTATATTATAACCCGTGCTGGAATGCTGAAAGTGTGGACAACATTTATTTCCATTGCTTACTGTCTGCAGGATTTGCAGTGAACCTTCATTTCAGATCATGGATACAAAAAAAACCACACAGACCTTGAAAGAGTTCCAGTAAGTACAGCAAATGGAACAGAATGCTATGACATATCCTAGATATGAATCCTTCAGTTGTACACACAATGATTGTTACCATCCTACCTATAATATGTGGTGTATCAACTTTTATATGTTTAAAATGGGTCTGATAATACCAAAACTCCTACTGCTGGTAAAGGGAAAGTTGACATGTAATTCCTACATCATCTGTCATAGAATTAGGATAGGCTTTCAAAAACATTTGTATTATCAGGTGGATTTTAGTAAATGGGTTGGTTTTTGGAGAATTATTCCTGCTGCAATCACAGAAGTTTTCTGTATTTTAGAGAAAATACATATAATATAAAATATGTAATTTTAGGACACTTTTACCTAGAGTCATCCAGCACTGATGTGTAGGAACGTTTTGAGTTGATCCAAGAATCACATAGTGATGGTATATTTTGACAACAGCAAAAATGGTGATGGGGCTCACACCACATTCAAGGATTTAGGGATATTTTTTGAAATAACACTTTTTTATTTCAGTCAGGGTGCAACTTAACACGTTTTAAGGACTACAACTGCTCCTTTTTCAAGTGGAATTGACAGGCTCCTCCACATGTCTTGCCAAACACCATAGAAAGGACAAGGCAAGCCACGACAAGCACAGAAGAGAGCCAATTTCACAAAAAGAAGTCTTTGTAGATCCCAAAATCTGTTGTGGTGTATCCATGACTTGGGGTACTGTGATGGGTGCTCCTGCGAACCCAGGTCTCGGGTCGCGGGCACACACCCGTCCACCCCTCTCTCCCCTAGTGCGACATCAGCGGGTCTCCTTACCTGTCCACGTTACTTTGATGTCTCCGGCAGCCCGGTATGCACGTCCCTCTCTCCTAGGGCGTGCCTGCGACGGCTTCCTGTCCCTTAAAAGTTCAGTGTGCCGCTGATTGGCGCTGGTCATCCCTTAATTTAATAAATAGCCGGCCCCTATCTCTATACCTAGCTAGATCTTTGTGCCTTGTGCCATAGAAAAATCTTGTTCCCTTATGTCCTGCAATTGTTTGGTGAATTCCCATTGTGACCTCGGTTCCTTTTCCTAACTATGCTTCTCAGGAGCCAGCACTGACCTTCTGCCATGCCCTTGACTTCGATCCTGTGCTGCCTGTCCAACCTGCTTTGCGGCAGGCTCTGATGAAAACCGGGTGCCACTTAGACTCTACTGCCATTTGTCGGCTTACGGCATCGTAAGCGGTGGTACAGTGGGTCCACTACCCCTGATCCTGACAGTCTACCGCTGATCCTGACAGCTACGTTCACACTGCCATGTGTTCACCCTGCTGTAACTATGGTCTTAGTACAGGGAAAAATACAGCATGCTCTATGTTTTCCCCATGCCCCGTTCCACCACCAGGCACCATAATCGTCTATGGGGCTGCAAACTTATGTCCGCATATACATCCCAAAAATGTTGTTTTAAATCCTTGAATAATGTGTGCACCACATCTCAATTTTTTGCCTTTTCAATTTTAACCGGTGTGTGGTAAGGCAGAGACCCTACATACATTTGGGTTGTGTCCAGGGATAAAGACGACTGCATCTGGCGAGCTTTTTTGAACACAACTCTTGTGCTTCCTCTATATATTCTAGAGATACATCAGAATTTCCTCAAATAGGAATACCCCTTAAAGGAAAATTTACTAGTGCATCTCTTACATTGCTAGCTAACAGTTTCGCTTTAGGTATTCTATAGGCTAGAGAACCACATGCTGGTTTTGTGAATGTTTTTCCTGCAGATTTTTGTTTCAGGAAAACAGGAATAAAATAAAAAGATTGGAATTAGCAGAAAGGAAAAGTACAAATCTTTACTTTATATGTCCAACTCTTTTTATATCTACACCTGGATTTTACGTTAAAGAAATTTACCATCAAAATCAAGCATGGATAGACGAAAGGCACTTATCCACAGATCCTGGCACTGTGACTGTTGTGATCTTATATTTGTTATCCATGACCTGCTTCCTCAAATCAACTTTTAAAATTGTATTTATGAGTCTGAAAGGCTACTGAGGCTCTTCCCATAGCCTCTCCGTGCTGTAGCTTCCCTTCCCCCTCTGCTCCTGCTTGGCACTCCCCTCCATCAGCCTAATGTAATTAAACAGGAAGTTTGAGCACACAGTGGAAGAAGGAAGTACACCTTGCTCAGTGCAACAGTCTGCGAATCTGAAGCACGGAGGCTCTCCTGGTACTGCCCCAGTAGACTGCCCCAGAAGACCGGAGCACCCTCTTCATGATTCTGGTGCACGCCCAAAGTGCATGAATTAAATGCACTTTTTTTTTCTAGTGCACTCAGTTTAAGGGGCGGGCAATACATTTATGTTGGACTTCTGACATAAATGTACCAGCCGGTGCAAATCTGCATCAGAGCGCCCTTTCTGTGCACAGTAAGTGTTGTGTCACAGCGCGGGCAGTGCTGCCACGACTCAATACTGGTGCAAACACTTCATACATATATGTACAACCAGTTTTCTCATGTATTTATGTTCTTGTGTAGATTGCTTCATAGATGTCGGCCACCATGTTACATAAAATCTTTTATTTTATGATGTCAGTCACTTGCTTCAGTATTCAGTTTAGTCCCTTCTAGTGGGTCACTGGTTGAGAATTATAGGGTACAGGGGGCTTATGTCCATTGTCACTGACTCACTGAGAATTAAAGGACCAGTGACATGAAAAATTCAACCCTGAAAAAAGTCCTACTTCATGAGGAGCGCATCATTTATAAGCATCATGAAGCTCTATGAAAGGGGAGATGCGTATGAACAGAGGGCAGCATTTTTATTTGTGACAAGTGTCTGTCACCTACTACACAGGCTGAGGTGTAACATGTCTTGAGTTATCACATGGCCTCTTGTCTCTTCTTCCTCTTCTCTGTGACAGGAATTTTAGAGCTTTTTCACTCTATCAGCTCCTCATACTCCTCACCCACAAGGCAACATGAACGTCTCCAAGTCCAGAGAAAGGTGATAAAGTTTCCGTCAGTTGATTTAACTTTTGCACCCCTCTTAAAATGTCTCTGTGGTCTTGTAAAATATTTGGAATGCTACGAGTCTAGTGAAATTCGATAGGAGTCCATGCCATTAACAGCTTGGACATTTACCTACATCTTCAGTATTCTGAGACTGAAGACTTGGCATCCTCTATGTTTTTATTTGTTGCTAAGATTTTGTGCCAGACATGCAGAATTACATCAACTAAAATAAATTCATTGTAAATAAAAGCATATAGAAAAACACAGAGGGGAAATTGAGCCTATGAGGTGTAATAATCAGAGTATTTTCACTTATTTGTGTGTTATACTTCAAAATGCAAATTGTGATACAGTACATTATGTTAATGTACTTATTAGAATTGTGTCTGCTTTTCAGGTAAATCACAAGCAGGACAGTACTTTTTTGTACATTAGTTCTATGACATAATTGTTTATTATATTTCCTTATTTTAATGTTATATGCTGTTCTTTAGACAATTGCAGGTACAATGAGCAAGATTTGTTAAAGGGGTTTTCCCATGAACAGAACTTAGGCACAATCCACTGGATAGGGCCTAACTTGCTGATGATTGGGAATCTCAGTGATGAGACCCCTACAGATCAGGAAATGAGGGGTCTGCTAGGGTCCCAAGTATCTCTGTTGGACCCCTCGTTGCTCTGTCAGACGTATTGAGAAGACAGCCGTGCATGACCGTTCTATCTCTAGAAGCTGATGGAGATTGGTGAACGTGGCGCTTGGCAATTTCCGTCAGCTCCGTAGAGATTAATTGAGCAGAATGGTCATGTGTGGCTGCCTGCTCCATTACTCTCATTGAGCGATGAGGGGTCCGATAGAGGTACGTGGGACTGCATCGGACCACTTGTTTTCGTGATCTGCGGGGTCTCATCACTGAGACCCCCACTGATCAGCAAGTTAGGCCCTAAGCTATGGATGGAGCCTAACTTCTGTTTGGAGCCCTTTAACATGGGGTTTGAGTAATTGTGGGTAGACCCAGGCATCATCATACTGTATAATGGCTAGTAATGCCTCAGTATAAAAAAGGTTATTGGTGCCTGCTCCATTTTTAAGACTAAAAAGAAACCTATCAACAGTTTCATATGAGATAGATTGGGACAAATATTTATGCACTGATATATACATTTATACACGGCAGGGATTAGAAATGAGAGATTCCTAGTCTTGTCGCTCTACTTTCCCCTCCTTGTACCCCAATATTTCTTATCTGAGCTGCCGATTCATGCTGTGTTCTCTGGAAGATGCGAATTGTTATATAGGTATTATGTATATAATAATGCACATCCTCCATTCTTTAGTTATAAATCCCTCCCCCAATGGTCCTCCCCAACTTGACAGCTGGATTTGCTGTTTACAATGTGGCAAATTACAGTTTTATGTTTTGTAGATAGTTATACTATGCAGACTTAGGCAGGTGTTACATATATGAGTTTGTTACTTTAATCTCAGTCCGTATACATGCAGGGTTTACCAGACCAAACGTCAAACTAATGAAGTGAAGTGATCCCACAGGTGCACAGAGCAAGCTTATCCTTGAGTTAAAATCCAGTTACCAGTTCTCATAAGTTAAAATAATTATGAAGATTACATGACTGAGACCAGAAACCTTGACAGATGACACCTGCCATCCTCCACATTACCAACATGATATGCTTTCATATGTAGGAGTGTTAATTGAAGTGTTAAAGTGTATTTTGTGGATCGGTATTTTCAGTTGCATTGATGCCGAATATGTTTTACTTTTGTATTGACATTTATATGTGTTCTACAGCAAATGGGTCTAAACCATTAGTTCCCAACCCTTTTGTATTTGGGGACCGGCTGCACCCAAAGAAGTGTGCCCAGCAAATATCCCATTTCTAACCCCAACCCATATAATGGGGCAGATTTATCAAGCTGTCTGAAAGTCAGAATATTCCTAGTTGCCCATGGCAACCAATTACAGCTCAGCTTTCATTTTACCAGTGCTCATGAATATTTTAAAGGGGAACTCTGATTGGTTGCCATGGGCAACTAGGAATATTCTGACTTTCAGACAGTTTGATAAATCTGCCCCAATGTGTCATTTCGTGCTGCTCTGATCTAAAATGCCCCCTATTCTGTATCCCCCATTATAATGCCCCCACCCTTTTCTGTAGTCCTCCCTTTATAGTACTCTCTTTTTATGTAACCATCTCTCATTACTGTAGCCCCCTTTATAATGCCCCTTTTTTTGTAACCCCTTCCCTTTTCTCTATACCTCCTTTGTAGTTCCCCCCTTATATGTAGCCCTGCTCCTTTTTTTGTAGCCCCTTTTTATACAGCATTTACTCGAGTATAAGCTAAGGCACCTAATTTTACCACAAAATAAACTGGGCAACTTATTGACTTGAGTATTAACCTAGGGCGGGAAATGCAGCCGCTACTCATTAAAGAAATGTCCAGCAGCTTCATTAATAAAATGCCCAAAGCGGGGCCCCAAATAGAAATGTCCCCCATGGCAGCCCCCAATAGAAATGTCCCCTGCTCGGCCCCTTAAAAATAAAAAACTGTATACTCACCTCCGACGCTCCTCTTCTCCCTGTGGCTTTCCGGGAGATGGCCAGAGGCACTCCTATGTGTACTGTCCATGTGCACACACTATGATGTAATTGGCCACGTCATAGTGTGTGTGCACTGACAGCATGGATAGACGTCTGCCGGGTGCTGTGGGAGCGAAGAAGTTTGAGTTCTTTTGGCCACGTCCCGGGCCCAGATGCTCCATGAAATAAAGAAATACTTCTGTATTGCAGCATATTTAAAAATATTATTCCTATTACACCCTGCATTCAACCAACACTGATTGCAGCTTTCAGCAGTGGGTTTCTGTTGTATAAAACAGCAGTCACCTGCCTTGTATGTGCAGTGCCCGGGGTAGGGGTAGCCCCAGTGCTATGCTGGGTCCACCAGGCACCTTCAGGTTGTCACCACATGTTGCTGCTCTCGGAAAGGGATGGTAAGGCGTGGTAGACCGCAATGAGCATTAAGTCCAGAGAGACAAGGTCTGCAGTGAACAGTTTCCTTTTTTATGGATGATTGCTCTGACCTCCTCCCTGACATAAGTGACCTACACTGAGGAAAGGCCCGGGTGAGCTGTCCCTCTCTTTTTCAGAAGGCTGATACCCTGGCCAAAGGCTAGAAACCCAGGGCCACTGAGTATCCCCATCTAAGCTTCTTCTGCTTGTTTAGTCTTCTCCTCCAAGCTCTTTCTCAGGGGCATAATGAGAGACAGGGTCCCATAGCAGACTTCTGCAAGAGGTCCCTCTTCCCCCTCAGAAAATATAGATATTTGTATACTCATATATGTAGTTGCTGACCACATATGGGAAGTACACGGCAGGAATTAGAGATGAGAGATCCTTAGTCCTGTCATTCTGCTGTCCCCTCCTTCTCCCCTCTCATAATATGTATATAATGGTATAGCATGTCAGGTTGGATGTCGGGGCCCCCTGACACTGTGGGCCCCATAGCAGCCGCTATGCTGTTACACCCCTGTCTTTTATAAACTCAGGCGTGATGAATGTTGACATAAAAAAATTTAATGTCTTTCAATGATAGGGTCATAATGCACTTTTATGATAATAAAAGTGATTCCTTTTGGCACCTAGAAGACAGTGTTGTTTTCCATTGCTGTCTCCATGATGTCACCATGTCTGAAATTGCAGGTTTACATATTACATTATTTCCTTGATCATTTAGATTGGATGAATCACAGTCACCAGACTCTCCAAGGATTATCTGTGTTCAGACAAACCTTGAAAGTCTTTAGCCAGAGTCCTTAAAACATTGTTTGACTCATAGATTCTCAATGTGCACCTGTTTACATGAAGCCTTCGCGAATCCCCAACAGAAGAATCAATTTGTTGTTATTGGCCGGCGTCCAGCTCCCAGACATTCATTTCTCGAGTAGATTGGCTTACGACGACAGAAGTGACTGGATTGCTTGTCCTATGCCCTCACATCTATATTGTGTGTAATTGTACAGTCTACAGAAACTTTACTCTGTCCTCACAAATAGTGATTTTCTATTTGGGAATCCTGACACTTACTAGGTCCATTTACTAGCCAGTATTTGGGAAAATCACTCAGCCAATAATTTTGGGAATTGGCAAACCTGATACACAAGGATACAAAAGCAGACTTGTCATCAAGATGTCACAATATGCAGAACCATTGGTTTGAACAGTAGGGGGAAGATTGATCATGATGATATCAATGTAGCTGGTGTAGTTCTGCTTATAAAACATGCAAAATTTTGCATGCTCTAGGGGTAGTGCTTTTCCAGCCATGCCCCCTTCACATGCTCACTTGGTTTGGAGATGGCGTGAAGGGAAAAATTACCGCAATTACAACTGTTTTTCAAGTGATAGTGATTTTTTAATGGCTTCTAAGCTAGTTTTCTTGGGTAGAAACCCTGATAAATATCCAGGAATCACAAATATTTCAGGGATTTTACACCAAAAAACTAGTGTACAAATGATGATAAATCCCTATCATCATTTGTACACTAGTTTTTTGGTGTACAATCCCTGAAATATTTGTGATTCCTGGAGAACAGACAGGGATTGCAACTCTTTCCCTCTTAAGTCAGTCCCTGACTTAGGCTGCATTTACATGAGCTTATGATTTCTCCAGTCCTGTATTTCTGTGTTGCATGAATCTGAATATACGTGGCGATTTTCATACGTATGTGCACTTATGTCACCATATCCGTATTGTATCTGTACAAGTACACCTTGGTCTGCACCTTGTGCAGTGCTCTATGTATCTTTATTTTCCAGAAGTTCAGTGCAACTTTTCACTTATGTATCATTTTTTTTTGCTTATTTTTGCGACTTTTTAGGTGCAAATCTGGTCCAGGGCAGGTGCAAAGGAAGGGTTTTTTTTAATGGACCCTGTTTTAGCATGTAAATTGGAATTATTTCACATGCTTTAAATGTTTAAATGCTTTTAATGTATTGCTTACTTCAAAGGGTCACACAAGGTCAAACGTGATGTTTTGGCTGCATTTTGAAACACATTACAACAGCTCAGGAGAGGGGATTTGCCTGATTACAATTCTGTAAAAATTTGCATTTACAAAACATAATGGGGCATATTTCATCAAGCTGTCTGAAAGTCAGAATATTTCTAGTTGCCCATGGTAACCAATCACAGCTCCCTTTTAAAATATTCATGAGCACTGGTAAAATGAAAGCTGAGCTGTGATTGGTTGCTATGACAACGAGAAATATTCTGACTTTCAGACAGCTTGATAAACACCACGCGTGACCGCAGCCTCATCAGTCGTCATTTCCCCGGGGCCCAAAAATGCAGGACACAGCCTCAAATCAAAAATTAACAGTAGTGTCCACTCCTCTATATAACCCTTCACTTGGCTTGTGTCCATGTGGATTTGAGACATTTGCAAAAGGATCAAAACGAAGCTAAAATTTGCCCCTGCCAGGATAGGAAAGACTGGACATGTATCACAAGAAAAAAGACATGATCAAAATAGAAATACATGAGAAAATAGGACATGCCCTATATTTTTATACGGCTTGCTTATGGTACAGCGGGCATTACGTAATGTAATGCCCATTGGAATGGATGGGGCTGTTTTCATATGTTCGTGTGAATGCAGCCTTAAGGAAACCCAACTTACAGACGAACGCTAGTTACAGACGGACCGCTCTGAATACTGTGATCACTGGTGAAGGTCTCTGGATGCTTTACTTTAGTCCAAGGATTCAATGATTAGCTGTAAGGTGTCTGTAATGAAGTTTTATTGATAATCCTTGTTCCCATGACAGCACAAAATTTTGAAAATCCAGTTGTCACTGGGATAAAAAAAAGTGTCTCATTGATGAGACCCCTACAGATCACGAGAATGGGGGTCGGATGCGGTCCAAGGTACCTCCGTCAGACCCCTCGTCGCTCCCCGAGATGAGCGGAGCAGACCCCCACGATGAGCAAGTTATATATATATATATATATATATATATATATATATATATATATATATATATTATCACATATCATTTTGCAATCCTTAATAGTATGCTGTACGTATTTACCAATATTACGGACGACTATACTTGCATTACTAGCTTCAACATTTGCAATATGTCTTCTCGATTGCAATAACAAATACAGATTGTCTACTTTTAGAAAGTAATAACATTTAATGCGGAAGAGCTTTTATTTTGTGCACTGTAAAGAGCCATATACTAAATGTATCCTATTTGTCAAGATAATGCCTCTCCATGACAAGCTCTCAGTACTGAATTCTGCTTCTGTATGGGGAAGTGTACGTGCAATGTTAGTATCCAGCATTACATCATCTACTGTTGTCATTTACATTGGCACGTGGCATCTATGGGTTGGCATCCTGTGATCTATTCTGTTTGGTTATGTGATAGGAAGAAAAAATTTCTTGTGTAGGTCAAAGGGCAACAATTGCTTCCCTCTGCCCTGATCTCTACAGTACATGTGGCCCAATACAAAAACCCTGAAAAACAGTCTTCAGCAATTTAAAGATTGTAAGATTTAAAGCCTTCTTCAAACTACATTGTTACAGATGAGGTGCTGTCTGCTTTGCTTCTCCTGCTTCATAACATGCTATGTACAAGCTGCTCAGCCCTTCTTGCTCTACAACATAATAGGACTCTATGTACAATCCACTTTGCTACTCCTGCTTTATTACATGCTACAGATAGTATACTGTGTGTAAGCAGCTTAGCTCTTCCTGCTTTATAACATGCTTCAAGCTCAGATTCTATGTAGAGTGTTCAGCTTTAGGGATAGGTCGTTTGCGATGGAGCCATCACAAAACAAACATGTGGAGTCGACTCCCAGCACTGAGCAGATAACCGACTCTGCCCCTAAATCGGAATCCATGCCCATTTTTATCTTGGTGAATAAGTGGTAAATTTAATAGGGAGCTGTTCAGGAGCTGGAAGAGCCGGCTATTTTTAGTGAGCTGAACCAAATAATCTAGGGCACTAAGACGTTCCCATCACTTCTCAGCTTCTCCTGCTCTGTAACATACTTTCCCCATATAGGTCCCAATGAACAATCTGCTCAGCAACTCCTGCTATTTAAAATGCTGCCTGCGGATAGGAAACTTGTTGAACCTGCTCATCTCCTGCTCTATAGCATGCTGTCTGTGAAAAGTACACTTGTATAATCTGCTCAGCTCCTCCTGCTCTATAACATGCTGTCTGCAAATCATAAACTTATATAATCTGCTCATCTCCTCCTGCTCTATAACATGCTGCCTGCAGATAGGGCAAATGTTTAATCTGCTCAGTTCTTCTTATTCTATAACATGCTACTTGCAAATAGTACACTTGTATAATCTGCTTCGCTCCTCCTGCTCTATAACATGCTGTCGGCAGATAGGACAATTGTATAATCTGCTCAGCTCCTCCTGTTCTATAACACGCTGCCTGAAGATAACACTGCATTTTCCCTTGGAAAAGGTCCCTTTAAGGGACTTCACAATAGATCAGGTTGCTATAAAATCATGAAAAATAATTCTGAATACTACTTAAAGGTTGGACTTGATGGACTTGCGTCTCCTTCCAGCCTTATATACTATGATACTATGAATAACCTCATGTTTAATTACTCAGAGATTTATGGGGTGTATCACAAAAGGAGCGAAAAACTGAAATTCTGGAAAATAGAAAATTGAAGCAGTTAATTTCAATACTAGAAGCCCAGCGTCAGTCCTTACCATGCTGGGCGTAATGCGTGGATAGTCGGTTTTGTTTGGAGTAAATATAACCCCCTGCCTTCGCTTTGTTCCATATTTTCTAGTATATGACAGGGTAAGGAGCTTTTAGAATGTGTTTTCCTTTCTTGGCAGCATGACAAGGAGGTGGGGATTCCTTGTGAGATGCTTTGAAATGTGCCGTCTTTGTACTTGAGTATTAGCCACTGTTATTCCATTCATTTTAATTGCAGAGTACATGTAGGACCATCTCTCCCCACACATGTGGGATCATCTAGTGATGGCTGTGCCTGAGATTCCCCTGAGAATAGAGGAGATTCTCATTGTGAGAACACGAGCTATGTATGTAGTGGGAAGTGATACACATGCTTGGAATAAACTTAGCTAAGAGCACTCAAGGGAGATTTGTGGGTTTGGGGCTGGAGTAAATTTACTAGTTATGATATATTATATAAGGGAATAAAGACTTCAATGGTGAGATATTTGATAAAATCATTACAATCATCACTGCAATGTTTAACCATTGAAGACAATGGACACCATTGCTACAATCGATGGAATCAGCTGCAGATCCGGCCCATGTATTCCCAGTCCAAGGTAATTTTCTTCCTGAAAGGTTTCTCCAGGAATCAAGCTCTGCTTCCTGCCACCATATTTTGTGACACACAAATAATCATCCTTTATTACCATTAGTTACTTTCAACCTATGAGAATAAAACTGGTGTATTTTGTATTTTTTGTGCTTTATATAACATATTCATATAACATCCCCAACACCAACCTGGCAAGAATAATGTAGATTACTTTTTATTTTACAACTAACATGATTTATTATTTCCATATTCATAGAGGGTGCCAATTAGCTTTCTAATAAGGACAAGCTTGGAAGGTATCAATGTAGAAGACTGTGATAAGTAATGCTCCATAATGTGTGAGCCATCCCTGGCAGTCCACATAGTACTCCATCTCTTTTCCTTCTTCTTTTTTCCCTGAAATGTAATAGCTACGTCTAGTGATAACCTGCAATAGACCACCAATAATAATCTTCAGTAAACCTCCATTGGGAACTACCAGTAAACATCCAGTGGAGCCTCCACTATATTGCCTCCATTGCTACAGTTTTGCTACAGTTTTATCACAACCTATACATCCTATATAAGTTCTCTTTTTCAGTGCAGCATCTCTGCATTATGATGTTAAGAATTGCCATGCTTTCAACTCCTATCCCTTCATTACTACCAATCCCATGATACCTCAGCACATATAAAGACTGAACCATCTCAGTTAGTTGGAGATGTGTTGTGATCATCCTCTTCATCTTCATTCTTCATTCTCTACATACTATTCAGTACTATACTAGGCATGAGCTCCTTATTTCTGTCAGCAGGAGTAGCGATATATTCTGCCCCCCTTATTGAGAGCCCATGTGTTATTATCCATGCAGTTTTCAACGTACAAAATGGTGCCTGTGATCTGTATTACAAATGTATATGATGGTTGATCTTTTCTTGTTATTGGTTCTCCTACTCAGGATTCAAGTTGAATTTAATGTAATTGAAGACAATGGAATTGATGACACATCTACCCAAAATCAGATCAGTACAGTATTCACTAAAACACCTAAAAAGGGTATTTTTAATTGTGAAGGTGATCACATCCCAAAAACCCACCAAGGTGATAGAACATGACTATATAGGAATGAATGTTGGGCAATGCCAATGATATTGCTTGGTAGACATAGACAACAGATGTGTTGAGGATTGTAGGAAAAATTGTAAAATAACTGTACTGTGAATCTGAGACAGTGGGACACATTTACTTACCCGGTCCCTGCATAATCCCTGATCTGGAATGTCCGATGAGGATGAAGTCTGCTGCTATTCAATACAAGCATGCGCCAGATATCCTGCATGTGTCGCTTCCCCACTCAGGTCCGCTGGAGTTCATCTTCTTCTTCTCGGTGCATGTAAGTGCTTGGCTTGCAACAGAATTTAAAATTTCAAATCCCACACGTTGTCCAAATCCGTTGGATCGTGTACGACACAATCCCCGGCGCGATCCCAGAAAAGTCGGGAAACCCTTAGTAAATAAGCCCCAGTGTCTGTCCTCTAGAAGATGATACATTAGATCCTTATGTTAGTTAGACCTGGTGTATTAAGACTGGCAGGTTGTGTAGAAGTCTTATCCATCAGTGCACACGGCTTTTCTATCTGTTAGTGATTCCGGCACAGCAGTTGCGAGCCACAAGTGAATTCTATGCCATGTCCTAGTCAGTGTATGGATCTTGTGGCTGGACCCTGCTTGAAACTCCTACAATTCAGCCATCTATTCATGCTCTATTTATTTTTTATAGTGTCGCAAGGGCTTAGTAAATTGGTGCACGGCTGTAAGTGTCAGAAATCACTCCACATTCATTAAGGTGAAATAGAAGTTTGTAGACTTGTGTTTAAGAGTGAGACACAAACAAGGGCCTTTATTATCATCTTTATGCCAGTTTTTAGTGGTCTTGAGTCCAAAGTTGATGCTTGCAATGCCTGAACCATAATTATAAACTGTCAACACAACAAAAAGAGCAGTTTTTCCGAAAATCACAACTATTGTTTTGGTCGCACAATTTGGGCACAGCTGTAGAATTCCAACACTTTTCCTGCACTTTCTTGGTCCCTGACACTTTTCTTGATGCAATTTTTGGTGCACAATTAGAACAGCTAAAATATGGGCTGCCAAATTCTATAACGCCTTTATAAATGTGCAAAAAAATAACATGGACCCTGCTACGATATTAATGAATGTCCCTCAAATCAATCCAAAAGAAGTCCTGGAGAAACTAGAAGAGCAGGAAAAGTGTTCGGATGCATAAGTTGCCCTAAAATCGAGCGACAAAAACAAAAAATGCAGGTGTATTGGAAGAGAAGCTAATTTGAGGTGTCAAAACATAATGAATAAGGAGCAAAAAAATCCTATAAGAAATGATCCCCATTGTTTCAACTTTCACTTCATATGTTTCTGAAAGACATTAACACTTTTTCCACATGAGAGCTGAGATTAGTCTCCTTGGTTATATGTGTGGGAACTGGAGCAATTTTTGCTGCCTGAACAGAACTCTTGACAGATCGGTGATACAGAACTTTGTAAGATCTTAGAGGTTACATGATCCTCATCAGCTGTGTATACTTCTCTCAATGGATTAGATGCTACTTGTCTAAGCCGAAGATCACTACCCCGCATCTCAAAATAGAATCTTCTGTGTTTCTTCTCTTTTTCTGGACCCCAGGGGTCCAGGGAAATAGTTATCCCTTATTTCAGGGGGAAAATATAATTTTATGAATCTTTAAATGACAAAAAATGGTTAAAAGTGCGGTCTGCTTGTTCATGAATCCCCCCGTAATTGCTTTTTCAAGTTAGTCATTGACGGAAGTCCAGTCATCTCAAATTTTCCTCATGTAAGGTTAAGCACATTCTCTTCGCTTGAAGTTTCCAGTTTCTTATTAAAGTCCTATTCTCTGGATTAACAAGACTGCAGATTGCTGTCCATTAATGGCTATTCCTGCCTTTCACATGACGAGCACACAGTCATACGTAATGTCAAGAGTGGTTGTCATAACACCACCTTCGTCATCGATCATTACTTTGATGATTGTAGGTAAAAAAAAAAATCTTTTTCATCGGAGGCAACTGATGGGAAGTTCCAAGTATCAATTGAGCAGCAAAGGAACCAAGAACTTATGCTTTATTAACAATTATTTCCTGTAGCAACTGGTGTTGTGATGAAGAATCATTGCAATGACACCAAAAAAAAGTTTTTAACAAATACATCAACTTTACAAAGTTTTTTTTCCATGCCAGAAAAACTGTGCTCAAATAATTGTGTGAAGAAACCCCACACTACAAGTTGTCTCCTTAACTTGAGTAGGGTCATGATAGGAATGCCAATAATAGTGGAGGTATTCTTAGTCATTCCAATTATCAAACATCTTAAAGATGTTTTTCCATTTCCGCAAGTAATTTTTTATTATTTGATTAATGAAAAGTTATGCCTCACAGTTTTCTAGATCTCTGCTTGCTGTCTCTCTATAGCAGGGGTAGGGAACTTATGGATCGGGAGCCAGATATGGCTCTTTTGTTGGCTGCATCTGGCTCTCAGATCTTTAATCAATAGTGATGGCTGCTGTGTGTCTTAGACTGATCACTGGACACGGGCAGCGATGTTACCGCGTCTAAGCCTGGGTCAAAGAGAAGAGTGTGGGAGCGATGAGGAGCTGGCTGTAGGGAGCACAGGTAGGTGACTACCTATCTTCTGGGAAGCATGTGCCTTGGCTACCTATATACTGGGGTCATTTGCTGTGGCTAGCTATCTACTTGGGGGCATGTGCTGGGGCTACCTATCTACTGGGAGGCATGTGCATATTGTAGGGCTCTTATGGAATAAAATTTTAAAATATGTGGCGTTCATGGCTCTCTCAGCCAAAAAGGTTCCTGACCCCTATAGGAAGCATCTATGTTTACTTCCAGTGGTTTGAAATCTTACCATGGTCACACAGGTGCACAGCTTGATATGACACAGGACTTTGATTACTCTCTATGATACTAATGAGCCGTGCACCTGTGTGACCATGGTCAGATTTCTATCCACTGGAAGTAAACATAGAAGATTTTGTATAAAATGACAGCAAGAAGAGATCTAGAAAACTGTGAGGAATTGATACAGAAAGTATATTGGAAAATTGTATAATTTTTCATCATACAAAAAATAACATTCATTTGCCGAAGTAGGAATACACCTTTAAGAGAACCTGACATCATCCTCTATGCTTCATAGATTTACATTCTTGAATGAAAAGTATAACATACCATAGCAGAGGCATTATGTGGATTAGTATCAGGAAATACAGTATACAATGGTCTCTTATCCAGTAATGCTGCTTGATCGATCCCATTAACAAAGGTTATTGGCCCCCATTTATTAATGCGTTTTCTCTCCGACTTTGCACTGAAAAGAATGGGCAAACTGCTTGAACATGAATTAAAAAAGTGTCTGCAACAGTTTTGTGTCGCGGCTGCACCGTTTCTGACAAGACAGAAAAAATGCCGTGTCGTGTTAGTTAGATTTTGCGCTACAATTCCGTACGATATATGTCACGCTTGTGCAGCATGAATGAAGTGCTCCAAAAAAATCCATGCTTCCCGAGCAGGGGAGGGGGCACCCTATTAATGAATAATAAATAACGTGCACCAGTTTTGATGAATCTAGCGCCCCCTGCACACCCCACAGGCAAACCGCACATAGTACAGACTGCACTAGTTTTGATAGATTGAGACTGAAACATGTGGTATAGCCCATTGTATAATACAGAATGCCATCCTAATACCAGTGCTATTTCTGATGCTACTAATAAAGGAATGTAAAGCTATGAAGAATAGATATTCGGGATTCTTGTACAGTGGCTTCATAAACTGCAGCTAAAATACAGAATTTACTTTGCTATTTTTTAAGTCTACTTCTGGTTTTGCCTTCATATTGACTTTTTCTATAAAATGTCATAGTCTACATTCCTGCACTTTTAGGAATTTAGGCTTGAAAAGGTCACAACAGCATTTACAACTTCATGCAGTCTATAGCATGTAGTTACAACGTGCCAATTTGTAACTACATAATATCAACTTTGAGTGCAGCCACCTATCTCTGAATGGTACAGCATTGAATGAATACAGGTATTGGTCCTGGATATCTGTGTAATCATATCATTGTGTGTGTTGTTAGTAGCATCAGGACTGTGAAAAATTCATTTACATTCCAGGATTGTAGCAGGACTTGAAACCATAAATGGCTGTACTATTTGATCCCAGACCCGCCCAGACCCTCCCCTCTGCTGTAATATCTAACCAGAAGCCTGCTATAGCTCTTACTCACAGCAGAAGGGAGGGGCTGTGCTGTGTTTAGTGGACTTGATATACAGTGGACTTGATTTGTAGAGATTTTCACAAAGTACATCAGGTATAACTACAATACTACGATATAAATGCATCTTTCATAGTCCTGCCGCTTCTAAATTCACTCACACACAGAGGGAGATTTATCATTGCTTCTATGGTAGTGTTATGGTGAAGAAGCAGGGAAATAATAGCAAATTCTCAGACAGTGCAATTAAAATAGCAAATACGCCACTTCTACGCCAAAGCCTCTTTTTAACCTGGCGCAACAAGGGTGGGCATGGCCACAGGAGCACCGGCACATGATAAATCTCCCCCACAATGGGGTTAGGTAAATCCCCAGGACCGCTACCTAACTTTGGCTGTAGCTGTCAGTAGTCAAAACATATATACCGGATATAAACCACAAGAACTTCCTACAACTTCTTTATTCTCTTTTATTGAAAATTGGGGAAGAGATAGATTGCAGTAGCAGCACTACAGAATTTTAATACACAGAGTTGAACTGGAAAAGTATAAACTAGAATAGACACTGTAACAGTTACATTCTATTTTTACTTAGTAAGGTAATATGATAATAATTATATGATTTGTTTGCTGGGGATTTTCTTTCATTGTTGTGTTAGGTTCAATACAAAACTCGCATTACACAAAGTAAGTCCCACAGTGATAGCCTCATATTATAGCAATGCCAAGAATGTCGGCTTCATAGAACTCTCATAGCATCAGTCTCATAGAAGTTCCAAAAACATTGTAACACTGCCAGATGCATTGTAATGCCTTCAGCGACTGCCTCTTAGGAGGCACAATGAACTGGGTTTACTCCAGTGTACTTGTGATATAACAAAACAACTGCATTTTGTAGCATTTTCAGTGGAATTTAAAGTGAACGGCAGTTTTAAGTGGTAACAATAGCCTATCCTATGCTGATTTTAAAATGCCTTATTATTTCAGTGCTTTATAGAACTTCATTTCATATTACCTGGTTCACTGGTAGTAGCATGTGATGAGCTAGGGAGGGGGGGGGGGGGGGGGGGGGGGGGGGAAACCTTGGAGGTGGTTAAAACCTGTGTGTGCCTGTGTCTCAGTCTCTTCCTTTCCACCATAACCTCCCTCCTCTGCCTCATCAATGTACGGGAAGTGGGAAAGGAGAGGTGACTGAGACACAGGCACGCAGCTACTGTAGCTATCCTGACCCCCCAGGACTCACTGAAGACAATGTAATATATCTTACAAGAATATTCTAATGGTAAATACAAGGTTAAAGTCTGCACGTAAAAGGTTTAAAGGCTGGAATGCTCTCTACTCTCATTTTATCATGATGTGTTCTTGACCCAGCACACTCACATTGCTGTACACTCACATTGAGAGTATCCTATTTAAAGAGTAACTCCAAAATTATGATGATTTTACCAAATTCTCATATATGATTTCTCCTTTAAAAACAAAAAGAATGAAAAAGAATGAATGTGCTGCTCACCATTTTCTTACCAAAGTTATGGCCTTTTCTGTTCTCAAATGTTTAACAAAAATGTTCTAACATCTTCCTGTTTCTGCCCTGAAGTGGATTCCAATTCACTCTGCCCACAGATCCCATTAAACCTTCAAGTAACTCTACTGAACACTCCCTGTACATACATAATGTATATAAGAACTAGTCTGGCATCTTTCATCACATGAGGGAGCATGAAACATGTAATAAGTAGTAGCAATCAGAAGTAAAACAGTCACATAAAGGTATACTCTGTCCTGTGTTTGCACTTAGAGTTAATAGCTTCTCTGCACTGTGCAGAAAGTGCTGAATACAAGGTGGGGGAGTGAGTGCAACATGAGCTCAAGAAAGAGACAGAGAAGGTACTATAGAATGACAGACTGGACTGACGGGAGACAGGGGACATTAAATCTGTGTAAGAGACATCTGTTACCACAGCACTGATCAGACTCAACTCTGTTACACATACAGAAAGCAGAGCCACATGACCTCCCCCTCCTTCCTCCTATATGAGCAGGGAGCAGCAGCCCCTTCCCACTTCAGTCTGCCTCTTGGTGACATATGTACTGTTCATAAGAGAGACCAGCAAAGCCAGGAGAGGACCTAGTGCAAGAGGCAGGCTAAACTGAAGAGGATAGCAAATAAACTACTACATTTAGGTGATCAGGATAATTGGCAAAGTTTTTCTACATCCTAAGAGCTATTGATTTGTGAGAATAAAACTTTACAGTTGTGCTTTTTAAGTTTGTTGTGTTGTGCCCCAGTCTTTATAATTGGCAACATTACAAAGAGGTTACAACTTCTCAGTAGTTCTTATGTTCCACTTGTGTACTGGAATTGAAATGTTCACCACATCCAGCGTGGTGTACATTTCAGCTTCTCATGCACAATTTATAGCAAATTTGGATGGCCCTGCATGATGGATATGTCTAAAAAGGGCCAAAAAGTGGCAAATTCCATGGTGTACATCAGGAATTTTGTTAAACTGTTATACACAGCGCTTTACAGTAACCCTACTGTCATAAAAAATACTAAAAAAATATATGTCCTTACTGTTATTTTAACCACATGGCTAAAACAGTGGGGGACAGTGCACCAGTTTTTTGGCGACCACATTTTTTTTGCTACCGCGCCACGTGCCCATATTTATTATATGTTGGCGCCACTATTTGGCTTCTTTTCTGACACTCATGCCTTTTTTGTCTGTTTCTCATTTTGGGCACAGCTCTTCAATCCTGACACTTTTCCTGCTCTTCTAGTTTCCTAGCACTTTTTTTGTCACAATATTAGACCAAATCGACGCTCATATGTTCTTCTTATGATGCACCAAATACAAAGACTGCACACCACACAATATAATAAAAGTGCAAACACCATTAAAATAGGGTATTAAAAATATCACCTAGCGTCAAAAATAATAAAGGCCCCCCCCCCCCCCTCCCAGTATGTCAATAAGCTTTTTTTCTACTCCTTGGGGCACATTTATCACAAATGTCTAAAACTTGACAGACTTCTACTACATCAGATTTGTAGTCGAATTCGGGATTCGGGTCTTCCGGCGATTCACTAAGGTCGTGCGCCCGAGGTCCGCCGAGGTTCGCCGGAGTTCACCAACCTATTCCTGGTGCATGTGAGTGATTTATTTTGTGACACAATTAGTTTTTTAAATTCCGCGTTTTTTCCGAATCCGTCGGGTTTTCCGACGGCCATGCCCCCCCATTTATGTGGCGTGAAAGCCGGCGCGATTGCCCTGAAATCCAATTGCGTGCACCAAAATCCCGGCGGAATTCGGCGCAAAACGGAAAAAGTCGGGAAAGTGCGGCTGCGGAGCCCTTAGTAAATGAGCCCCAATGTGTTGATTTTAATAATTTTTCCCGAGAAGCCACGCCTCTTTTCCGAGGTCACAAACCTTTTTCTGTAGGTTCATGATAATATATAATAATGTTCATAATAACAATCTTATACATTTCATCAGAGTAATAACTTGGGCCACCCATTGGTTGGATGTCTTGTACATGACCATCTATGTTATGTAAATAATATTTTTAGTGGAGTAATCTGCTAAGATTATTAAAAACCTGAAGAGTTAAACTGGCAGCCTGCTCTAGTAGGCACCTGCATGTAGTGAATGTAAAGTGAATATTGAATATGAAATTGATTACTAGAAGTCACTGAAAAAAAACATAAGGCATTACGAAGAAAAGCCACAAGTCCCAGAAGGTAAATGTAATGTGTTTATTTTCTTCTTGTAACAGAACTCATGCGAGAGAGATGTAACCCTGAATATCCTGAGTGTATTAAGTGAATTGCTGTCTGCTGGTAAGTGACCGCGCCACATTAGTATTTTACTGCAGCTGATGTTCTTAGAAATGATAGGGCTGTAAAAACGCATTACTTGCAATATGAAGCAGCAAGACTGACTATACTAAAGGTAATGATTCCAATAGATTGTGCTTTCTTTTACCCTAAACAAAAATAGCTTCTCTTAGAGTCTGAGCCGAGCTCACACAGTTCTCTTAGAGAGAGTTCTTAACCTTTTATTGACCACATTTCGAGCATTGAATGTGATGGCAATGCTGTGAAGGGAGTTTATTTTCTTGGACATCAATCCATCTAAGTTTACAATCAGGCCTCATGCACACAAGCATATATTTTATACTGTGTGCTATACATTGGTGATCATTTATTATTTCAGGTCCTCCAGTTTCCTCCCACACTCCAAAACATACTGGTAGGTTGATTAGTTTGTGAGCCCCATTGGGGACAGGGACCAATTTGGTAAGCTCTGTGTAGCGTGGCGTAATCTGTCTGCACTATATAAATAAAGGAATTATTATTATTATTATTTGTGTTGCAAGGTCTTTTTTTTTGGTGCCTGAACTGGTGGCAGTTTTCCACCAAATGGAAAACTGGCAGAATTTTTTTTCTCTTGCCAAGCCTCTTGCACCTTATTTATGAAGTGTTGGCGCCACAATATTGTTGCTTTTTCGACACTCTTTTTTTGGGAGCAAAATTGAGGTGTCCCTTGTGAATCGAACACTTTTTGGGGTCTTCTATTTTTCCAACTCATTTTGTGGCACAATTTATGGCACTCATGGGGAGTGAGTTCTAAATTTTTTTGTTTGTGCGCCAAATCATTGTGCTGCACCAGAAATTAGGACTATTTCAGTTTCTGGTGTACAGTCCCTGATAAATGTTCCCCAATTACATAATTAGCAACTTCATTGATGTATCCTTTTATGACTTTTAAAAGTGGTTACTGAAAAAAAAGCAGACATGTTTTACTTGGCACAGGATGATTCTGTAAAAAGGTAAAAGAAAAAAAAAGATGATGATGTAACAACACCATTGGTGTGATTACATCACAACCCTATGACAGCAGAACCGCTGTGACATCATAGAAGTTACATCATAATGACTCAGTTTATTAAGGATAAATCTACTTTTTTAAAATTTTTTCAGGAACCCACCGTAGGATTCACTATATGATATCCAAGGGTGGCAGTGAGGCCCTTCTTCAAACCCTGGTAAATTTGGCAAGATCAGATTCCCTTGACTATGGTCTCTTATTACCCCTCCTCCGTCTGATGGTCAAGGTTGGCCAGAAAGGTATTGTATCAGTGGGATTCCTTATATTCATATTTTACCCCTCAATGCTTAATGATGTGATAAATAAAACCACTTATGAGACAAATGTTTTTGGTCCAATTGTTTGAAGATCTGAATATACACAGAATAACGACCAAATTTCACACCCAATGCCTAAAATGCCTCTCAAACATTAGAAGCAGCTACATGAATGTGATTATTCACTATACATTCATACAGCACATTGTGCATGAAATTCATAGAAAAGGTAAAGTTAAAGGCATTTACCATATACCTGGGGCAACGTGGGGTAAAATAGGACGCATACTTAGGCCGCAATCATGCACACGTTCTGGGCTGCAAGCATCCAACTGTGCACAAGCATCTAGTTGTGGCCTCTCTTATTTCTGTCGGTGAGTGCTGCTCATCCCACCTATGTCCATAGGTAAAAACCGTCTGTGCCACAAATCCGAGCTGGTATAGGTCCTGCTCTAAAATTTGCAGCACTGCAGCGGGTGCATATATGTTTGTGTGTATGAGCCTTCTCATAATTCCTACATCACTCTGGGGCTTCCAGTTTTTGGTCTGTACCCAGCCAGAAGATCTGGGGTTTCCCAAGACCCACTTCAGCAAATGATTGAACTCCTTGGACCACCGGCAGCAATTCCATTTTCTAGGGGACTTCTTTTCCTGTGTTGTCCCTTGGTCTAAGGTGGTCACTCGTTGCCTAAACCTGGTCCAGTGACTCCCCAGAAGTTCTGGTAGGGCACAGACCCAGTGATGCAGGCCCCTGTGCAGCATGGTTAAGATGAGGGGGCCCATCAGGAATATTGCCCAGGGGTCCACAGGACTCTAGTTATGCCACTGTGGTGACATCTGAATTCTTTTGTTGCAAACCGCAATAGATTTGTGTCATTAATAAATTGTATGTGTTAATTTTTCGGTTGCATTTTAGATGGAAACTTTGGAGAAAAAGCACAGACGCTGGAAGCCACTGATGTGACCCTCAGTTTAATAAGAAGAAATCTGACAAAATCAGACAACGTTAACCCATGTCTTTACGCTGTTCAAATATACGCTTCCAATGGTAATTATATATGAGTTTCATAATACATACAATGTAGTAGATGCTCCTACTGCCAGTATAATTCTGTCAGTATTAGAAGTGGTTATTATTTCACTATTATATTACTTCTCACTCCATGCACTTCTAAATCTATCAAATCTATCATCAAATTTCCACTTTATCAATGACTAACACTGCAGCGTAAATTCAAATATATGTTTATTAGGAGCTCTTCTCCTTTAGTTTATTTATAAAACAAACTTAAACTTTATTCAAATGAACCACAAGTGCTTCAGTAGGCGTTAGCAGAGATCCTCTGGGCTCCATTCCTGCAGAAAGAGTATGGAGGTAACGTAGAAGAGCCAGGGAGGGGCGTGTAATAGCCATGGCCCCGGAGCCCAGAGGGGCTCTGGTGATGCCGCCTGAAGCACTGGTGCTTTGTTTGAATAAAGTTAAAGGACATCTACCCTCAGTTTTAGTTCCTGTGTAACAATGGTCCTCCGGACTTCTTTTATTGTAACTCTATATGCTACCATTGCGGCAATATAGGGTTATAAAAATTATGCTAATTAGTCTGGGCACTCTGCATACATCACTGGAGTGACTAAGAGTGCCTTGTCCCAAATTCATTCACTACACCTGTTGCCCTGGTAGTGCCGTTCGGCTCCACTTATCATTTGTACCAGGACTGATATTGGAACGGAGAGTGAATAAATTAAAATATGAGGCGCTCTGACAGCACCGGAGTGGCCCAGGCTAATTAGCAATCACAGCTTATAGATTTATAATAAAAGAAGTCCTGAGGAACATTGTAATTCTTACTAGGACACATCTGCCATCAGTAAAACTGATGTCCTTTAAAGATGTCCTTTAAAGTTAATTTTATAAGTAATCTTAAGGAGCAGAGTTCTTAATAAACATACATTTCTATTCACGCTGCTCGGATCTATCCTGCAGCACTAGTAGTTAAAAAAATCTGAAAGTAGATTTCCTTTAAATGGAGCCTGCCGGGTAGCAGCTTATGTTATTTTATTTAAGAACGTCAAAGCTTCCATGATAATGTAAGTTAATATGAAATAGGTATACAGATTACAGGAAAGGACAAGGACATAAATCATCAAAAATATTGTAAAAATCGTTTAACAATTATACCTAGTCACATCTTTAGGATAGAGAAAAACCATATGTTCTTCCTTTCATATACAGACAGTCCCCGGGTTACAAGATAGGGTCTGGAGGTTTGTTCTTAAGTTGAATTTGTATGTAAGTCGAAACTGTATATTTTATAATTGAAGTTCTAGACAATTTTTTTTCTTTTGTCCCAGTGACAATTGGAGTTTCAAAATTTTTGCTATAATTGGACCAAGGATTATCAATAAAACATCATTACAGACACCTTACAGCTTATCATTGCAGTCTGAAACTATAATAAGGCATCCAGAAAGCTTCACCAGAGGTCACAGTGGGCAGAGGGGTCCGTCTGTAACTATGGGTTGTCTGTAAGTCGGGTGTCCTTAAGTAGGGGACCGCCTGTATAGGTGGTATTGATGAGTTGAGTCTTTCATTGCAGAGTAAATGGGACACACTGGACATGCAGTTAGAAACACACTTTACACTTCGGTAGACCAGAAACAGTAGTAACACCAGCAGCGATCATTGGTATTAACTGTTTAGATGCTACTGGCAAAGTCTCTGGCGGCATTAAGTATGTTTTGGTAGTACGTGCTGCCATTTTGGGGAGGATAGGTGCTTCTCATGATGTCATTGAGGAATGCCACTACACCCCAAAATGGGCAGTATCACCAGCGTGCATGGGGCGGATAAGTCTAAATGGTGACGACCATGCACACCGTTAGCCAGCACTGAGTTGAGCCGTACCCTATCCCTGACCTGAATTTCTAACGAAGGTGCGGACCCGAACTTTTCTTTTCTGGCCCGCTCAGTGCTATTCACAACCAATCCACTATACTACATATGCCTAGATACCATTTAGTTCTGCAATAAAACAGACAGTTTAAAGAACCTGGACACATTTATCAGCAACAGCCCTAAAATATTAGACGTAATAGTAAACTTTATTAATCATGTCAATAACTTTACTAAAGTTACATAATGATGGATCTTATAAACTGGCTTCAGGAACGTGTTGAATGATCTTAAGAGCCAAACGCTGGCAGATGAGGCCAGAGGAAACATTTCAAGAATGACCAATGATGTTTGTCAGCTGTTTGTGTCACACTGCCTGGCCTACGATGATGTCTTCAGCCATATGTGTGTCACCTAAAGGAAGGCCAAGCTGAGCCTAAGTTCCCTAATTAATTGTTTGCAGCCATTTGCTTTGGTTAAAATAAGACGTTACTTCACTCGTACATGTTACAATTGGCAGAGTAGCTTGGCAGACACCTGACAGGGTGGAGGTGTGGATGAGATATATCAGTGTCTACGTCTTCATGTAGGGTGACGTTTTGAGAGCAGAAAATAAGGACTTTAAAAATTCTTCCAGGAGTATCGATAACAATATTACAAACTAGAGAATGCCCAGTCTATAGTCCTAAAGAGAAATTGTCACCAGATTTTACCCCACTAAACTACTAGCCCCCTCAGGTAGGGAAAGGATCTATAAAATCTATAAAAAATCTGCCTCAAATCAGGCAAATATGACTTGTGATCTACAGAAACAGAGATGCACACAGCTAAAGACATAATGATCGAGTTCCTGCCTATTTTTTACTGCCTGTATGTCCAGTTCTGTAGTTCTCAGAATCATAAGATGGGAACTGAAAGATAAGATTCTTATCTTTAATATGACAAAAAAGCGTGCATCTAAGTTCTATAGAACCAAAGACAGGGGCTTCTGATACTCCCTCTGTAACTAAACTGGACTCAACCTATATGAAAATAGGATGAGAAGAGTCATATTTTTCTGATTTTGAGGAAGGTTTTTTTTAAACCTGAAGTGGAACTAGTAGTTTACAGTAGTGGTCCAGAAGGGCTCAGTTTACACCCATTGAAGCACATGTGCTACATTTAAATAAAAATAAAAGTTCATTTTAAAAGTAAAGTGTAACAGGAAGGCCCCTTTAAATGCAATCCCAACAAATATGAGGCTGATGGTAACTTTCTAAAAATAATTATCTTGTGCAGGGAGTGAATCTCCCTATGGAAAACAGATGCACACTTTTTCTTAAAGACATTAAAGGGGTATTCCCATCTGGGAATTCACATTTAATTGACTTAATTTGACATTTGTAAACATTTCTTCAGTTGAATGTTATGTAAGGAAATGTTCCTGTGTGAAGATAATTTCTCATAAATGTAGTCATGTTGCCTGAGATAGCTTCCTCAGATACGACCACCTCACATTTTGGCAGCAGTGGCCAGACATGTGCTATTGAGTCCTGCCTGACCACTTGGATTTAGCAATCATTACCACAGGACAGTTAAAGGACCTGCAGTAACTCCTCGGACATTTCATATACAAAAACATTTTGTTTCTTTTTGCAATCCCTCCAGCAGAGGTGGCCGTATCCAAGGACACAGTTTTGTTTCTAAGGGAACATATCACTACATTTATGAGAAATTATCTTCACACAGGAACATTTTTTTTTAACAACATCTAATTGAAGAAATGTTTATATAAGGCAGATTAATGAAATTGAATGTTAGTCCCCAGATGGGAAAACCCCTTTAATAAGTAATTATTGTATTGTAGCAAGTGAAATACTCTATTTCAGGCTGGATTTATATCACATTTTTCTCCTCCGTTCTAAGGATTCCCGACATAGCCTTACAAGATCCCAATGTATACTAATACAATGATACATCGCCCGGTTTCTCCACTCCCTCCTGAACGTGGGAGGAGTGAAGATCAGCAGCAGCCAGTAATATGACAGATATGGGTCAGGTGGAGGCATAAAGGCCTATGTATCTATGTATAGGTTCTGCTTATATGTTGGAAGCTTTATATATGTATATACTGAGTGTATCGAAAAAAATGTGATGTGAATGTAACCTAACATATACAATTGTACAGCACAGTAGAGAGTTGTCACTGCATAAAGCATACAGTGTATCAGTATATAAGATTTGTGACAATACTACTATGAATAACTAAACAGAAGCAGAATTAGAAATGTAAATTATTGATGCATTTAGTAAGGATTTGTTAAACCTTTTTTTTTTTTGCCGGCTCAATGTACAGGTACAAAATGATAACAATACAATAGACTTAAATTATAATAATGAGCTCCTCAGAAAAGGATTTGCATCACAACAATTGCTGGAGTCTGTGGCATTATTCAAATTCTAACCAATTGTTTTGTTCTTTATGCAAACTTGTAACGCGGCGTCCTGGTGAATATGTTAAGATCCAATTATGTATTATAATACCTATATATTACTATATAACTATGTATATAACTAAGTCCCGCTCAGTTATAAAGCAGTTTATAGGTTTTGATTTTTTTAGTTGCTCCATTGAGCTGCACCCCCTTCCCCACATATGAGGTGCCTTTCAGCAAGGGCAGTACCATTAGTCAGCTGACACCAGTTCTGTGCCTGCCCTTGAAAGCTTGATATTCTGAGATCACATCTGACATTTCCACATAATGTCTCTAGCAGCTGTGAACATGTAGCAATGGCCCTGGGCAGGTCAAAATTGACCCCTGCCGGCTTTGATCTTTTCAAAATGGCAGTGACTACTACTGCCCCCTGCACTTCATAAATCACAAACTCACATATATTATGTATTAGAAGCTGTACAGCTATTTATAAGGAACCTGTTACACTACAGATAGTGTCTCATTTGTAAGTGATGCTTTAAAAAAAGCTGTCAATCGGTAACCAGGACCACCCACTGGACACCTAAGGCCAATGAGCAGAAGTGAATCAATGACATGTTGGAATGGAATAAGCATAAATAATACATAAATGTCTTTAAAATATAAGCTAATATTTAATTAGTTGTTATTTAAAATGTTGCTTCCCTTTGCAAAAAGATGCTGTTGACATACACTGTAATGAAGAATTAAAATGCTAGTGGCTTCTTAATCAGTTCGTTGATTTTCTTCATGTGGAGGAGACACAGGACTGAAGATGGCCCTTGGTCACATGTCCACATCACATGTTCTGCCTGGGCAGGTCATGTGATCAGCACTATGTTTGGCTGTAGTCGGTTGGTTGCAGTGCATTCAGTATGGCCAGGTGATGTGCCATGATGGCAGTTACACATGATTACTATGGTAACAGAGCAGGATAATCTGTTACATCATCACTGGGAGCAAAACATAAGAGGGAGAAGGAGTTACTGAGAACTAAAGGATCATGGGACTTGTAGTTTCCAATGGAGGCCATCTTGGTGCTAACTCCATCTACTCTAGAAAGCCCATAACATTTTGAGAATCAGACATTCGTATTCCCAGAATACACCTTTAAACCTTTCCCAGAGATAGGGACACTCAGCTGCTTCTGCTCCATAACTCTCTTAACGCATAACGTTCTTCACTAGCAATGAAGCAACTTCGGGCAGAAGTTTGGGTTTAACACACTTCCTCAACCCCAACCGGTAACACCTGTCATCTGTTCTGGCTCCGATCGTGAATGTTAACTCTTTATTTGCTGCAGGCTGGACAAACGACCCTAGGCAAAATGGCGCTCGAGCCCCCGGCCCTTAAATGATGCCACAATTTAAAGGGTTAACAATCACAATCAGTGCCATTAGGAAATCAATGATCAATGACACAGAAAGATGAGATATTATTAGTTATTTTTATTATTAAAATGCTTTAATTTTCATGGAGAAGGCACTAAATTAGTCAAGTTTAGACCATGTATTTTTAGCTTCACCTGATCTTTCTATTTCTAGGAAAAGGAGATTGTCACAGAACATCCGGTGCCCTAATAATCAACCAAACTAGAGAAAGTTGATGTTTTTTTTAGTCAAATGTTAGCAGACAAACTCACTCGAGATGCATCTGTGATGAATGTATTTTCACAACAAGCGCTCCGCACATATAAATCCTGTCTTCTTTTGATTAGCGTTGAAAAAATGAGAAAAACCATGAGAAAAAAAGAGAAAGATTTATGGACATTTCTGGTTCTCTGATATGTGTTACCTCAGGGAATGCAATGTACCTTTTGTCAGCGAGAGCTAACTTTCTAGACAAAGGTCAGACTTTGTAAATATCAGCAGATTTTGATACATTTTATTTTTTATGTATTTCTTTTTTTTCTTTTTTTTTTTTGCAGTTTCGGTAGGAGAGATGTTGGGTATAAATGGGGCCATGGAGCTGCTTTTCAAGATCATCACGCCGTATACCAGAAGACACACACAAGCCATCAAGTAGGTAGCATATGTTGTGGGAACTTTTGTCTAGGACTGTCCAGATAAAATATACTGGAAATAAAATGGCAAATACAAAAATATTGAAATAATAATAATGATAGAAAATGCATAATTAACCTAAAACTATACTTTCATGCATATTAAAGGAATGGATGGGGGGTCTCTCAAGTGTAAAATATGCCCCAACACAATAACAATGACATATATGGTCTTTTAATTATAGCGGAAACATACAACAAGCAGATGAAGCAATGCACAGATAATTTTATGGCTATGCAATTCATCCTTAAACTGCTATCGTGATCACCTGATTGACTAGATTTGGACACTGACAGCCCTACCACTGGCTGAAGCTGAAAATTAGGTGGTGTTGGGTGTTGAGCTAGTAGTGATTTCAGAGTGGATCGGTGAAAATTGTGATCCTTGCCGGCCGTAAGTTGTTCTGGAAGAGGGGCCTGGGAAGAGATGACTGTGATGCAGTGAATCTACAATGTGCTCATTGTGGAGAGTAAGACCCTCAGGCCTACAAAATTGTAATGGGCTTTGTATTTCAGGAAGGCTGCTGATAGATCCACTGAAGGCAATAACAGTCCTACAATAGGACCTTCCATCACTGCAAGACATTTGTCATCATTATTCTAAGACTCTAAGATTTCTTATAAAGGCCAGCAAGGATCTTATTCTGGTAACCACATGTAGTTTGTGGAATATTGTATGTGATGAGGATAACTGTTAAGTTTCTGCTTAAAACTTGAGCAAAATTCTGCTGTCACCAGTTTGAGACGAGCAGATCATTCAAGGTTCGCTTCACTGAAGCCCCACCGAATTCTACATAAGATTTGATTTGAGTCCAGGTTGTTTTAAGTGTCTTGGAAATCTTGGAAATAAGCACAACACAATTTTTGTCCTCGGCTTATACTTGGGTATATAAAAATTATGAACTCTGTACTCACCCTTCTGACATCCCCTGTAGGTCCTCTTCTTGTCCAGTCAAGCCATCAGTGCCAGGTCAGTGTGACTGTCAGGCTATATACAGGGGCTGACTGGCTATTTACAGTGAACTGGCTGGCTCTATACAGGGGACTGGCTGGCTATATAAATGGGTTGACTGGCTATATATAGGGGAATGGCTGGCTTTATACAGTGGACTGACTGGCTGGCTATATACAGGGGACTGGCTGGCTATATACAGGGGAGTGGCTGTCTGGCTATATACTGGCAGATGGCTATATACTGGGAGCAGGGGGTAGGCTAGCTATATACTAGGGGCTGGCTGTATACTGGGGGGAGCGGGAAGCTGGCTATATGCTGTGGGCTTTATACAGGGGCTGAGTGGCTATATACAGGGACTGGCTGGCTATGTACAGGGGATGACTGGCTATATACAGGGGGCTGATTGGCTATATACAGGGGACAGGCTGGCTGCCTATATACTGGGGCTGTCTATATACTGGCGGCTTGCTATATACTGGGGCAGGGCGCTGGCTAGCTGTATACTGGGGGCTGGCTATATACTGGGGATGGATATATACTGGGGGCAGGAGGCAGGCTAGCTATATACTGGAGGGAGGCTGTGAGTGACCAATGTATTTTCCACCCTAATGAAGGTCTTATGAATACAGACTGAAACGTTGCATGTAAATTTGGATTGCTACCCTACTTTTCACTTGAATAAAATATACTAGTTTGAAAAATTCATCTATAAGGAGTGCCAAGTCTTCATCTATAAGGAGTGCCAAGTCTTTTGGAAATTATCATAACAAAACCTCTTCCTAGGGTTGGATATGTTTCCTAATGATTCTATTAAGAGAATCTCGTTCCGTATATAAAAGACTGAGCAATGTTAGAATAAATCTTGGTTCTGAACATTATTATTATCACCACAGCAGAGTAATGTCCTATGAATCTTCCTCATGGGATGCCGCTTTTCACCTTTGTGTTGATATAGTGTGTTTATGTGATAGCCTTGTCTCGGTGATGATGAGTACCAGTACTTTCTCCGTCCCTCTTATTGGCAGCCATACTGACAGAGGCGGACAGTGTTGACTTGTATACTGACAAATGGCTTGATAAGGAGGAAGTGAGCTGATAAAGTAAGCGCACTTATGAATGTGCCATCAGGCAGCTCTTCTGCGAATCCCTCCACGTGGAGAGGATAATACAAGGAATTGAAGTTTGTTTCTTTTTTGCCCTTTATAGAAAAAACACAAAAAAATGTGTTGAAATGTAAACAACACGACTGGCAATTGTAAAAGGCGCGTTAATTTTGCATGGCGAGCTGTGTTCCAGCAGATAGCGTTTTTTTTGTTTATTTTTATATGGCAGACTATTTATAGATAACCCGACGATGCTGCATTTTTCTGCTGCGGCTGACAGTCTACGAGGCCTGCGGTGACTCTCCCTGACAAATGAAAAGAGCGCAAAGAGAGAAAAGTTAAATACCTTTTTGGTTGGCTGCACAAACTTTCTATTAATATAAAACATTGTCCAGGGCCTGATAAGCGTTCCAATGTTTCTCAGTCACCGTTCAGCATTGCAATGTCTGGAATGATAGACATGTCAATAAGAATGCTGTAAACAAATCTGGGGATGGACCACATGGCTAGGACAGCGGATTAAATGAGAAAAATAAGAAAACAAGGCGTGATAAGAGATATCCAGCAGACATAACTCGGTCCAGCTCACTACATAATTCTGTAAAATAATTTGCAGAGAAATGTGCTGCTATGAAAAACCTATCTTCAGTATAACATCCGTCTTATCCGGGATTACCAAAACATATCTGCTTCTTTCCATAAACAGCACAACAACGGTTCATGGGTTAAGTCTTGTAAGAGGGTCGAGAATGTATCCATCATCCTCTTAAAGATTATAGATTGACCTCCGTGATTGCATATTTTGCTCACATATTGGTTACATATTTTGCTATGTAATGTGTTTGTGTGCTATATGTACAGCATAAGTACAATTACTATTGCTATGTGCCATTGTGTCTTAGTTGAGACTGTTACTTTGGGAGTCACTTTGCTAAGTGGGTGTCATTGGGTGTGGCAACTTTGCAATAGGTATGCAAATGACTTACTACATACAGTTATAACATGTGTGATAAAACAGGATGACGTCATAACTCATATAACTTCATGTGACGTCAATGAGTAGCGTAAGGTACTTTCAATGCTGGTTAATAGCTTAAATAAACATTTGTCCATTACCCAATAGATTGATTTCTTTTTGTATTGGCCCTAGAACAGTGATGGCTAACCTATGACACGCGTGTCACTGCTGACACGCATAGCCATTTTCACTGACATGCGGCTGCCTGAGAGTTAAGCTTCATCCTACATGATCAGGTGCAGTAGCCGGGAGGCTGATAGATTGCACTGAGCTTCCAGCACTCCCCCTCCTCCTCCTCCCCCGGGCCGGCCCCTCCCCATGTGTGAGCTGTGCCTAGTGTCTCCAGTCAGCACAGGTATCAGCACGGGGCACAGCAGGAGAGGTGACCCGGCCATACATCCAGGAGGCTCCTCTGCAGCTCCTGATAGTTGTGGTGGGGGTAGGATGGCAACACAGTCAGAGGCCACATTGCTGCTGCCTTGTGTGATGTCCCAGCAGCTGCCACCTCTACACTGACCAGCTCCAGAGCAGGGATGAGGGAGGACAACCACTCCCATCATACAGTGAGTAAGATCAGTGCACTGTATGATAGAAGACAGTCATCAGGGCTTGTGTGTCAGTTTTGTGACGTACAAACCCTGAAATAATCGCAACGCCTTGTAAATCGCCAGACATTGCGATTATTTTGCTCCGCACACCTTCTCCATGCTAAGAGGGCATGAAGGAAATGCGGACAGCGGCGCCTGAGCCCTCGCTATAACCTGTGAACTTTCATGACTGAAAGTTTGCAGGTTACTAAGCAATTTCACACCTGTCTGATTGTATGGCAGTACATGGTAGGATCAATCAGACAACCTACGGTTAAAGTACCCTAGAAGTTAAATTAGTATACATATTTGTTATTTAAACTATAAATATCACAAAAATGTTTTTTTGTCAAGGTGACACACCACCCGAGTTATGCTCGGTTTTTTGGCAAATTTTGACACACCAAGCTCAAAAGGTTGCCCATCACTGCCCTAGAAGGTAAAAATAACAACCAATGCATACTTACCTCAATATCTACCTCCAGCACAGCATCTTCTATCACTACTGTTGGTATACAGAAGATAAGTGGTGACATTGTGTTGACTCAAAGCTCTGTCTACTGCCTGCAGTGGTGACTTGCCCTTTGAGTGCATTGAGCCTGCATAGAAGGCCTCGCTCATGCTTTAACATGGGGTCAGTCCAGGCTGCATCTATGCCCCATAGATATCTGTGAGCGGATTCATTAAGAAACTTCTCCACCAGTAGAGCTCATATTACATATGGTACTGCAGGTAGAATAGGTTGAGTTGAGCTGTAGTTGTAGTGTATAATGCGTAGAGAAGGCAAGCAGGGTGAAAATTTAATCTCTGGGTCTGGGGGTTGATTCCGTAGTGTAAGGCCCCATTCACATGGCCACCATAGAAGTCTATGGCACTCTATGGCACATGGTGTCACCACACCGTGACTAAGCCGGGCTGCCGCACCACAAAATAAAGTACATGTCCTATATTTTGCCTAATTAGTTTTTTATGGAGAGGTCCTACCATTTCGACTATCGAATGAGGCCTAAGTAGAGGTAGGACCCCCATAGATGACTGACATTGTTTTAGAGAATTCAGAGAATCTCAGACACAATGTAATCTCTTACAATCCTATTTTCTTTTCTTTTTTTTAATCTTTTCTCTGGGATATTGAGAACATCTCTAATAGGGGATTGAGTTCCTTTCCTGTCCTACCCCCTTTTTTCTCTTCTCCCCCTTCTACCCCCTTCTCCTTTCTCTATCTCACCTTTAGGGCCAGGGTCGGATTAAGACTGCCATGTTTCCCTGGGCTGTATGAATATTAGAGATCCTACAAGTCTAGGATTTAATTCCTTCATATGGTACTAGAATCAAACTACTTGGAGAATGGAGGATGCACCCCTTCTGCTTGTTCTGAGGTTTCAAGGCCTTTGGAGGGCCTTGTCCCTTGTGTACCAAGAGCAGGGATAAATGTATTGGTATTTAATGGATGAAGATCCTTCAGAATATAAAATTTGGTGGGTGGTTTGGGCGGCCATGGGCCCCCTTGAAAAAACCACCTATATTATGTTCCACTACTGTATAGGACTCTAGCTGGGCATCACCTATCTCACAGTTTCATATCCCTCAGGGTCGGAGCTTCGCACAGTTTTAATTTTACTTTGCCTGTTTATTATTTTTCTTGTTTTGTTTATACATTTAAACATTGTGTTTTGGGGTTTGCTACACTCCCGTTACATTCCCGTTACTTTTGCTCTTATGTTTTTCTAAGGCTAATATTACCTAATATTGTGTTTCATGGTCAAAATGACTGAGAATCATACATCTAGTAAAGTTCTCATGCCCTTCTATGTATACCCTTTCACAGACCTGTACAAAACACAGTTTAATTACTCTATGGTAAGATTAAGGGAACAGTAGAGACCTACAACAGAGCAGCTTGCATGTGTAGTATGGCATATAGATATATTTGGCAATAGCCTCTTCTCAGTAGTGCCAGGCACTCGTCAGATGCAGCAGCGAGCTGGCAGTGTGTCAGAATCTCACATGTAGACCTGCTCTCCGAGAGATTGAAATTTAATTAAATTAAGTGCTTTGCGTGGAAGAGCAGAGCGCTCCTAATTCCAGGGGTCATTTCATGAATAAGGCTCCAAATAACCTCAAGTGCTGACCACTCTGGCTCCAGACCTGGGAGTCTCATACTCAGATGCCTTAATTACAGTAGGCGCCAGGACGCACTCCTGTATACAGGTGCCGCTATCATGGAAATGGATAACTACAGACCTTGTAACTTTAGGTCCGGAGATCTGTGTGTATGCAGAAACCATGGAAACATGACCTCCAGAACAAGATGCAGAGTTGTACAAATAAATGAGATCTGGACGAGCGCTTTTTATTATATCATGCCTATATCATGCCGCTTATCACTCATCTGCTCTAATTCGTTTTTCCTCGACATTTTATTTTATCTAGCTCAATGCTTATTGGATTATCTGTAAAATTGATATGTTTCCACATCTGTTGTTGATGTCTTATAGATTTGAAAAGGCCGTATGATGTAAGACTCTGTGCTATGTATATGTGAACTAGGTCTACTGTGTGATATCCATATGTATACAGGCAGTCCCCGGGTTACATACAGGATAGGTTCCGTAGGTTTGTTCTAAAGTTGACTTTGTATGTAAGTCGAAACTGTATATTTTATAATTGTAACTCCAATTTTTTTTTATCTCTGTGACAATTGGATTTTAAAAATGTTGGATTGTCATAAGAACCAGGAGTAACAAATAAAGCTTCATTGCAGTCACCTGTGATAACTGTTATATCTGTTTAGTGCAGCCTAAGACTAAAGTGCAGTAAGTAACCAACATCCAGAGGTGCATTTGTAACAAGGGGTCGTCTGTAAGCTGGATGTTCTTAAGTAGGGGACCACCTGTGTATATATATATATATATATATGTATTGCCCCCCCCTAAATCTGGGGTGAGGAGTGTAAATTAGCAGCAGCCGGTGATTGTCACTGTCCTAATATGGAAGAAAAGAATGGTATAATGGTATCTAGTGCCTGCAGAATAACAGACAGGAGGATAACACAGAGTAGGTTAGTGAGGAAAGAGGTGCAGTTACATCCAGTTTGGGAATGTGATACGCCTTCCTGAAGAGATGGGTTTTAAAAAGCCATTTGAAGCTTGGTGGTTGGGTATTAGTCTAATATTCTGGGGCAGAGCATTCCAAAGAATTGGTGCAGTTCGGGAGAAGTCCTGGAGTCTTTCGTGGGTGGTTCAAATTAATGGTGATAATAATCTCAGAACAATGGCAGATGGAATATTACAAGATGAAAGACCGAGATGAGAGAAGAGAGATGGGGAGGCAGCACACTGTGCAGAGCTTTGTGAATGAGGGAGTTTAGTTTAAACTGTATTCAGAAGGAGACAGACAAGCAGTGCCGTAATGGGAACAGACTGGAAGCATCCTTATAGCATCTGGACTGAAGGACAAGTCTGGCTGCTGCATTAACAACAGACGGTAGAGGAGAAGGTTTAGTATGTGGAGGTCAAACCGTAAAACCACAATCGGGTTACAATAGAACATCAATTAAACATTTTATGGATAAAGAAATAGATAACTGATTAAATACATTGATGAATGTGAAAGTTCATTGGTTTAGGGTTTTTTGTGATTGTGAATGCAAGGAAATACTATTATTGGAAATGCCACACAGCCACAATTTAACAAAATGTTAAAAAAAAGTGAAAAATTATTTGCCATTTTGGACCTGACCGTCTCTCTTTAAACTTATGTTGTGTGATAAATATGATCATGAGTTTGATTTGGATTCTAGAAAACAAATTCCCTCTATTGCTGTTTCTTGAAAGAATCCGCTCAACCTGTTGCCCTACTTTAATTCTGTGACATGTTTATGTTGAGGGAGAATGTGTTAAATGCCTGTGATCTCACTTAGTGTCTATTGGAGGTCACACACATCTCCTGAGCGGAGACAGGTGAAGAGGCTCCACACACTAATGGGAAATATTGACAAAACTGACTTTGTTTTCTCCTTTTATTATCTTTAGGGCGGCTGTTGGAGCACTGGCAGCTCTTCTCAAATCAAGTAAGTTTATTTTATGTGTGGCCTGGAAATGTTTACACTACTTTAGTATAAGCTGCTTCCAAATATTCAGAGCTAATAATGGGCTCTGAGATCTTGTATTCATGAGTACACTAAGAAACGCACTTGTCACTGTATACCGATAATATTACAAATATTTCCTAATGGTGTGCACTTTTTCTTTATATATATATATATATCACATATCATATGGCATCACATGGCACTGATTAAAATCTGATTTCTCCTATACATGCTGTAGGAGCGTTATACGCTATTACGAATGTGCTTAGTCTGTGAAACATGGACCAAATGGTGGCCACATTTCACAAAGTAGACATTGCTCCAGGGACTGGAGTCCAAGCATCATAGTTATTTATGATACAAGGAGTCTCTTTATCTTGATGCTTGGATTTCTATCCGTGGAGCAGAATACGGCCACAGACTGTTCATAGACTATTTGCAGCCCTAATTATTTATTTAAGGGTTGGCCAAACAGAATACTTTAACAGTGTAAGTATAACACCTTAATAGGGTCACCCATTTTAAACATACCCTGAGAACATTTCCTGTTACCGCCAGGAGCAAGAGATCATGTGACCCCCCCAGGCAGCAGGACTTAGTACTGTACTTCCTTCTGGTTTCCAGCAGATGAACAGGTCTCCTCCGTCATAACCCCTTCCATAACAGTGGTTGGAGGTTCATGAACAGCAATAAAAATCCATTCATTTTGTACCCAAATAGTAAAATTCTGTAGTCCCACATAAAGGTGTCATACATTGATCAAGAAATACTGCCTTACAGTGCTCAAATAATGGAAACAACCATATCAGTGGCCATTGAATAACTCAAGACATAGGGCAAATGGTATAGAACCAGTCAGATTGGTGATGAAAGAGGTGAGTCTAAAGAGAAACTGATAAAATATAGTGCTAAGATAATATTGCCGATAATATTGCCATAAAGAACTCAAATGATGGAAGCAACCAGAACAGTGGTCATAGAAAAGTCTACGCTATGGAGCCTGGAGTACTGGGACAAACATGTACAAATGAAAGAAAAAGTACAATATTGGTGACTGAGGTCATTACTTTGCCTGGCTAGAAAATGTAATACATCATGCTGTGTAGCTATAAAAGATGAATGTTGATACTTATTCATCCTGAATTCCCTTAGTCTTTTGCTAAGCAGTTTGTTTGGAGATCAATATTCTGATTGTATTATTATGTTCTATTTATCTGGAGTGTTTTGTCAGAGTAATTTATAGTCCCAGTGTGAGGGACATGAGTAATCAAGTTAGTATTAATCACATACACTTACATGTACATGTACAATGGGTAAAATAATTCAATGACAGGAAGAAATATAGCCAAACATGAATTATAATTGTGACATTTTATTTCCAGCCTTCTCATACTTAAAACAATTCTACAATGATCATTTCTTCAACTGATTGTAACAGACCAATGGAAGTTTCCCTTCTGGTCTTTACCCTTCTCATATTAATTGATCAGAAGTGTTGCTATATGTAGCTCAAAAGTAGCCATGTCATGTTCCTGACACCTGAAGGGGCACCAAGGCACTTCTAATACATAGGAATTTCTAAGGCAAGTAGTGGGTGGAGGTCCTATAACAGATTTTATATTGTAGTCTAAAATTTTTAGGTTTTGCCCCCATTTTTTAAATAAAAGATTGTGTCATATAAAAAAATAACAAAAATTCCTTTATATAGCGCACACAGATTCTGCAGCGCTGCAGAGTTTGCCAAATCAGTTCCTGTCCCCAATGGGGCTCACAATCTAATGGAGTTTAGGAGGAGACCGTAAAAATGTATTGTTTTAGAAATGATAACCAATGATGACCAATGATGACCAATGATGACCAAAATTAAGAACCCTGGTATCAGTCTAAAACTAGTTTTCTGATACAGAGTGAAATAATCCAAATAATGAATTTTAAAATATACCCCTCATCACCTCTGCCAACTCTAACTCTTTGCATCCTTTAATAGGTGCAGTTGGAACTTTTTCTGTAGTCCATACTATTCCTATATCTTAGGAACCATGGCACCTAGAAACACCGAGGTTTCTCCCCTTTTAAAATCTTTAAAAATTCATTATTGTGTTTCTAGATGCCACTAAACCAGAGCAATCCAATATTAAAGTTACAGTTGGGATTGCAATATTTATACATGGCTCCCGATGCTGACTGTAATATTAAATGCAGATTCATAGGCAGTTACATTGTGAAGGAGCACTTCCCCCTACCTCTGTGTGCTCACTGCTGCTGACAGGAAGTGAAGGGGGAGGGAGAAAAGTGCTGCTGCAGTGTGACAACAGCCTGTGAAGCCAGAGCACAGAGGAGCTTCGGTAACACGCCCATAGTCCTTCAGGCTAATAAGCATAATTTTAAAGGTTGATTTTAGAAGGAAGGAGACCATAGATAACAAATATACCAAGATTATCAAAGTCCCAGTAATGGATTTATGAGTAAGTAGATGTTCTTTAAACTATGGGGAAATTGTGTTTTCACAGTAAGGATCCAATATGTCTCCTGAAGTTAAAGGACTGGACCAGAGCAAGTGTTTAATGTTCTGTTTGGCCTCCTCAAAATCTAACATCTAAATCTTTGTGCTATTAAATATATTCTGTATGCAATATTCCATAGTTAGGTGCATTCACCTACGACACTGGTTATAACTTCAAATGCTTCTGTACTTAAAGAGAGGATAAGTATATTGCTCTCCAAATGCTGCAGATGACTGTTTCCAGCAGGTGTCATTCTCCTTTAAAGTGTGACACGTGACTATGACTCCCATCATGCAGTATTCCTTTTTTTGTTTTGTTTTTTAAACTGTTTCTTTCACTGGTAATTGACTACTTTTTCTGTAGTGACCATTATAATGATTTTTATTTTTTTCAGCCTGTAAATGTACAGGCCTTTTCCCAGAAGTGCAATCATCCCTTTAATGTCTCTATTTAGTCTCCCTTTTCATCTAGGACTTATTGATTTCTACCTTCTACCTCTGCACATGATGGATGAATGAAAACATATTTTCCTGCTTATTAATGAGAATAAGTATTTTACTTTCTCTTGTATTCAAGGTTAGAGGCATTTACATCTACAGCATGTAAAATGCTATACTTTAATTACATTACTATTGTAATGCTGGGCCTAAGGGCGTCTAAACTAAGAAAGGCTACTTTAATATGTTCACTCCTGTATGCAACAGCTCGGTGCTTACCCCTCCCCCCTTCATAGGGACGAATGACACGGGAATAGATAGAGCATGGTACATGTGTACTTACCATAACTCGGCTGAGCACCATAGACCGGCCACAAATTTGCGACTGAATATACTTCACCTGAACGTCGGTGCAAAAGGGGCCAGTGGTACATTGTAACAGAATATGTACAAAATCCCCATATACAGGCGGTCCCCTACTTAAGAACACCCGACTTACAGATGACCTCTAGTTAAAGTCGGATCCCTCTGGCCACTGTGACCTCTGGTGAAGCTCTCTGGAAGCTTTACTTTAGTTCCAGGCTGCAAAGTGTCTGTAATGAAGCTTTATTGATGATCCTTCGTCCAAATACCGCACAAAATGTTGAAACTCCAATTGTCAATGGGGCAAAAAAGAACATTTTTGTCTGGATCTACAAATATAAAATATACAGTTTTGACTTGCATACAAATTCAACTTAAGAACAAACCTATGGAACTTATCTTGTATGTAATGTAACCCAGGGACTGCCTGTACTGTACTGCCATACTGTAGCATTGCAGTATATGGTGGGATCGGTCAGACAACATAGATTTAAAGTACCATAGGGGGTATGAAAAATGGTAAAAAAATATTATAAAAAAATATTAAAAAACCTAAAAGCTCAAATTACCCTTCTTTCCCTGGAACTGATTTAAATAAATAAACTGTAAAAATCATAAACATGTTAGGTAGTGAAGCCATTAACGGAAAACAGTGCTCAAATATCCAAAACATCACTTTTTTGTAATTTTGCAACTCATATAAATTTTAATAAAACATGATCAAAGGATCGTACAGTCCCATTGAGACCACATTGGTCTCAATGCTATTGTCACCATGTCCTGCGAAAAATGACATCTTACACAGCTCCATAAACCAAAGTATTAAAAAGTTACCGTATATAATCGAGTATAAGCCAACCCGAGTATAAGCCGAGACCCTTAATTTCAACACAAACAACTGGGAAAACCTATTGACTCGAGTATAAGCCAAGGGTGGGAAATGCATTGGTCACAGCCTCCCAGTATATAGTCTGCCAGCCCCTGTAGTATACAGCCTGCCCAGCCCCTGTAGTATACAGCCTGCCCAGCCGCTGTAGTAGGAAAAAAAAATAACTCACCTTTCAAACGTCCCCATGTAGGTCCACTTCTGTCTTCGGTGCCACCTCGGGTCCTTTGGCTCCTCTTTGGGAAGTTTCCGCTCCTCTTTGGGTCTCCGTGCTAGGCCGGCACACAGAATGACGTCAGCCGCTTGCCGATGTCATTGTTTGTGAGCCACCAGCATAGCGAGGGTACCTGAAGAGGAGCGCAACTTCCCGAAGAGGAGCGGAAGAACCCAAAGAGGATCTGAAGGACCCGAGGTGGCACTGGAACATCGGACACAGAAGAGGACCTACGGGTGACGTCAGAAAGGTGAGTTTTGACTTTATTTTTTTGTTGACTCGAGTAAAATCGGAGTGAGGGTTTTTGAGCACAAATTTTGTGCTGAAAAACTAGGCTTATACTCGAGTTATAAGAACATGGCAAGACAAAGACTTTTTTTGTACAGAAGGGTTTAATTTTTTTAAAATGTATTAAAACACAATAAAACCTATATAAATTCAGTATTCCCATGATCATACTGACCCAGAGAATAAAGTAGACATGTCATTTGAAAGCCATAAAAACCAAGACCACAAGAAAATGGCACAAAGGCATTTTCTTTCAAAAATCTAACTGCATTTGGAATTTTTTCCCCACTTCCCAGTACACGGCATGTAAAATTAAAAAAATAAATTTGTTTTGCAGAAAACAAGCCCTCATACAGCTTTTTACATAAAAAAGATAGGGGTACATTTACTTACCCGGTCACCGAAGTTCACAGAAAATGCATTGTCTGATGATAATGCACTGTACCGCGATTCACTAAGATCGCGCACCTGATATCATGAATGTCATATACAACCACAGTGTGACGTGCTATAGGTACTGACACAATATCAAAATGAATAAAAATTTATACATCTTTATTTGTAATTTTTATAACAATATTTGCCAAACATGTTAAAAACATTTAAAAACACCATCAGGTGCATATGTCTCTATAGAGCAACTAGAAATATTTATGCGTGAATAAGCACTAGTTGCTGAAGCAGCCATACAATACTGTGCAAAAATAAGCAGTGGTTGCTATTCTCTCTACTCCGGTTCTTACCAGACAAAGAGATCTGGCACCTAATCTACTAGGGCTATGGTACAATGCCACAGATCGAGCAGCATGCTAAATGGTAAGGTAATAAATGGAAAATATCACCGGGTGTTAGGAGGGAGCTGGCTCCTCACACGTTCTGCCACCTAGCCTTGTGGCTTCTTCAGGGGATGCACCCCTAAGGGTACACCCCCTATATTATGTTGCGTGCAAGCCAACACAGCTGCGCCACAAAAATGTTTGCGTGCGACACATTAGCAGCGCACATACTACTTCACATACTAGTGGGATCACTATAGCACCGAGGCAGCAAGCCCGCTGTCTTGGGGTTGTGCTGGACTCTGACCTCTCTTTTTCACCATATATTCAATCTCTTGCTCGCTCTTGCCATATGCATCTCAGAAACATCACCAGAATCCGGCCGTTTCTGACAATTGAAACTTCTAAAATACTAATTATTGCACTTATTCACTCTCGACTAGACTACTATAACTCCCTACTAATCGGCCTTCCACTGACTAAACTCTCTCCTCTTCAGTCTATTCTTAATGCAGCAGCCAGGCTCGTCTTTCAGGCCAAACGCTACACGGATGCCTCCAGTTTGTGCCAATCACTGCACTGGCTACCTGTCTTCACTTTAAAATAATAACCCTCATCCACAAAGCTCTGCATAATGCTGCACCTCCCTATCTCTCTTCTCTTCTCTCATCTCAGTCTATCGTCCTTCCCGTGCTCTTCGATCTGCCAGTGACTTAAGATTAATCTCTACCTTAATTTGAACCTCCCATGCACGTCTCCAGGACTTCTCCCGAGTTGCTCCAATTCTCTGGAATGCCCTTCCCCGGACTCTCAGACTAATACTCACCCTCCAAAGCTTCAAACGTGCTCTTAAAACCCATCTCTTTAGACAGGCCTATCACACTCGCTAACTGCTTGAAATGTCAACTCTCCCTTTACTAATCCATCCTATGTCCTATCTTCTGTCTGTTATCTGGCAAACAGCAGATATATACCAAGCTCCAGGCTTCTCTGCAGTCTTTTTCACCTAGGACCCTGTAAATAAGATGGCGGCTGATGGCTGGTTCAAGCAGCAACATCGTTGTTTAGTAAATTATTTATTAAATTATTTTACATTGTTCCCTTATAAAGAATGGCTGGACCATTCTACAACCTCTTGTGCCACCCCCTCATCCTCATAGTCTGTAAGCTCTTGTGTCACCTCCTCATCCTCATAGTCTGTAAGCTCTTGTGTCACCCCCTCATCCTCATAGTCTGTAAGCTCTTGTGAGCAGGGCCCTCACTCCTATTGTTCCATATGATTGTTTGTTCATTGTAATGTAATATAGTTGTATGTGTCCCCTATGATTTGTAAAGCGCTACGGAATTTGATGGCGCTATATAAATAAAGATTATTATTATTATTATTACTACTTAAATACCTGTGCGAGCCATTTTTAACATTGAAGAATGGGCACAGTCCGAAAAAAGTGCGACGCAAACCCCTTAGTGCTTGTGCCCCATAGATTTTTGAAGGTGAGGAGAGAAAAATGGAAACGCAAAAACAAAAAATGGCCTAGTCATTAAGGGGTTAAGGAGCCTAGAAATAAAAAAAAATAAAAACAAACATGTAAAAGAACGCAATACAAGTAAAGTATGCTACATCTGGAGTTAAACTATTCAGCTACTTTCTCCCAGGGTGCAATGTTCTAAAATATGAAGTAGACATGTAGAATCATTTCCAATTGCAGATTTATGCTCCGTGATATAAATGGCTATGCCAAGAAATATTTTGTTATCAACATCGAGAGCAAGAATCGGGCTATATCATCATTTATACAGGTCTATTATTAGTGTAAAATCCATGTAAATGATAGAAAACAGGCCTGGGGAGGAAAGGTTAATGCAAACATCTGCACCATTTATTGTGAATGTACTAATTTGCAAATTACTTTGTAATGAAAATATCCCAGATTCATGAATTTCATGTCATGAGAAGGAACGCAGCCCATTACTCAACGTACGTCATTATTATCTAGGTCCTGCCATTAAAGTGCTGCTTGGGTCATCGTTCATTCACATTTTGCCTTGATGTAATTAGCGCTGTTTAGCAGATATCAGGCACTCATCACAATTTCATTTTTTTACAGTCAGACACCGGTTAGAAATAAAGTGTAGCTTTAGGAGATAAAGCACTTTCCTCCGGCCCCTAGAAATGATGAACGTTACTAACCAAATGCATTCTTGATTTGGCTTCTGAAAGGACATATTTGTCTGACAGAAAATCTATAAAGGAGACTTTTACTATAACCGGGACCTTAATGGTTTTCCTAACATTTATCGGAAGATAAACACTAAGCTAAGGTCGCTAGAAGATGCCTTATGTCAGCAGCAGAAATGGGGCCGAGGAAACGGGAAAGGAAAGTTATCGATAAGTTGGGAATTTTTCTGATTTTGATATTTTTGCAAAATCTCATAAAATGTATTAATATTTATTGTAAAAAAAATCTATTTCATAGTGTTCTCATATTCCCTAATCCTGAATAGTGTGTTTAGAATCTGATAATAATAATACAGATCCAGATTGCAGGTTCTATCAGTTGGTGAGAGGTTTACTTTGTAGGGTTGCATCTACAGTGATGGTGTCCACAGGAGTCATTTATGTAAATGAGCTAGGTGTGTTTGTAGTGTATAGTCATCTCAGGAAACAAGGCCTACAGTAGCTAAAAAAAAGGGGCATTTGTATCTTAAAGGGGTTGTCCAGGATTTGAAAAACATCATGCTTTATTCCAAACTGCAACTACATTGCAATACCATGCATTACCCATGGTCAAAAGAGGTCCATTAAGTCTGGCTGTGTGTGCTTGCTATTTTCTTTTTGTTTGGCTTTTCTGTTGATCAAATGTATCTTGGTAGATTTTCTGTAATAAGCAAAAAACACTATTAAAATCATGCATGGATAAATGAGTGACACTTATAGATCCAGGCACTGTGACTGTGGTAATCTTTTATTTGTTATCCATGGCCTCCTTCCTTCTAAAAGCAACTTTCACAATTATGCGAATGTGACAGAAGGGCTCTTAGGGCTTTTCAAAAGCCATCCTTGCCCTGGCTTCACAGGCTTCTACACTGTCCCCCCTGTTGTAATAGCAATAGAGAAGCTTTCAGTACATAGTTGAACACAGTAACAGCCTGTGTAGCTTCAGCATTGAGGTGTTCTGGTCACAACCGCAGGAGCCCTTCTGACTCATTAGCATAATTTTCAAATTTGATCTTAGACGGAAGGAGACAATGGATAACAGATACCACAGTCATGGTGACTCGATCTGTGAGTAAGGTTTATCCATGGTAGATTTTCTTTAAAATAGGTTTTACAATCAAATGACTGAAATAAGAGCAGTCTATCATCTATTCTTGGGCACCCAACTCAACTATTGAACTTAATTGAAAGTACCAACCTCAGGCCCCTTACACACTTGCCATCTCCCATGTCCAACTCCCATCATACTCGCAGCATGTGCTGACAAGAACATCCAGCCCGAACGCTGAGAACCGGTACTGAACTGATATGCTGAGTTCATTTCCGGTTGCTCAGTGATCTGGCCGGATGTTCCTGCCGCGAGTGTGAGAGCCTTAAGCCTCACCGATGGGCATCACTTTAGGCAGTGTAGAGGAGGCAGTCACACTCAGGGGCTGGAGCTTGGGGATAGGGTTATGCAAAAAGACCATTACATCAGATCATACATTACAGATAGTGGTCCTGCTATACATTTTGCAATTGGGCCCAGCAATTTCAAGTTACACCTTTGAAATGGCTAAAGTTCTAGTAGGAATAGGCTTGATAAGTGGCGATTGTGGCTGTGAGAGTAGAGGAGGATAATGGCAAGATGTAGAGTCCCAATAAATGAGAGTACAAAAAAATGAACAGTGCATATTGCAAAAAAAGGCAGAAACATTAAGACCTTTTAAATTGACTAGGTTATTTCTATAACTACAAATGTACTGCAATTGTGTTACATGCAACTCTTTTTGTGGCGCAGCTGCGCTGGCTTCCATGCGTCACAATTTAGGGGGCGTTCCCTCGCACAGTCCGACTGATTCGGACTAAGAGCGGGATTTAACTTTCAAATTTTGTTGCAAGCCCTGGCACTTAGATGCACCATTAAAAGATGGTGAACTCTGTCGGACATAACGGGGAAGCGACGTGTGTAGGATATCGAGTTCACAATCTTAGTGAATCGCGGCACAAACATTCCGGTTGGACAATGCACTTTCTGTGAACTCCTCCGGACGGGTAAGTAAATGTGCCCCATGGTATTACTCCAGTGAAACACTTCTCTCTGCTCTTACAGCCACTTATTTCATATGCTGCAGCCCTCTCATCTTTTAGGTTTCATTAGGAAGTTAATGTCAGCTGCATGTCCGGTCACGGTCACCACCTCTACACGTCTACTACTGCGGCTCACATCACACAAGCACCTGCTCTGTCTCTGCACCTACTGTGCCTTATACTTGAAATGAATGATGTGTGCATCTTGCAAGTGATTTTCTAATTCTGGAAGAGAACCTTCAGTTTCCACACTTCAATACATATACAAAGAAGTTCCAAGTCTCGGGGTCTAAGGTTTTAGGGGTTTTTTTCCTAAAAAAGGTATACTGTACATCTCATTTATATGCATAACTTCTTCGGTATAAGTTTTCATTTATATTGTTATAGGATAAGACTTTTGCATGGCATAGAAGACGGCTTTGATCTTGTCCCTACTGGTGATCTAAAGTTTTATATGATTTTGCCATCTCATAAACCTACCATTAGAATTATAGACATAGTCCACATTCTGCTTACAGGGTTGTCCACTTTTGGGAAATAATTGATATTGTTTGTGTAATGAAAAGTTATACAATTTTTCAATATATTTTCTGTATCAATTCCTCTTGGTAGTCTTGATCTCTGCTATAGGAAGCTTCATTGCTTACTTCCTTTGGATAAACAACAGGCCATGGTCATGTGATGTCACACAGATGCACAGCTATGTATAACCCAGTTCTGATTAGTCTGCACCTATGTGATATCACATGACTACAGACTGTTTTTCATCCACAGGAAGTAAACAAAGTAAACACAGCGCCTCACTGCATGGATACATGTCCACCACCAGGACAGGTGGTATGCAGCACTTTAGTACGACCAGAGGAGGATTCAGGCCTTAGAGCACAATGCATTAAACCAGTGAAGTTACTTCTTCTTTTGCCCTCATCCTTTGTCAGCTCCAACAATCCCTCTGAAGAATCCAATAAGGAGGAAACATGTCAGGGAGGTGTATGGGGGACCTACACGGTTCAGGGGTAGTCAATGCACTGCCATTGTAAGGGCGGGAAATATGTGAGACACCGAAGGGATAGTTTTACTAATGTCCAGAGCCCAATTTCATGCCCAACAACTATCCTGAATCACAGAAAGATACAACTGTTTGCTTTAAAGGGAACCTGTCATCAGAAATTGGCCTAATAAACCACTGCCAGTATGTAGTCAAGTAGTTGAACAGCTTCTAGATCATTTTCTCTCATGCCCAGAAAATTAACTTTGAAGTGAGATGTAAGTTAGGTGTATAAAGTCAGGGAGGTGGGTATTTCACACTGAAGTCAGGCTCTCCCCACCTCTGAACACCTCCACATCAATCAGACTTCAGGAGATAGTCATAGTCATAGTATATAAGGCTGGAAAAAGACGCAAGTCCATCAAGTCCAACCTTTAAGAATTAAATAAATGTTTTATCCCCATAACCCGTGATATTTTTGCTCTCCAGAAAGGCATCCAGGCCTCTCTTGAACCCTGGACGCAGGACCATCAATTACAGTGAAGTGGGCGTTCTAAGGCAGGGAAGCTTGACTTTAGTGTTAATCTCTCTGCCTCCTTGATTTCATAAAACCATCTAACACCTGACTGCTGCTCAGCTGCTTGACAACATACTGTTAGTGGTTTATTAGGCCAATTTCTGATGACAGGTTCCCTTGCAGTATTCATTCAGGAAGATGAGTATGACTACAATTTAATGTTTTAGCTGCACAGGGCACCGGTTGCATACAGGGTCCTGCCATTCTTATCACTTTAGATATTTTTTATGACATTTTTTAACCAAATTATTAAAAGTTATGCATTGTACCACTCTAGAGGTCTATTTGTGTCTTCCTATTGTGTGTTCCTATTTCATCACAGCAAGCAGAAATCTAGAATCCCCTCCCCCCCCCAAAAAAAATACAGAAAGTATATTAGAAAATTGTGTAACTTTTCATTACACAAACAATATTAATTATTTGCTGATAGTGGACAACCCCTACTAAATAAGTTGCATTACAATAATTAAATTAAACTCACCTGCCCCCTGTATTCCAAAGACATCGGCCCAGTACTAGCCCCTGGGTCCTTATTCTGCTATTGTTCTGTGACATGCTGTTTCAGTAATGATGTTCTGTTTGTGAAGAGGTTATCTCTGAGTCCTGACTTTCTCCAAACAGCCTGTTATATAGGAATGGTCAAACTGGAGCTTCAGAAACTGGCACTTCCATAGGATCTGGATGTATGTCTGTGTGTATGTTCGCTAAAGGAATCTGTACCATCGCGTTTACAATCACCAAATTTTAGATCAGGTTTTGAGCCGAAATTTTTACCCCGCATTTCCAAAATCCACTTATTAACCACCATAAACAGGAGCCATTGTCTGCTGTTCCTGCTGCTCAAGACGCTGAGCCGTGCTTGTTTGCTGTTCTGCCACAGGTCATTAATATGAGCTCTAAACTGTGATTGGCTTCTATAGGCAATGAGTATAAGACAACTTCTGTGTGAGGTAAGCTGGATAGAGACAAAGATAGGGGAAGATTATCAGAAATGTCTTAGGTAAAACTGTTCGAGTTGCAATCAGCTGTAATTTTGCAAAAATTAAACTTGAGCTCAGAGACTGCCGGCCACACAGACAATCAGTGAAAGAGACTGCCGGCCACACAGTCAGTGAAAGAGACTGCTGGCCACACAGACAGTCAGTGAAAGCGACTGCCGGTTAATTCCAGTCCCGAGATTCTCACTGTGGTTCCTACTAAAAGAGGAGTTGGTTGGGGGTGGGGGGTGGGGGGGGGCGGTGGGCGCTTGCGGGTGGGGGGGCAGAGGGGTGTTTGTGGCGGGTTGGCAGGGTCGGGAAGACGGCGTGGGCTGGGGGTGTGTCGGGTGTTTTTGGGTGGTTTGTTTTTTTTTTTGTGTTCCTGCACCTACACTCGCTCCTCGGGCTTCTGTTCAGGGCGTCGCCCGGCCGCCACTTCTGCTCCTCTCCCTTCTTCTCTTGTTCTCTATTCTACTCTTACAGCGCTCTCCCCTCCTGTCATCCTCCTTCTCTCTCCTCCTGCGGGAGAGGCAGGGGTACTTCAGTTGGTCTTCCTCCTCGGCGTATACATATCTAGGCACAGTACAATTAGTTGTTCTCTTCTTGCTTGTTGACATTTGCTGGATGTGCTGTTTGAAGTACATTACATGATGCTATTTGGATCACTCTCACAATTATATAGAGATCTACACAACCTATCTTCGTTTGTGTGTTGCTTGATGGAAGTATTGATAGTAGTGGGTATCGTTTTGTTCAAGTATGGCACAGTCCATAACTTTTTACATGTCACTCATTTACATTTTTCTTTTCTTCCCCCTCTTTAATTTTGTCAATGTGCCACATCGACCAGTCAGTGAAGAGTTTCCCTGCCCCTCGGGCAACAACAGCACAGACCAGGTGAAACCGGACGACCTGCCTTGTGTAGTCGCCCCAAACCATACCCCAGACACATCACGTGAAAGAGACGTGCACGTTGACAACCACCCAGCACTATTTCACGCCCCTCTCTATGATACTGCTCCCCCCCGCTTTTTTTTACTCGCCCGCCGTGAAAAATATTACCACGATTTCAATCAGGCGAAAGCGTCTTCGAGTGAACAAAGCTGTAAAGGAAACAGATTGCCAACCAAAAAGCACTGTCAGTGAAAGAGACTGCCGCCGAAAAAAAAAGAAAGTCAGTGAAAGAGACTGCCGGCCACGCAGTTGGTCACTGAAACAGACTGCCGGCCGCGGAAAGACTCCTTCAGAGACAGTCTATAGATACATAAAAAATATTTTTTGTTAACCCATTCTATTTTGTTGTAGCCAAGAGCAGTTATTTACTATCCCGGGCAACGTAGGGAGCTACAGCTAGTTAATATATATATAATAAACTAATGTTTAATCTTATTTGTTTTTATTCTAAAAAGTAAGAACAACTTTACCCTATTTTGTCAATCGTTTTCACACAAATTCGGATCATGTGGCTCTCCAATATATATATATCTGGATGTATGTCTGTGTGTATGTTCGCTAAAGGGATCTGTACCGTCGCGTTTGCAATCACCAAATTTTGCACAGTTGTCGCCTATAACTCAGGGAACGCCTTAGATCAGGTTTTGAGCCAAAATTTTTACCCCGCATTTCCAAAATCCACTTATTAACCAACAGGAAACAGTGAGCCTGGACTGCTGTTCCTGCTGCTCAAGACGCTGAGCCGTGCTTGTTTGCTGTTCTGCCACAGGTCATTAATATGAGCTCTAAACTGTGATTGGCTTCTATAGGCAATGAGTATAAGACAACTTATGTGTGAGGTAAGCTGGATAGAGACAAAGATAGGGGAAGATTATCAGAAATGTCTTAGGTAAAACTGTTTGAGTTGCAATCAGCTGTAATTTTGCAAAAATTAAACTTGAGCTCAGAGACTGCCGGCCACACAGACAATCAGTGAAAGAGACTGTCGGCCACACAGTCAGTGAAAGAGACTGTCGGCCACACAGTCAGTGAAAGAGACTGCTGGCCACACAGACAGTCAGTGAAAGAGACTGCCGGCCACACAGACAATCAGTGAAAGAGACTGCCGGCCACACAGACAGTCAGTGAAAGAGACTTCCGGTGAAAAAGCATAGTCACGGAAACAGACTGCCAACCAAAAAGCACTGTCAGTGAAAGAGACTGCCGCCGAAAAAAAAAAGAAAGTCAGTGAAAGAGACTGCCGGCCACACAGATGGTCACTGAAACAGACTGCCGGCCGCGGAAAGACACCTTCAGAGACAGTCTATAGATACATAAAAAATATTTTTTGTTAACCCATTCTATTTTGTTGTAGCCAAGAGCAGTTATTTACTATCCCGGGCAACGTCGGGAGCTACAGCTAGTTAATATATATAATAAACTAATGTTTAATCTTATTTGTTTTTATTATAAAAAGTAAGAACAACTTTCCCCTATTTTGTCAAGCGTTTTCACACAAATTCGGATCATGTGGCTCTCCAATTTCTCATGGCCTTCAGCAGTGACCAGGCTCTGTCACCACTACTGACCATCAAGATGTGCCTGGAAATGGATTTCTACTGCAAAGAGCAATTGTATATAACAATAGACTGTAGATTGAAGGAGAGATGTATTCCCTCCTTCACCACATGGGGATGCTGTTATTTTAGATTTACACTATTCTTTTTTCCAGCGCTGCTCTTGCAGCATAATTTGTTTATCGGTGTGTTATTTTAATCTAATTTCATTCTTTTTTGTTACCCCATATTTTCTGTGCTTTTCAGCCCTAACAGCTTGCATGGCTCTAAGAAAATTAGTCTAAATTGTTCTTTTAGGCTTTTATTTACAATTACCTTTTTTTTTCAAGAAAAAAAGAATAGTTATAGTACAAGACCATTTACAGCATAACACATCAACAGGATGAACTGCACTGCACTCAGATACTCTCATTTTTCTCTCTTTCTTAAACAGTTAACAATCCTTTATTACTGTGTATATACAATTATAATTGTAGATTATGAAAAGTAAAATAATATCAGTAAAACACATCATTATAACTGGCTGCCTGGATCGTAGCACACATGGCATTGTACTATTAGTTATAGGACAAGTTAATAACCTAAAGGAGATTTATTTAAAGGAAATTTGTCAAATATGAAATTTAACCTGCAGTCAATATGTCATAGAGCACATTGTACAGCAGAATAAACAAAGTCTTCTATCTGTAGTGAGCATATTACAGAGCAGAAGGAGCTGAGCAAATGGTACATAGTGTCATATCTGCAGGTAGCATGTTACAAAGCAGGAGGAGGAAAACTGATTTACTAAGGGTCCGCACACCGCATTTCCGTGGGGTTTCACGACTAATTCCGATTAGCACCGCATTTAACAGGGGTTTTTGCCGCATGCAATCAGATTTTGGCGCCATCGCACAGACTTTCATGCGGCACAAATCGGAGGGCGTGGCCGTCAGACAACCCAACTGATTCGGACAAAGCACGGGATTTAAAATTCAAATTTTGTCGCAAGACATGCACTCACATACACCGGGAAGAAGAAGGTGAACTCCAGTGGGGAAGCGACACATGCAGGATATCAGGTGCACGATCTTAGTGAATCATGCCGGACTTCATCATCGTCGGACAACGCACCTTGGGGATCGTGACAGGACCAGGTAAGTAAATCTGCCCCATGGTGTCCAAGTGTTTGTAGTGCTATGAATTTAGTACTAGATTGGACTGACAAATACAGGAAAACAAAAAACCTATCATAACAGATTGCTAGACGGTAGAGTGCAGTATATGGAAGTGTACAGAGGACTGTAAACCTTTTTTGCCCCAGACCCTGTCTTTATCCTGTACATAGAAGATAAGGTGCTGGTGATAGCACATATGTCTTTTGTGAGTCTGATCTCTCAGAACAGCACCTCAAAAGTACACAAAAGCTAACTGTAAATGTGCTTATTTATGTGTATACATAATATATGGCGGCACCATACATAGTATATACTGTACAGTGTTTATTTCTTTTCCAGGCCTTACACCGTGTAGAAATAAATGCAGCCTGGAAAATTTTTACGCATGAAAATTCCCCACATTTTCACCGTCCCTTCACGCCATACAGGTAGAAATAATCTCAAGTGATAGCAATAAGCTAGCATTTGCGATTATGTCAGAGCTTCTATGTCAATGGCATGGCGCAGAAGTCCTGATTCCCCCTTGCTTGGATGCCAAAATGAGTTGCATATCGCCCCAAAGCACCATGCCAACAGTGTAGTTTGGAGATGGGAACATCGTGTTGTGTGGCTTTTATTGCATGCGGCACAGGCAAACTTCATAGGGTTTTGTACAATGGATTCATCAATGGTTTGATTTCTCTGCCAATGTGAATTAAATGGCTTGTTACAAATATCTAGTGAGAAATACATGTTAATATCACCTTTAGACAAATGTTTTCCTTGAAAATTATGTATAAATGTAAAGAAGGGTTGAGACTTGGAACGAAAGTTTGCATCATTTCCCATTGGAGCAAAGATATATCCATTCTCATACTATATACCTTTGATAGACATGGTAAAACAAAGGATAAAAGCACATATATGTTTAGAGAAGAACCTTACAATGCATTAGATGGCATGGAAAAAGCACCAGCCAAACAGTTACAGACATTACATAGTGTGAAACCCAACTTCACGTGTAGAAAAATGAATTTATTGCTAATATTTATGGGCAGAATCAATTAGCTGCTCGGCTGGCTGCCTGACCTTTCATGCTCCTGTGCGTCTATTCTGCATTGAATAGCCCTGGCTAATAAAATAAAAATAATTATAATAGATTGGATGGAATATTCACATCAAAAGGTGAAGCAATCTGCAGGGTGCCCACAGAAGGGATGTACCTGTAGAGACAGGGCTTTTATGACATGTCGTTCTGGAACAGGAATAAATTCTGAGGAAATTTGATAATTATTTCAATTATTCAAAGAAAGTTGAATAGAAAGTTAGAGAAAAGATTAAAAAATCAGTTCTCTTTAATACCAGTAAACCCAGTATAGTCAGATCTAAATGATTGATGGTCATATATCTCCATGTATGTGGATGAAATTGAAACTAATAATTATTTCTGTGAGTGTCCGAGCAATGTACCACTCTCTTGCAAGGGTTAACGTGAGGAGACTTATCATGTAAGAAATTAAAGGAGGTACACTACCCTTGGATGAGAACCGAGAATACAAATCCCATAACCACGTAGGTGTGATGTCAACATACAGACTGCACCAACCATCAGTCACTAGTTCCTCATCACTATGTGTCTCTTGTGTTGTCTTAATTTATACACACTGGTTATTGACTCCTGCAGAGAGACCTGTATAAATTTTAAAGAAGGAAAATCAATATCTGTGTTATAGTCATAGGAAAAATGACAGGTCATGGAGTAACAATGGATGGCTGAGCTCGCCTGCCCGGCCAGATGCTGCTTAGACATGATCGGAGGTGTCTGCTATTTGTGCCGCTCGGTAGGAGTGAGAACGCCAGGACTACAGATGAGCTTTCTTGCTGGAAATTGAAGAAAGAACCACATTAATTAAAAGCAATAGCACTTAAGGTCCTGATGTATGGCAAAAGAAGACACTTATCTTGAATCAACCAGTGCTTGAAAACTTCATTATTGCTAATACATACATAAATACACACAATAACAAAAGCTACGGTCACTGCTGTGAAATATTGGAGAGCGCTGTCAATCCTCTAACAACATCTAGAAAGGAAGATTTTATGTAACTTATATAGAAAGCATATGATATTTTTTCACCTACGGTAATTCACTTATTCTTTGTGGATGGTTACTCAATATAAGAAATATACCATACATTATATAAAATAGATAATGAATACCAAAGTAACTGTTCTTTTATTACTTCTATACTGTATAATGTTATTAACAGGTCACACACATGCTATAACCACTTTGTAGAACCGTGAAACGGGCAGCTACTATACTGTAAGATTGCAATGTCTGACTCCTATTTTTGTATTTTACTTTCTTTGTTAAAAATGAAGAAAAATCTATGATCTAATATGTTTAGTATGAGGCCTACTAGTTTAATTGATTCTGGGGCCATCCATACAGTTACAGGTGCTCCCTTACTTAAGGACACCCGATTTACAGACGACCCCTAGTTACAGACAGACCCCTCTCCTCCCTGTAACCTCTGGTGAAGCTCTCTGGATGATTTTCTTTAGTCCCAAGTTGCAATGATCAGCTCTAAGGAGTCTCTAATGGAGTTTTATTGATAATCCTTGGTCCCATTACAGCAAAGAAAATGTGAAAATCCAATTGTCCCTGGGACGAAAATGTTTTGTCTGGCGCTACAATTATAAAATATACAGTTCTGGCTTACATACAAATTCAACTTACTGTAAGTAAAAACCTAAGGAACCTATCTTGTATGTAACCTGGGGACTGCCTGTACATGAAAGTACAATGAAGTACTACCCGAACCTTAATCGCATGGTAACATTTAACCAGTGTTAGGAACCCTCACAGCCAAACTGTGAACGTAGGAGAAGCTACAATTCTCCACAAGTGCACCTCATTTTACTACAGGAACCTATCACCATAAGTATTTAATTATATCTCTTACACAATGGGGTACATAGCCTTAAGACTTACATACACACGACTGTACATGAGGGTCCCACTGAGGTCTATAGTGCATGCTTCAGTGAGCACACCATGGGGCACATTTACTAAGGGCTTTGTGCCACACTTTTGTTGGACTTGTTCTTCTAAGCTAAAACTGCTTGCACGGGTATTAAAGAAGTATCTGTACCGCTATTGTGTCGCAACCCTTTTGTGGCTCAGCTCCGTTAGCCTTCGTGTGACACAAATTAGGGGATGTGTCGGCTATCCATTAAAATTGTGTGGCATGCCGTATGTTAAAGGTGCACCACAAAAAAGTTGGTGAACTCTGTCGGGCCAGTGTGGGGAAGCGACAGATTCATGATTTCTGGTGCACATTCTTAATGAATCGGCACACACAGCTTTACACATGGAAAGAGCACTTTTAGTGAAGTTTCCGACTTTCTAAGTAAATGTACCCCCATGTCTCACTCCTCCTTCAGTGAGATGAGTGGCTGCTCACCCCCTCCATCTCGACCAGGCTGGAATGGGCTGCAAACTTTAAGCTGGAGCCTTAAGGGAATTGCTTGTTTAGCATGGCTAGTTTTATTCCACCCCATTCACAAGCTAATCTATGGGGCCATTTCCAAATCAGAATGATTCTGCCTCTTGTTAGTGCTATGACATTTTTCAGACAAAATGTTTAAATATGTACAAAGAATGAGTGAAACTTAAAAGCATTAGTTACAAGTAAATCTGTAACACAAATGGTCATCTTTACTATGAGGAGCATTAGATGCATTGAAATAATTGGTCTTTGCCATTCTACCCAATGAAGCCATTGGGGCACATTTACTAAGGGTCCAAATCGCGTTTTTCCGACGGGTTTTCCGAATTTTACCGTTTTGCACCAAAGTGCCCCGGGCTTTTGGCGCACGTGATCGGATTGTGTTGCATCGTCGCCGACCTGCATGCGACGAAAAACGGGGGCCGTGGCCGTCGGAAAACCCGACGGATTCGGAAAAATTTAGCTATTTTTTTTTTTTAAAGGGTCGCTTGATATGCACTTACATGCACCACGAATTGGTTGGTGAAATCCGGCGGACCTCGGCACAGGAGCGACACCTGGTGAACTTCGGGCGCACGACCTTAGTGAATCACCGCAAGACCCGAATCCTCGTCGGAGAACGCGCCGCTGGATCGCGACAGGACTGGGTAAGTAAATCTGCCCCATTGTGTTTTATCTGTAAGTTTTAGTTGGAAATCATAAAGGCAAAGACTTTTCACAGGATGGCACATCATGGTTCAGTGTATGATGTTAACCCTACCCCCTGTACGTGCCTGATATATTTAGAGGCTGTGGCATCCTTATTTAGCTAGCAGGTAGCTATGCTGCTGAACAATTCTATACCAGGTGCTGTTGGCATAGAACTATTCTATTACCTTTGCCAAGTACATGTACCACTCTACCGCTGCCACGGCCCCCTTCATGCCCCTTCATGCCCACTTGGTCAGGAGCTGTCGTTAGGAGGAAAATAGTCGACTATATCAAGGCTTGTGTACCAGGAAACTGGCGCCCAAGCACTGATAGATCCCCCACAGTCTGTCATTACAATGTGAAACTTCCCAGCATTAGTAATCATTGATGTCCTGATCAGAGGTGTTTAGAAGATAATATAAAAAGGGTTGATATTTTCTTTTTAGGAACAACCCGATTTCTGTTATCTCATGGACAAGGCAGTTGTTTAATAGATTATGGCCACCTTCTTTTCCTATGGCCATCAATAATTTATTTTTGGATATTTTAACAAGAAAATGTGTGGAGATGCAGATCTCATTTCCCACACACGACACAGAGCCACATGTCAGCATATGCTGTCAACTTATAAATAAGTAACAACAATAAGTGATAAGATTGGAGGCTGCTGCAATAACTCCAGAATTGCAAATGGGTTTCATACATTTTAAATGAAATGACCTGAAATTGTCACTTTTCCATCCCATGAAATCAGTGACTTTATAGTAACACCACAGAATTGCCCAAAAGTTTCCTCAAGAAAAGTTCTAATATGTGTACAAATTATCCAATTCCCTGGTGCTGAGTTCAATGGAAACCGTGTACTGTAGATAAATGGGGAGGCACATTTAAGATCTCTAATTTATAATGAAATGATTGTAATTAAATTATTGTATAAACTTTACAAAAGTGAATGAAAGTTATGAAACAGTTTTTGAACAATAACAGAAAACAACTTGCAGTATAACATGTAACTATCTATAGAAATAAATGGACGGGTTTGCTGGGAATAGGATGTTGTTCCGATTGGCTGGAGTAGGACACCCTACGGGGATCAGCTCAAGCTGTAGTGGTTCTTCGGTGGGCAAAGTTTCGGCTCCACAGCCTACGCCATCACATTCATTGGTCATGTGACTTCTTTGCAGCTCGATGACCTAAGTTGGTTGAACTCAAATACCAAACATACCCCCTGTACTATGTATTGGTTCCTGAATGTCATTAGTCATATGATACTAATATGCTCTTGATGCTACTTGATGCTCTCGAGAATGTGCTCACCGGTTCCAAATATATTTCAGAATTTGCGCTACCAAAACAGAGGCACAAATGCAGAGAACAAATGCAGATGTGCTAATTGTCTCCAAGACACATAACTGGTGTATGGCACAACTCCAGCTTTATGTCACACTCCTGTCTGTTCATATTCTGCTCCATATGGTGTAGAAATGTTTTATAACTGGATTTTCTGGATTTATTTTGCTGGATAGATTTCATCTTCATTCACTTCTAACCACTTACCTACTCACTCTTGTCTCACTCAGTCAGTTTACTAACGTATTTACTCTTTATTAACTTGCTTTCACTGTTCCCTATTGTATGCTTTTACTCTTTATTTATTCATACACTTTTTTTTTATTTTTCACATGTGTAAAATTGCTCCAAATTGGTCAATTGACAACTAAACTATTTTACATCTCCAGCAGCTGTGGTCTATGTGCTGCCATGTCACTGATGTACTCTTCTTCCTGTTATCTCATAACGGACAGGAAGTCCTCTGAGGGGTTTATTCAGCCAATTACCCGCCTTGGCCATATGATTGGTTAAGCACTAATTTTCAAACATTTTTGAATGCACTTCCAAGTGGAATGGAGTGAGGACATGGGTAGCATCTAGACTGCTGGTGATCAGGGAGGGCCAGGTTACATTTTGTTGATAGATCAATCAAAAACATTTTGATGTAAATTTTCATAGCACTAGAAAACCCCTTTTAACTAATTTATTCTCTTTTTATTCACTCGCTTGCTCAGTCATCTGTTTTACGATAACAAATAAATCTTTCCAGAATAAAGCGCCACTGAGTTACGTAATTCCTTTAAACCCTGTTTCTCCGCCAGCAAGAGGAAATGTGCTTGGCACTATACAAACTATATGGATCCAAAGCAGCTTTTTGTCATACAGATAGAAAGTTTTTAAGTAACCCAGTAAACTTTCTCAAAACCAACTTGAAATCCATAAAATTGGGGAGGTGTCTTATTAATGGGATACTTACTTGTTTAGCAATCAAGATCACATACACTTCCCTCTGTACTGCCAGCTTGTATGTTACTCCGAAGTCCTGCATTGAAAACATTATGCAGTAAACGCATCTATGGTAGATGGGAAAACACATGGCTCCCAAAACCCAGAAGAGATTAGCTCTTAATAAGATCTATTTCCAATTCTCTCTTAGGGTAAAATCTCAGGAAAATAAAAAAAAACATTCCAAATCTCATCTCCTTTCATCACCTAGTTTCACCATGTAAGTATTGTCAGGGCAGTAGCTATGTCATATATGCATAGGCTGGTGAGTGAGTTACTGTGTAATTCTGTTAAATTGGTGTTCCCCTCAGGTAATGTTTTCATATTGGAAGAGTCACTTGTTAACAAGCTTTTCCCACATTCTCCCAATGAGGATCTCCAGTGGTCAGCTCTAATCAGTGGCACTTAAAGAAAATCTACCACCAGAATAAAGAATTGTAAACCAAGCACACTGACATACTGGTGTGTGCCCCCTCTGGCAGGTTCAGATTAGCTTCTTAGGACCTTGTTTTTATAATAAAAAGCTTTCACAAATTATGCAAATGAGTCTCCGGGGCTCCATACTCTATAGCCCCGAAGGCTCATCTACATAATTTTTAAAATCCCTGTTTTCTTAAAAACAAAGGAATACAAAGCTACAAGAAGAGCAGCTTCTGCTGGAGTAGGCACACACCAGTATGTCAGTGTGCTTGGTTTACAATCCTTCATCCTGGTGGTAGATTTCCTTTTATGGCATTTACACTTCGTGCCTTCCAAAAACCAATTCCCTATTTACCGAGCCATACAAGGGCTTGTTATCTGTGGGAAAAACTATACTTCCTAGGGGCACTATTATGCAGAGTACTGGGAAATTCCAAATGACAAAAAAGGCAGGTTATACCATTTTTTTTGTAAGCTTTGTAAGCTTTTTAACGCTTGTACTCTTCAGCCTAAATGACGAATGACGAATCCTCTTTTTCTCTTTTGCTCATCACAATCACAGAGATACCAAATTTATGAAGTTTTGTTATGAATTAAGGTTTTTGTCCTAATAGTTGAAAACTAAAACAAAATGCTTTTGCATCAATATATTTTTCTATATTTTCATACTTTTAAACATGGTGCTGTCTAAGTTGTCATTGTAGGAAGGACAAGCTGTTGTTTTCATTGATCTGATTTTGGGAACTGCACAACCTTCTGATAACAATTTATTTATCTGGAACCAGCCCAACGCCCCCAGACCTGGTTGGGTACACCACGACCGGGAACTTTCAGCTGTGGTAGCTGTATGGCCTGCCCGTACATTACCAGGGGATCTACTTTCAATAGTGGCAGCACAGGTATGGTCTATGACATCAGGGACCATGTTACCTGTGTCACAGCGGGTGTGATCTATCTTTTGACATGTAGCTGTCCCCTCAACTATGTCGGTAAAACCTTTCGCCCCTTTAAGAATCGCATCAGGGAACATATCAGGGATATCAAAAATAACAAAGATACCCCAATCGACAAACATTTCAGGGAACAACATAATGGTGATTACAATCTGGCACGCTTCCAGGCGATTGAATGGGTGAGACCACCGAAAAGGGGAGGTGATTGGGACAACTTGATTTTACGCAAGGAGACACAGTGGATCTTTAGAATGGACTGTGTCTCACCGAGAGGTCTTAATGATATCCTCTCTTTTGCTAGTTTCATTGACACGTGATCTCTATTAAATTTGCCCTCTCTCGATCTTCTTGAATATGCACCGTGTTCTTTCTTCTTTTTTAAGGGGATGAGGCATTTATCGGTTTAAAGTTTGAAGTATACCTATTCTGCCCCTCTCACCCCCTATTCGTGTGATGTTTTTGGGTTTTTTTTATAAGTGTATTGGTTGTCAGTACCACATTTCCTGCCAGGCACCATGGACAAGTGCCTCTATCCCTATTTAATAACAACGTGGATCCCCTTTATGTCCCATGGGCATTGGCCCAAAGTTGGTGACCTACTCCCAGCTCCTGCCCCTAATTTCCCCTGGCCACCCCGCCTCTCTCCCCGCCTCGACCCTTGGGGGATTGCCTTGGGGGACTTCTATGCCCTCAAGGTTTGAGATGGGCCGATTGTCGATGTATTTTGACAATCCGGGACCTCTCGGTCCCTTTGAGGTATTTTGGCCTCATGGACCGTTATGGCTCATCCTTCTCCATAACTTGGAGACACGCACCAACCTTTGGCACAATGCAGCGCGGATCTGGGTATCCCCGTTTCCGCTCTGCTTTGGCCACTGATGCCCCCTCTACCACCCCCCCCCCCCCCCCCCTCCCCTCTCCACCTTTGGGGTGACACTTTGGGGCCGTTTGTCACTTTGGTGATTTGGTCCCTCTGGGCTGCGGGGTGCCGTTTGTCTTCCTGGAGCTCTTCCCTCACGCTCTGGGTTTGACACGGGGGTTACTATGGTGACGTGACGCTGGTCTCCGGCGTGATCACGTGACCGAAAGTCACATGACTTGTCGGCCTGATCACATGACCGGAGACATGTGATCTGCAGTAGGGGTGGATCTCTGATGGGCGGCGGTTCTCTCCCCAGCTGCGTAGCGGGGGTGAGCCGTGGGCCCCGCCCAAGTGGGTGGACTGTCAGGTATTGGGGCATACTGTGGTTGGTTGTTTGGTCATCTGAGGCACGCCCTATGGGAGGGGACACCACAATAAATACCTGGTGTTTTTCCTCACTCGCTGCCGCTGATATCAATGCGACAGCGTGAGCCCACGCCGCTCTGTCTTACAAAATCATGAATGACAGTGAATGTGTGTGACCCCTGATGATAGGAGTACTAGAAACGCGTTGGGTCGAATATAGAGTGAATGGTGTTGTCATGGAGAGGAGGGACGAAGCAATACACTTAGACTAGCCGGCTGCCTGACTCTATCAGGGGCAAGCCTGTGGTTCTTATAGTGTAGGTTCGTGCCCTATGTTATCCTCTCTGGAAAGCACACCGACAGCTATCTGTTTTCAGGGTCTAACACTATCTTATGTGACCCTGAATCTATACTAATTTTTTCCACGGCATTGTGGGAAATGACACAATTTTAATGGGTTTGACCATGTAGTGGTCCACTTTTAATGCAACTGTGATTAAAAGTTACATTTTAGAATTTTCACAGCCAGATCCCTCTCTATTTATCAGTGAACAATTTATTTACATTTGCAAAAAAAGGGCTAATTAGGACGCTTTTTCAATTACCATTACTCACTGTATAGGATAATCATTTTTACATTTTGATTGGACATTTTGGTAAACAGGGATGCCTGACATTTGTTATTTTGCTTTTTATATAGTTTTTTACTTTATTTATATTTCTCATTTTTTTCAAGACTGCAGGTCTGAACAGAAAAACTGGATTAAAGGGGCTTACAGAAATTGCCGAGCGCCATGCTCCAAAAGACCCATAATTTTCGTGATCTGTGGGGGTTTCATCACTGAGACCCCTGCTGATCAGCAAGTTAGACCCTATTCCGTGGATAAGGCCTAACTTGGATTCCTGGGAAAACCCCTTTAAAGGAAACCTACCACTACGGATCTACCTATTAAAGGAAACGTTCCATTTGATTTGGTGCATTATGAAGCAAACATACCTTGAGAATGCTGTAGCTACACTGATGCAGAATCATATCTTGGTTAATCCCTGTGCTGAGTGGTTTTGCTGATCAAACATGATAGTGAAGCTCTGTCCATTCTATGGCTCTATGGCTTCAGCGCTTGCTTCCGCGCTTCTCCTAACATGTGAGTTTTTCTTGGCAGGAGAAGATGATGCAACCACTCTTCTCCCTGCCAGACAGAATAATCAATTGCTGCACCATCCCCCAGCTGCTGTGTATGAGTGAAGCAGCTGAGGTTGATTAGTCATGCTTGACTAACCTCCATTTGTAATTACAAGCTCATTGTTGATCGAGGCAGCCATGCTGACCAAGCTTTCCCAAGGTTCTGAATGTTATAATTGTTTTTCAGCAAAACCACTCAGCTCAGGGATTAACCAAGATATGATCCTGCATCAGTGTAGCTACAGCAGTCTCAGGGTATGTTTGCTTCATAATGCATCAAATTAAATGGAAGGTTTCCTTTAAGGTAGATCTGTTGTAGGTAGATCTAACGTATGTAAGGATAGCCCTTTTAGGGCTAATCCTTTACTCCCCTCTATCTTTGCTAATCAGGGTAATATGCAAATTTTCTAAAGAGGCTACTGGGGCATGAAGAAACTGGAGCTGAGGCTACACTGCACAGCTACTCCATGCCCCAGTAGCCGCTTTAATCCACCTACCCAGACATCTTCAGCGCACAGCTACAAAAAGCTGCGTGCAATCGTCCGCATGCGCAGAACTCCGGCTTTGCAGATGAGTGCATGCAGCTCCTTGTATCTGCGCACTGAAGATGTCTGGGTAGGAGGATCAAAGAGGCTACTGGGGCATGGAGTAGCCACGCGTTGTAGCTTCAGCTTTGGCTACTCTACACCCCAAAAGCCTCTTTAGAATATTAGCATATTACCCTGATTAAAGATTAGCAAAGATAGAGGGGACTAAAGGATTAGCCCTAAAAAGGGCTATCCTTACATACGTAAGATGCACCTACCACCGGATCTACCTTAATAGGTAGATCGGTATTGGTAGGTTTCCTTTAAGGATTGTCAAGTGTATGTACTCTTATATAATACTTTATGTTTTATGTTTGTAGGGATAGGGGGCTCATTGAACAAATATAATTCAGTATATTTTTGTTGAAAACAGTTTTCTCCCCCATAGTGTTTTGTATAAATACAATGTAATAAAGTTAAAGTTCTAAGGTTGTATTCCAATAAATAGTTTTATGCTCTAACTAAACAACTTGGTTGTTGTATCATAATGGTGATAAAAAGCCTTATTATTACTATAAAAATATCACTTAAGCATTGATTTATAAAGCGCTACAGAATATGACGACGCTATATTAATAAAGATTATTATTATTATTGCCCCATGTATGTGGCAGTTGGAGTTGGATTTGGAGTTAGAGAAATTTAGGAGTGTGGCTTACCAACTCCACAGCCCTGATCAGAAGAGTATGAGATCAAAACTGTTCTAATTGCTGATGGCAACCATTTTGAGATCTGAAATTTGGTTAAAATTTGAGATCTGATTGGTTACCATGAGCAACTAGAACAGTTTTTTTTCTCAGAAACTTTTATTAAATTTCCCTGCTCCTTATGGATAGGGCTCAGTATGGAAAATTTTTCCATACATCCTCAAAGGCATCACGATTTATGGTTACTTCATATGTCATTAAGGGGTGGGGTTTTTCCAATAAAGACATTTATCCTATTCCAGGATCAACAATAAGTGAATGTTCAGCATTCAACCCCTCGGATCTCAATTGATTATGACATTATTTTCTGTGCCCTATGTGACTCAAACATTGAAGGTCAATCATATGGATAGCTCTATTGACATTGTTTGGCCCAGTAAAAGTGTTTGGCTATTTATAGCAATCCCGTAAAACAGATTAAAATAATTAATAAATTAAAAATGGTTCTGCTTGAACCAGCCATCAGCCGTCATCTTATGGGAATGGGACTGCAGAGAAGCCTGTGGCTTGGTATCTATCTGGTGTTTCCCTAATAACAAACAGGAGCATAAAAAAACGAGCAATGAAACAGTTTTTCTATGCTTCTAGTTTACTATTATCACTGGCACTATTCATTTCTGGGAAAATATAAACACTTAAAAGGTTTAGTTACAATTTAAGTCAATGTCCAACAGCTCTATATACAGTTAATGGATCATTTCTTTTGGATTATAGTTTAGCCAAAACATATAGTCTTTTTTCAAGGCTGTTTAATAGTAAAGTTAACGACCTTTAGGGGATGTCCGAGAGCATAAAAAAACCTATGGGTAGGGAGGGGCAGGGAAAGGGCTGGTTAAAAAAGGGGCTTGTAAGCTGTGCTGTGTTCAGCTTCCTACCGGCCAAAGTGGGCGTGGCTGGCCACCTCGGCCGACCTGAAGCTGAACGCAACAGGGCTTCCATGCCCTTGTTTGTTTGCATGGGGCCCAGACCGGAGTGATGTCAGCGCTGGACACCGGGAGGGACCATAAAGGTATGTAAATTTTTTTTTACCAGCCCCCTCCCTGCCACCAGTAGCTTTTTTATGCTCTCAGACAACTCCTTTAAAGTGTTTCAAATAAAATTTATCTAAAAAAACTATACAAATAAAGTTACAAAGCTTAAAATGTCCAACAATGATGCTTTAAATCTGTTTTCTAGAATCAAATGCCAGAAGAGCAGTGAATCGAAATTATGTTGCTGCCCTATTGCGGTTTTATCAAGATTGGCACATCAGTGATTCTGTCAACCACTACATCCCCATTCGTCGAGGCTTACTGCGATGTCTCAAACATATCACCAATGTTCGGTCTGGAAGAGAAGCATTTCATCAAGCCAATGGGTTGGAATTACTCTACACTACAGCCCAGGTAGCTTGATATTGTGGGGCATCATTGCATGTGTACAGGTAGTCCTCGACTTCAAAATTGGACCACTTTGCCCACTGTGACCTCAGGGGAAGATAACTGCATACTGATAATTTATTGTTAAGTTCCAGGCTGCAATGGTAAACTGTAAGGTGCCTGCAATGTAGCTTATTGTTTATCCTTGTTCCCTTTTCAACCTAAAGTTTTTAAACTTTTATTATAACTAAGACCAAAAAATACTGGAGTTACACTAAAAAACTATACCTGTTCCGACTTACATACAAATTCAACTTAAAGAGGACCTGTCACATTTTTAGCAATGATAAACTAGTAGCTTTATCGGAACCTTCCGATAAAGCTAGCAGACACTGCAGCGCCGTACCTTCAGAACGCCAGCTCCTAGTGCGATTTTTTTTTGGGTGACAGGTCCTCTTTAAGAACAAACCTATAGAACCTTTCCTGTATACAACCTCCTGTCTGTACCATGTTTAGCATTTACGGTGAAATAAGTGGAATGCCCTAACCACTGTTTGCAGCTTATTTAGCAATTTGACATCCAAAATATCTGGCAGAATATGTGATTCCCCCCCCCCCAATTCTACCAAAAGTCACTGTTGTATTTTCACGTAATTGGCGATTACCACCATGGGATGTAAGGCAGAACTATACATACATTTTTCCTAACTGCCGTTTTGATTTCCAATTTTGCCAGTGAGTAAAATATTTACATTTCAGAGGAAAGACCAATATAGAACTTCAGAAAATGACTTTTTATCTCTATTCTTTGTAATCTAGATATTATTACTGTGCAGCAAAGTCCTGCAGAGTTTTATATCTATTACTGCAGATTACAATCTACAGCAGTGTGGTGCAATATATTGAAGCTGAAACTGATTTTTCCTTGATAATTCCCTCATATATATTACATTTTTACAGTATTATGTTAGTGACAAAAATATTTAGTAATGAAACCTATTTGGAATTAGTTTGTATTTATGTGACTGTAAGCAATAATTCTAAATTACATTGCATATAATATAGTTTTAAAAGAGTTTCCTTCCAAGAATGTTATGTTACAATGAAAAAAACCCTGGGAGTCTGAAATTGAAGCGACAGAATGTAGCTGGGGATATAGTTGTTCTGGTGCCTGTGTTGCTTGGTATATGAGAGATGTAAGGCGGTTAGTTATGCCATGGGCAGAATATTGAATTGAAGGCATAAGCTTTTGTCAATCTGAAATGGAGAAGAAATGGAATTGTAGGAAATGATTGACCGGACCGCAAAGATGGGCATGAATAAGACCTGCACTGGGTGGTCAGCACGTTCACCGCATGGTGATGCACGGAGCCCAGTAGAAAGTAAGGTGGCCTTGTCTTATCTGCCGGTTGTGTGGCTAAATACACTTGCGCATGAGTCCTTACATCAGATTTCCCATGTCTTAAAGAGGACCTGTCACCCATAAAAAAAGGCATTAGGAGCTGTTTACCAAAGTAGGAAGCTCCTAGTGCTACAACAGATTTAGCAATCTTATACTGCTAGATTTATCAGAACCCCCCTTATAAAGCCTCCCCTCCCACTCCATAGGCCCGACCGCTTTAAGCATGGTCCGGTGTTCCTATTGTCCAGCATGGCGGTGTCTGCTAGCTTTATCGGAGGTTTACAATAAAGCTAGCAGTGTAAAACTGCTACATCTGTTGTAGCACTAGGAGCTTCATAATTGTTGACTTACTGTAAGATTGGTGGTTAATAGTTGATGCTGAGCTTTTAATTATAAAATTTATTTTCTTATTGGATTCCCAGTATCTCTTCTAAGCAATGTGTGAGAGACTCAGTAATCTGGATATCAAGACACAATAGTATGCACACATTTATAAATGATTATGACAACCAATAGCACAATGTTGAAAGTAAACAGCTGAACACCTTCAAGATCATGTTTCTTTCATGGTCCAGTGTGGTGGCATCATCCAGAAAATCAACTTTAAAGTAAGATATTAATTGGTTGTATTGAGTATTCCACCGGACTTCAGGAGATCTGATCGTGATGTCCCTGGAAGCAGGACCATACTTAAAGTGAAGGGGCAGGGAAAGATTGACTTCAGTGTTAAACTCTCCACCTCCTTGTCTTCATAAAACCAATTTATATCTCACTTTAAAGTTGATTTGGATGAATGATTTCTGGATGATTCAGCACACAAGGCCATGAAAGAAATATGATCTAGAAGTCGTTCACTTTTTTGACAACATACTGCTAGTGGTATATTAGGCCAATTTCTCATCACAGTTTCTCTTTAAGTATGTACTTTTAATTGTGAAATAAAAAGTATGTTTCATTAATAAAACCTCTGCACATGATATAGTTGGTGCTCATTCATGTTTTTCAGTCATAGGTAACATAACCCATTGGTGTCTAAATCCATGGTTTACAGATGTGGTGCAAACTGTTTGGATAATTACTTGATGTGTTGGCAGGGTTATGTTTGGTTATGCTGATTAAATCAACACATTTTTATTGGTAATATTTCCTTTTTTATAGGAAAGTCTGCATTGCAAAAGCTTGGATCCCTTAGTCAGTGCTGCAATTCAGGTTTTGAGAAAGTGTTGTCCAAAATCTACTCTCCCACTGTCATGTATATCTAGCTCCTATACATATCTTGTCAATGGAACAAATAGCCAGACATCAACAAAAATCTGCTCTCAAGAAGGTATGTTTAGATCTATTTGTCACATGGGATATTTTTAAGGCCAATGGAGTATCCTGATACCTTCCAGGTGTCTCATTTTTATGTATCAATATGTAGCATAACCTCTTATTTAGTTAGGATTAGGTGACCGGTGTATTTGACAAGACATTTAGTTACCCCATCCCATATAGGCAAACATGCATATGTTATTTATGCCAAAAAGGACATTTATTGAAATGAGCATAGGTAGTACAGAAAGACAGACACTGACTGTAAGCCCTAAAACTGAAACTACCAGACAGTCTCTACCTACTTACTTGCAACCACCCAAGGAATTGGCAAGTAACTGGGCGACAATCCCTGCTAAACTCTAAGTGATAACAGAAGACAAGACAAACAAACGTATAAGAAAAGTTGCCAAAGCCGAGTCAAAACCTAGAGGACAATGAAGTGGTCCAGATTGGATTATAGTTCAAAGTGATCAAAAATATTTTCAGAGTTCAATTACGAATACATAACTAATGGAAATAATATTCCAGCTATAATTAGACTACTGAAAGTTTAGTATTTGATGATTTTTTTCAGATTTAATAAATGTCACATAAAATTGTAATATTATAGAAAATTTCAAAAAACCCATCAGTTAATAAGTGACTGTTCTGAAATAGACCTTCAGAAAAAACACATCTAATAAGCAGCAGCAAAAGATAATGTTCCCATGAACAGTGTATAATAGTGTGAACGGTTGACTTGATTGAATGCCAAACCAAGGACTTTTCTTTATACAGCATGTTCTGCTAAAATGATAAACTGAACCAAACATATCAAACAACACTCAAGACTCAAATCAATATATATTTTATTATTTTATGAGATGCACACGAATTAGCTCTTATTTATCAGGTTGTAAAATTTGAGCACATGGAAATATGTGAATGTGGTTGCTGCCGCCCTGGCTTATATTAGCAAATTCACACATAAATGAGCTGAATAGATGAATTGAATAGGTAGACAGATAAAAAAGATATCAGAAGAAGAACAAATTAACATTTCATTCTTGGAGACAATTCCTTTTAAGACGATTGTCTCATGAAAACAAAATTACTTGTTGACCTAAAGGCTAGGGATGAGTGATCCCATTTAGGTGCGGCTCATTCTCAATGATACCCGATCATGGGTGTTACCTTTTAGATGTCCCCTGTGACAACTTTGCTGGCAGCATCTAAAGGATTAATGGTGGGAAGGGGGGTTGAGTCCAAATGGAAAACCCAGGGAAAAGCATGGAGAGGGTGGTGTCAGGTCATGGTGTGTGTCCCCGCCCCGCGCCCATACACTCTCTATAGCCCGTGCCTGGTGCAGATGAAGACTAAAGAGCATTTCAGGCTGTACCTGTCCTCACCACCAGAGATATTTCAAGCCCTTAAATTATATCCGGTGTGAGTCGAAGGGCAGGGCGAACATCAGGCTCTGGCGCACAGTTCGCAAACACTGCCTCATCTGCCCCAATGTGTTCACACTCATGAAGTATTGAGTTTTATATTATTATGAGTTTATTCTGTTTAATGTCATAGATGAATCTGAGGATGAAGATGACGATATGAATTCAAACCCCACAAATGACGACAACAAAGATGAAGTTTGTATTTTTTCAGCACTACATTTATATTTTTTGGAATCCTTTGCTAGATTCAATATGAGAATAATTTTAAGTATAACAATAATAAGAATTATATAAAATATATAGTTATAGGCCAAACTGTACATGCTACATATACAAACTTTGTACTATATAGTACAGTGATTGAAAAAGGTATCCAAAAAGTACATGTTGATGACGTATTTTGGCAGATGATCAGCAAATGGAATGGGAGCATCAAAGAACCATGGGGATAATTTATCATACACTCATAAAGTGCATGATAAAGTCCACCCCACCCCCCCTGTAGAGGAAGATACATGAAGAGTCATAGATCTCTTAAGACCTCTTGCTGTATACATCGGGCAGCAACGTCACCAGGCAAAACTACCTCAGGCCCGACCTGGCCTGATCTGTGTAATATACGTTTTTGCTGAAACTAAAGGGGTTTTACTGAATTTTTATCAATAAAATAGAACCACAGCCGTCTACTGTGGTGCTGTTTAGAATTTTGTCTGTACCTGGTTTCATACTAACATGCCCCTAGTATACATGCTTACTTAACCCCATTGTAATGCCACCAAGGGGCTTCACATCAACTAGTTAGTAAAAACCTATAACTAATTTTCTGGAAATTCATGGCAAGGCAATATAGCCAATTCGGGTCTTTCTAGCAGCAATTTACTCAAGTTTTACTGAGTAGTGGACTGTCTTAATCCACTTAAGAAAACAGTAGTGTTATTTTTCTAGGATGATGATTTGGAGACAGACTTGAAGAAATTGAAATCACTGCCTGAACCTGACCGACCAGTTGAGGAATTTAAGCAGTATAAAGCATTCTGTACAGAACTGGACTTCAAGGTAAAATACATGACTGTTCCTTGTTATTTGCTTTATTTGGCCCAAGTCTGTAGTTATTAATTTAACATTTTGACATTGTGTAGCCATGTCTATATAAAAAGGTAGTGGCATGATAAAATTGTATATATTAATTATTAAGCCAAGTTATTATTAAACCAATGGCCTTTGAACATACATAATCATTTAAAGCAGGTTATACACACTAGATAGATGCTTGATAAACACTTACTTACCCAACAGCCCTAGCCCCCATGAACCCCTCTGCTCAGATGAGTGCTCACATCCTCAGAATAGGGAGTGGGAAGCTCTGGCAGACTTCTCTCCAAGCAAAAAAAGTATGGCCAACCTTTCCTACTAGATGAGCATCAACAGGATCAGACAATGTCGATCCAATGTGTATGACTTGCTTAAATATAATAAAAGACATACAAATGGGTAAGACATTGTTGTGCATGTCTGTGTAGTAGTTGAATTATATGTTATCTTTCTGTATGATTGTTGTGTTGAAGTGGGCTTCTCCTTGTATGATGTAAAAGCTTCATAAAACTGTGTGCTGAAAATCAGAAATTACTTCCATGCTATTTCACTAAAACACTGGATGGAAAGCTGCAGTTGCATCCCCCACTTCCCCTCCTTTTGCATGCTGTAAACAAGCCATAGCATTTTGGAAACTGAATTCAGAAACTGAAATTACTCGTACATGGGGCCTGCAGGAAATGACAACATAAGGCTCCCAGATAGCCGATTGTGTCACCCGGCTCACTTCAAATATTATGTATGCGTCTACCTTACATAGCTGGCTGTGCAAGGAACGTACACGTGCTAGATTTGCAGAGAGCCGGGTGACATCACCGGCTCACTGTAAGCTGTACAGGCGAGACAAGGTGGATCTTCTAGAACAGTGATTGCTATCCTATTGCACTGGTGCCAGATGTGGCACTCAGAGCCCTTTCTGTGGGCACTCAGGCCATCACCAGAGATGACTCCAGGAATCTTCTTGCAGTCCCACACAGCCCAGGACTTGCTGTGCACAGAGCTATTTTAAAGTGACAGCTCAACCTGGGACTATTTTCTGCTTTATTGGTGTCCTCAGGGGCTGGTATCAATGAAAACTGTGACAGAGAAGAGAGTATAAATCACAAATTGAATTTCTGTGTTGGCACTTTGCGATAAATAAGCGGGTCTTTGTTGTAGTTTGGGCACTTGGTCTCTAAAAGGTTCGCCATCACTGTTCTAGAGTAAGGGTTGTGCATAAATTAAAAGACAGCAGTGCTGATATGGGCTCTGATGATATATCCGGTGCTGCTCTGGCTAATTTGCATATTTTTAAAACTTGTTTTAACCATGTCATTAAAATATATAGCAATAACAGATCCAACATGACAGAATGGACAGGACAAGTAGTCACTACTTGTGAGGACAATTAGTCAACCACTGTGTTATTGTAATTAACATAGTGTTATTATTTCTATTATTAAAAGCTATACCATTTCCCAATACACTTTTTATATGAATTTCTCATGGTTGTCAAGATCTCTACTTGCTGTCATTCTATAGAAAGCTTCCAGTGGACAGAAATCAGGTGCACAGGTGCATGTCTCTGATTGGTCACACAGCTCTGATTACAACGTTGAGTGTGCACCTGTGTCATCATGGAAATATTTCTATCCATTAGAAGTAAACATAGAGACTTTCTATAGAATGACAGCAAGCAGAGATCTAGAAAATTGATCCAGAACGTATATTGGAAAATTGTCTAACTTTTTATGATAAAAAAAATAACATTAATTGGCTGAAATGGTAACACCCCTTTAAAAAAGCTATATATGGGTTGGGGGGGTATTTGAAAAGTAAACATCTCAAACTTACCTCTTCCATTGCTTGCGTTCACCTGTGGTGCCATATGTCACCTTTGTTAGTTTACAAAGGTCATTAATACTCACAATGGCCAAGAGTAAGGAATGGTGCCAGGGGTGAATGGGAGTGCTGAAGGAGGTACATATTAAATCTTTATTTTTTAATAACCCCTCCAGCCATAGGTAGCTATTTTAAAAATACTGGACAGCCTTAAGTCTTTAGAAACTTTATCAGCATCTCCTTATCTATCTGCTGTTGGTGCTGCTGATTTAGACACCGTGTTATTGCAGAAAAAGGGGGATAAAAATAGGAAGAAGAACCTTTTTTTCCTTAATACAATATATTACAGAGTTTTATATTATCACCATCACCATTGATTAATAAACTTTTAAAAAAATGTATAAAACATGAAGCACTGTTCTTCCTAATGTATACCACAGATTACAATCTATGGATTGTAGATACAAGATTTTACGTCTTGAGTAGACTACTAATTCTGTATCATGTCTTTTTTTTCAGCGACTCATTAAAGGAGCGCCATGGATATGATTCATGGCACTGTATCTTTAATTTAAAAGATGTTTTTCTTAGTAGATTATTCTTGTGGCAGTGAATAATGTGCCTGTACAAATCATTTGTTATTGTGATCCTTACCTTCCTCAACACTTATTGTGAAATATTCCTACTCTCCTGCAGACTAGTAGAAGGAATCTAAATTATCAGGCAGGGCACGATACCGCATCCACACAGACCAAAACAAAACTTCTCGCGAAATGGTTTACATCAGCATGTGTTCTGTAGGGCTAAAGTGTATTGTTTTGCTTGGATTTGTGATTGCCTTATACATTAATATGATTGTGATGAATATTTTTGGTACTCATCTTTGCTGTTTTGATTGATGAAGTAAAGTATGGGTTCTCTTGTCGGCTGTTTGTTGATGTATGTTTTTGTCTATCGATTGGCCTGTCTGTCTGGTTCATTAATTACATCACATCTATTAACCAATCTATTTATCTTCAGCCTCTTCAACTGTAGAGCTATGCAATAGTTCTCACTGAGATAAGCCTAGAAGGTTTCTTGTTCTGTGTGATGAGTGATGCACTAAACAACTTTTATCAAATATGCAAATTTTTTTTAGAGCAACAAAATACGCACTAGGATTTATGTCTTGTGTGACATGTGGAGTGGTTGATATACAATATTTGTGTTGTTTGTATTTATGTGATGTCTACATATGTCTTCAAATTCTTTAAAAATGATAACTGTAAGTTCAAAAGTCTAGAATGATTAATATGCTTTTAAAAGGTGGTCAAACTTAAAAATTTAAAAAATATCCTACAATGTCACCTTATCTTAAAGGACAATGCATCCGGTATGGAAGAAGTCCTGAATGCCAAAGAGAGTATCTCCAGTACTTTCACACATAACATTCCATCCAGTGAGACATGTATGGATGATTGCTATAGGACAGTGGACCGACCCACTCCTGGAGACACATACTTTGCTAAGACACATGTGGAACAAAATATCTTGAACATCATTTCCAATAAACCATCACCACTCTTCGATGATGAGTCAAGGAGCAAACATGGGCAAATGAGCATGGAAAATAAGCTGAAAAATTCGTCAAGTTTGTCATCTTCAAATATGGTTTGTGGAGAACCAAGCTCAATCCCAAATAAATTTCTCAAGACCTTCAAGCTGAATCACAGTGATGCTGCCGATGAATCTGAAAGCCACAAGGTTGTAAAACAGCTTTTGGTCCAGCACAAAGGAAATATACCTTTCCATGACCCTCACATTTACATGTCTTTAGCTGGAAACACGAAATCTGTTCCAGATTATAAAGTATTGGCGTTTCCTGACTTTTGGGGCCACAGCTCACCTACTTTCTCACAAAAACTTGCGGAAAAGAAGTTTGGATCACAAAGGTGATTCTTTTCATTCATTTCTTTTATAGTCAGTTTTTACTTAGCTTTTTTGTGCCTTTTATATCAGATACTAGAATTAAAGATATTCTGTGGTTGAGGGATGTAATTTAGTTAAGTCCCAAGCCTTTGTGGCTCTAAAAGCTTCATTAGCTGTGGTGTGATAACTTAGTCTTTATATGAGAGTCTTTATTCATTTGGTTTTAGCTGGTTTACTAAAATGATTATAATGACTTGTTGCAGAGATGCTGAATCAAATCTACATACAGATTTTTGAAAGCCTTTCTTTGTCCGAAACTTTTCAAAAACTTCTATGTGGCCAGAGGGTGCTGGTTGAAAAAATAAAGCTGTATTTACCTCCGCAGTCCCTCCAGGTGTCCCGCACCACTGCCTCACTGCTCTGTGAACCTGATATGAGCACGGCAGCTGAGCAAAGAGAATGGGTGGGTATGGCCACCTCGGCTGCCCAGAAGCTGATCTCAATTCAGCTTCTGTGCTCCTGTAAACAAACAGGGGCACCGACTTGTGGTGTGGGACACAGGGAGGGACTCCGCAAAGGTAAGTACAGGTTTATTTTTTTAAGCAGCCCCTTCCGGCCACATCGAAGTCTTGGAGTACCCCTTTAACGCATGACCCAAAATATCCTGATGTGAAGATGTATGAAAGGTAGCTCCATTATCTTGCATATATATTCACAGTAAACCTGTTATATTTGAATTTCTTTCCAAATTCTTTGTTTGAAATCGCTTGGAATGTGGATATCACTTATTTTACAAATAAAGGGAGTGGTTTAGGCTTATGGAGAAGGTCTCGTTGGAGATTGGGCCAAGAGTCCAAAATTGATGACATGTTTTTTTTTCCCCGACATTCCCACATCTAAATTGATATGTAACATGGTTTTCAATGAGAATCCCATAAGGACTGTAAATTACCTCCACTGGTAACAGAAAATATTAGGAAACTTGCTTTGTTGTATCTTCGAACCATTACCGTGCAGTCAGGCAGAACAGTTCTCCATCATTACAGTAATATAAATGTAAAGTGGCTAGGGAGTAAGTAGGTCTAAAATAAGTTGAAATTCTTGTTACTGACTATGTAAAATAACACGCCTTGGCCTCAGACCAGTGTGTTCCCAGGCTGTATGACACTTTAGCAGCTGCTGTTGAAGTAGAAAAGAATACAGAAAAGCAATTTTATATTTCAAATAGTATTTTTTTTCTGTTTCATTTGTGCATCACAGCTTCTCCTTAGAATTTGTCTTTCTCTATCACATCAAACTTCTTGTAACATCTGTAGATGCTGTGTCTGAATATCGACGGAGTGAGGGGTTCACTGCTCTCTCCTTTACACTTTAATTCATCATATTTGGTTTAGCAGGGGCTGTAATGAAAAGTGCATTATGTTGTCACAAAGCAGGAGGCCTAAGCTGTTAAACCTGCTTGTGAAAAACATAAATCCAAGATGGTTATCCTAAGGAAGCGCCAATCCATATCTTACCTGATTGTCTGTAAAATTTATATTAACTGCATTTTCCGTCTAAATATAATATCCGGAAATACGCTGGAAAAAATTGTGTTAACGTCACTGGTGACATATAAAAGATAAGGATTTTTCCCATTTATTTTAATTAAATTTTTTCATTCTATGCTTCTGTATGAGGCACAACACTTTGTCTGCTCATGAGCAGATTACAAAGCCGTAACCAAGCACTACTGTCATAATTGTAGTATACAACATGATAATACTCATTGGAAAATAGATGTTTCTCTCAATGCTAATTTATTTCATGAATATTCCCCTTTCCAGGAAGATTATCTTAGAGAGGTGCAGAGCTGTCATTGCTATATTGTATTGCAGAGGGATGGTAGTATAATTCTAAAAAAGCTGTCATGCCAAAATGTGGTATAATAAAGGACATCTACCACCAGGATGAAGGATTGTAAACCAAGTACACTGACATACTGCTGTGTGCCCCCCCTGTGCACCTGCTCTTTTTTTAGCTTCTTACACCCAGTTTTTTTTTTACAAAAAAAGGCTTTTAAAATTATGGTCTCCAATCAGGCTAATTTGCATAGTAGTTAAAGACTTTTTTTTAACAGGGAATAAAAAGATAAATGAAGAATAGAATCTACCAGAAGGGACGCACACCAGTATGTCATTCTGAATGGTTTACAAGCCTTCATCCTGGTGGTTGTTGTCATTTAAATTATAGGATTTAAGGTGTATGCCAGGATTTTTTTAATTGATCCTTATCTATGCTTTAAATAAGAAATCTACAACATCACATGGCTTGTTTGTCTCCCAGGGAATAAGTCAAAGCAAAGATACCAAGTACAGAAACTGTACAAAGTAGGTGATAATGGTAAGGAGTGACAAGGTCAACAATCTTGGCCGGATGTTTTAGCTGAATGGTGGAGGTACTAACTGACAGGATCTCTTTAAAGAGGACCTGTCAACCTCAAAAACGGCACTAGGAAAGCACTAAAGTAAGCAGCTCCTAGTGCTAAAACAAACACTGCAGTGTTACACTGCTAGCGTTATCGGAAACCTCTGATAATGCTAAAAAAAAACGCTGCACTGTACAATAGAAACGTCGGACCTCTCTTAAACCATTTTGGCGTATTCATGAGGAGGGCAGGATTGGGAGGGGGATTAGGGGCGGTGACTGCCGCATGATGTGCCACAGTCACTTCTGGGCTATGGTGAGGTGAGGGGAAGGCAGCGCCTCGGACCAGCCCCTCATGAATACACAGTCCGGCATTTTCCGTCTACAGCACAGCAATGTTTGTTAGCGTTATCAGAGGTTTCCAATAACGCTAGCAGTGTAACACTGCGGCGTTTGTTTTGGCACTAGGAGCTGCTTACTTTAGTGCTTTCCTAGTGCTGTTTTTGAGGTTGACAGGTCCTCTTTAAAGAGATCCTGTCAATTAGTCTCTTCCACAATCATTACCTTGGACCCCAAAGCACAAGTGTTCAGACACAGTCTTTATCTTGCCAATCCATACTTTTATTACAACATGAGAAGCTTTATTCTTTATGTATGCTCGCAGCTGCGGGCCCTCGTCCGAGTCCTCCGGCATCTGCGGCGTTCTGCGCATGTGCTGTAGCTCCGGCCCCGGAGATGAGTCCCAGCATTAAAGTTTTCTAAAAGATAGCCGGGACGTGAGGATTAGCCCAAAAAAGGGCTATCCTCACGTCCCATTGATCCACCTACTACCCAATCTATCTTTATAGGTAGAATCGTGGTGGTAGGTGCCCTTTAAGGGGTCTCCAGGCTATGGTAATTTTGCATCTTGCCCTTGAGTTGTAGACTCTTATGTTACAATGGCAGTATTATTGACTCTCTAGATAATTCTATCAACCCAACTGTGTTTTATCTTTTTGATTTTATGTATAGATGAATACTTTAGATTTAGTGGAACCTGTTATTGGCCAACTTAAATTGGTTCTGATGATTGTGCTAATTGATAACTAGAGAATAAGTGGATTATAGTGTATCCTACTGCTAACATCTCCTGTGAGAGATGTTCCTTCTGATCTCACACACCACAGTTATGTGCTTTGTTCTGTACAGTATGAGTTAAGATCAAATGCAATAGAATTATATTAAGACTGTGAAAATAGTGTACAACATTCTATTCATATTGCCCTTCTAGGGACAAAATCTTGAAGACCATTAAGATATTTAGACCAAGTGTGTCCTAAATCGGGTTGTTTGACCTGGATAACCCAAGGTAAAAGAAATACTTGTTGATTCTTGCTTTCTATATACTGCTTATTTTTAGTTGTTTGAAGCTTACTTTGATTAATGCTGAATGGAAACCTGTACCGAAAAGTATTAATGCCAAATGTAGAAATCATAAAAGCGTTACCATGAAATCCCTGGAGGCCAGGGTAGGAGGAGAATAAAAAATAGAGATACTTACCTTTCTCTGATTACCCGTTCCAGTAAATAGGCAGACGCAGCACAAAGGTATAAGCTTGTAAATGTAGGACAGACAATTGTTACGGGGACAAGTTTATCTACAAAGTAGAATAGTAGGCGAAGAATTAGTCTGACAATGACACTTCTTGCACTTGATTAAATAGAACAGACAGGGCAAGGACAAAGGCAGAATACGTTAAAAGAAAGATTTAGAAGTCAAAACGAGCAATTATTTTCCCATATTATAATTATATGATTTATGTTCTATTTTTTCGGCTTTGTCTTCATGCATACTAGGATATGGGATACTTGATGGGTTTGGCTCTGGCATGTGCTTGCTCAGTGTGTGCCGGATCTAAAAGTGTATATCTACAGCTTTAGGTAACTCTTGTTCCATTCATGCTATTGAGATGATCTTCATAAGCTTGTCCTCATTTTTCAGTGTCACAGAAGTTCAGAAGAGCTGAATTGCCTTATTTTTCTTTTCCAGTTTTGAATCGGGAAACCTGAGAAAAGTAATACAAGTGCGTGAGTAAGTACAAACGCAGGCAAAAGAATGATACATGGTAAACCAGGACACAATCTCTGTTATCAAACATGATACTATGAGAACTGTTTCACTAGACCTATCTTTACAGATTGAAAAACACAATTCACCAGCAAACACACAACAATGTTTCTGGTAGGTGTGCAAGTACACACAGATTGAGAGAGATACACAGATGCAATGTGTCGTAATCTCTATAAAAAATAAGTCGAAGAGTCCTCCAGAGCCCATGACATTCCCATCCATGACAAATGCTCACGAGGCAGATCGGTTCCCATAGTATATTGCAGCAACTACTCAGGCATATGTTTGTGCTGGGGATGCCCGTAAGTTGTGCAGACACAAAATGGTTTGTGCAGAAATAGTTAAGTTCTCATGATTATGAGCATAATGGGGCTCATGTACAAGGATCCAAACGCCAGCAACTGGGGTTTCAGCAATATTTCCAATTTGCGCGATACAGCAGGAACTCATCAGTGATTTTTGGAATGGACGGATACGGATGTGTTGCGCATCGCTGCCGGCCTTTCATGCCCCCACATGGAAATGGGGGGGTGTTCGTGGTCGTACGACGACGTGACTTCGGCACAAACACCCCCACGGAGTTCTTCCACAAAGCATTGTGTCGCAGATCAGCACATTACATGCACTGGGACAAAGGAGGTGAACCGTGGGGACTCGGAGCAGCACAACACCTGCTCATATCGGGCTCATGAACCTTTGTGATCCTGACAGACCCGAATCCCCTCTCGTCGACATGCAACGCGGTTGTGACTACTGGACCGTGTAAGTAATTTTGCCCAATCTCGGAAAGTAGAGTGGTTTCCGATTTGCCATTTAATTTAACAATGTCTGCTATAGTAAAATTGGATATCTGCAAGTTTTGAATTTGTCCTAAATCCATCGTGTGGTTTTTTAATTGAAAGAACTCAGTTTTTACTTTTCTTACTATCTTAATGTTACTCCATGGTATTAACTCCATTAGTTAATATCTGAGAAGGCACCAATCTCTGCATTCCAGTAGACTATTTTACACAGTTTTCGTAGACTAATAATTGGAATTTAATTAACTATTTGTGGTGGGTCTACTTTCGAGTTCTAATGCTCCAATAGTAGTTTCGGTCCATCTATAGTGGAGGTAGTGTCCTCTTTTGCCAGTAGCTGCGGCTCACCATGTTGCGTGTCCAACCAGATGGAAGGGTAGGACAGCAATCCGTCTGCCAGTGAAAGCATTTAAGTTGTGCCCCGCGGCCCGAAGTTTCTGTGCCGGAAACCATGAGTTAATATACTGAAAGGAGGATCCACAACAGGCACCAAAATGAATTCAAAGTGATTTATTTTACCATGTGCAAACCAACATGTTCAGCGCGACGTTTCGATTCGCAATGAATCTTTATCAAGCATGATAAAGATTCATTGCGAATCGAAACGTCGCGCTGAACATGTTGGTTTGCACATGTAAATAAATCATCTTGAATTTCATCTTTGGTGCTGTGGCTCCCTCCTTCAAGTATATCACCATGTGCGTCACCATTTTGGGAGGGGTCCTCACTTCTGATATTGTCTTTCCTAATGATGGGATTAGGACTACAAAACCAATTGTTCAATGGCGCTAGGACTGAAGTGTGAACAAAATTATACAATTTTATACTTCATTCATGAGCAACTAAATTTTGAAGAATATACTGTTATTATAAGGAGGTTTAGTCGATAAAATTCAATTTATCATTTCATCGACCATTTAGGAAAATCAGAGATAAATATCATTTGCATAATAATTTGGAATGTGGTGTAGTTTCACTACAGGAATTCTGGCAATTCAGGTGTCTACTGGAAATCAAATAAAAGGCGAGAATAAAATTTTTTTTAATTGTTATTTGTATATCTATGTCCTTTCTTTCATTTGAAGCTCCCGGTCAAAGCCCAAAAACGAATGACACCAATGGAGAACAAAAAAAAAAAACCTTTATATTGTTTAAGATTGAATATTTCATATAAAACATATAAACATTTTATTGTGTACAGTTTGCAAAATAATGAAAACATTCTTTTTCTCCGACAGGTTTGAATATGACCTGATCATGAATGCGGATGTGAACACCGACCAACATCACCAGTGGTTTTACTTTGAAGTCAGCGCAATGAGGGCTAATGTGTGTTACCGCTTCAATGTCATTAACTGCGAAAAGGTGAACAGCCAATTTAATTATGGTAAGCGCATATGGGAATGAAAGGTTTTCTATATAGTCTGCACATATAAAGCCACACATCGCAAGTTTAAGGGCAATTTAAAAGATTAATGCTTGGCTGTCATGTGCGCTTTAAGTGGTACACAGCAGGTTATCATAGCTATAAGTGATACACAGCAGGACAAAACAGCGGAATGTTTCCCAATATACCAGACATTTATCAGACATGGAATAAAAATCTTGACACTGAGACATGCAGTTAAAATGTAAATTACTAATGTAGAATAATTTCTACATAGTTCCTTTGCTCATTTCTATTACTTCTATCAAATTCTCTCCAGTCTTTGCACAACACATCTAGTCATTACAATAAATAGTGAATACATTGGGGTATTTTATCTGAGTTTTTCTTTTTCTCTTTAGTTGCACTTTTTCGGTGCATTGCATCTATGGTATATCCAGACATGATGGATATGCTGGACATTTTCTGCCCAGGAATGTAGAGGTGGTCAAACTTAGTGTGTAAAACTACCCCAAAGTAGGTGCAATTTAAAGGAAGTCCACCAACTCCTCTTAATGTTAAAATCAGCATATTGAAGAGAAAAGTGTTATGATTTTCAACTTATCTAAAGTGTCTAAGAAATTCTCATTTTAATCTTTATGCTAATGAGGTAAGTCCTTAATTTCTAAGCACTGGTATTCCTTTTTAGACTATCCCTCTCTTCTGAAAGTAGTGGGAATTCATCCAGGTAGTAAAATGGTGCAGGTGATGAGTCCCAGGTGTACCAACTGCCTCATTAGCATACAGATTAAAATGGGAATATCTTGGAAATAGTGTAATGACCAAAAATAATAAAAGAAAGTAATAAGTCAGCACAATTCTCTACAACATGCTACCAGCAGATGTAATGCTTTGGGGAAGTGGTAGACTCCCTTTAAACAAATCTCATCCATACGATACAGAAATTGGCACATTATGCTGCTTTTGAATCCATAGCATATCTATACATGCTATGTATTTTAACTACAACACATACCATTTGCAATGCATAGGGTCAGTTCTGTGGCACTAAACCCACAAAATGTAGGCAACAGAATTGCAGCACACTTTAGAAGCAAAAATCCAAAGTAGAAAATTAATAATTATGGACCTACCCAAATATTCACAATATACTGATGTTATATTGTGGACCAATGACAATAAGCTCCTGTAAAACAGAACTAAAAGTTATACAAATATAATTTCCACAAAGAAGTGTAGACAATAATTTCATGTAGAGAAGGTTTATCGGGGAATATATTTTCTGATCTGTTCATTCTTTATCATCCTGAAATAAGAACTACTTTCCAATAACAATGAGTGAACTAATTAAAAACAACGACGGAGCGAGATGAGAGCATCCCGAAGAAATACATATGAGACAATATTTCTTGATGAGACTCAAAAGAAAAACAACATGTCACTGTCCTGCCTATTTGTAATGCAAAAACAGTGCTCTTCCTTTCATTAATTAGACAAATCATCAAAGTACATTCTGTGTTTACAGAAATTTGTAGAATTATGATCGGGTCTAATTATTTATAATTAGTAGTGACTGGTGAGTATAAGGGAAAAGTAACGTTCCCTGGAGAATTAACATCTTGGCTGATAAGCAAAAAGAAAGACATAAAGAAAAGTTCATGTACGTACAAGAAGTGACTACTAAGGCATAGGGTATTATATTCAGTGACTGTGCAGACTGTGATCTACAGTATACATCTAATGCATCATGGCCAGCACACAGGACAACAACCTCAGAGGGCAACTACCAGGGGCGCACCCATGGCCCCCTGTGGAGATATTGGACAACAGTCAAACATGAACAACCTCTATGGTTCAGGGGTGTTGCTGTTGTGTTTACAGGGGTGTTGCTAGGATCATGTCAGCTCCTTATTCTTGCTAAACCTCTAGTTTTTGGAAAGAACTTCCATAGGAGCCTAGTTTCTATACTTTCTGTATTCTTGCAGGTAAAGTAGTAGAAATTCTAAGTACCAGCTTTCTCATATCTACAAGATCTTTCAAATGTTCAAGCTTTAGATGGTCAAACATTTTAAAATGAACTTGTCACCAGGAATGTGGGGACGGGTTACAATAGCCAATACTATGCTGATTTTAAAAATGCCTTTGTTGTCATCTGAATCAGTACTTTATATAACTTTATTTCATATTGCCTGGTTCCCTGCCAGGTTCATATTACCTGGTTTTCTGCCAGCAGCATGTGGTGAGTCCCAGGGGAGGGGAGGTCAGCTAAAGCCTCCCCTCTTCCTGCCATATCTATTGAACAGCCAGGAAAGGGAGGGGGATGGTGTGGACTAGAGGAAGAATGTATGAGCCCCACCCTACCCTCCTGGGACTCACCTCACGCTGCTGGCAGGGAACCAGATAATGGGAAATATAGTTTTATGAAGTATTGAAATACTGACAAAGGCAATTTTATCAAATCACCATAGGCTATTGGAACTTGTCACCAGCTTAAAATGGCATTCCTCATGACAGGTTTGTTTTAATCCTGTTTGAACATTTCACTGTAATGTTTAGCCTGAAATATATTAAACTGAAAACATGGTTCAGTTTGTGGTTGACTTTCCAGAACTTCATAATAATTTTCCTTTGGGTTCACACAGGTATGCAACCTGTTATGTATTCTGTGAAGGAAGCTCTCCAGGGAAAGACATATTGGATGAGAACTGGGTCCAACATCTGCTATTATAAGTAAGTCTCAACCCATATTTCAATACATCACTCTGGTTCCTGCATTCAATTCAAAGGCCAGTGTCTTCTAACCTATAATTCTGTAGTCTTCATATCCTGATGGATGTCACTGCTTTTTGGGAATCATTATAACGGCTGTCTTTGACTCTTTGTTATACTGGAATCAGTGTTGTAGTGTTGTACCAAAGCATCCTCTAAGGGTGGGTCTACGTTTGTGGCCATGGCTTTAATTGATGGCTTTCAATGATTCTTTTTAGGTAAAATGCTAATACAGTTTTTTCATGTTGATGTTAGTTAAAGTTATGTAAAGTTATTTAAAAGGAACAGCTGTGCCATATTGCCAAAAGAATAAAACCTAATGGTGGGACCATGGCATCTGTGTCATTATCACAAACATTATCATAAACTTGTGTGTTATGTTGAATACTTTGGAATGAGAAAATATAGGAATAGGAATAGAAATGATCCCTTTATTGGCTAACCAGGAAAATAATGTTTGCAGTATTTTGGAGCACAAAAGTCATCAGGTAGCTTTGACCTTTGTGCTTCTTGGATGCTTGGATTCTTTTTTCAGGTTGGCCATTGAAGGTGTCATTCATCTACCACATCTACCTTTTCTGCATATAACAAAAACGTTTCTAATCACAGTGCGAATCTAGCAATGGTATTTTAATTAGGTTGGGAAGTTAAATTAAGAGTCAAATAAGAGTTCATTCAATAAAGTTTTTATTTATTTGGTTTAAATCCCAAACTGTTTGGCTTAAACAACTGGATCACAAATTGTGGGAGTGGATGACCAATCTAAGGCTGAATATAAGGAAATCTACCAAGAAAATCGAGCATGATAAACCAGGGACAATTACTCATAGATCCATATACCGTGACTGTGTTAATCTTCTTATATTTGTTATCCATGGCCTCCTTCCTTCTAAAATCATCTTTTGCATTAATCTAATGAACCATACGATCAGTGGGGGTGTTTCCAGAGCCCCTTTGTGCTGTATCTTCACAGGCTGTTACATTTTCTAAAAGCAATGCCCCTTGGAAGTGGGGAAGTGCCAAAGGATCAGGGGGAGGGGATACGTCATATATACACAAGGCAGTTTTTCTTTTGTAGGGACATGCATCAGTTAAGAATATGTATATAGTATAGCTTGTTGTCTAAGAGAAAATATACCTTATACTTTCAGGTTCTTTTTAGATGTTGTTTGCTCGCCACTATAGTCAAATGTTTTGGTTTTGTATTTATGCTTTTTGAAGACATTTAATCCCCCTTTCAAGTGTTCTGCTGCCTGTCGCTTTGTAAAATGCAGGTTTCTAGAAGCACAATATAATATGTAGGGGTATTGTAAGTAGCTGTAAGCATTTATGTTGTCTTTTTAGACTTTTTTTCTATCCTATTATTGGTTTAACAGTTGCGGTAGCTGTAGGAACTTTTAAGACTGCGCCAAAGATTACTTTAAAGTAAAATTACAGCTTTCCACACTCTGCACCACAGTTCATTTTGTTCCCTGGCACAACAGAGATGATACAATTTGTCTGAAAACTTCTACACAATACTCTTAAAACTAGGAAGGTTAGACAGCGGCATAATTGGTGCTGTGTGAGGAAATTGGTTTGAAATGCACTAGTGGGTGCAATATAGTTTAATGGTTATTTGTAAAGTGAATATAATAGCCGGTCTCATATTCAAAGAAAATTGTGCCTCCTGACAGATGAATGCTCCTAAGCAAGTGTTAGTGTTCTTCTTCTTTCGAGAGCCGTGTTTTGAATCAATGCTCCTGGACGTTTTCACAGTCTATACAAATGTGACTATGTAATGGCCGTGGATTCTTTTTTAACAAAATTTTGTATTGATATCACAAAGGTAAAAAGATATTAGAAAGGGTTTCACTCTGCTTAGATGTTGGCTGAATAAAATATTTTGGTGCAATATCTATTACTTTATATAGTTGTCTTTTTATCTAGTTGAATGTTCTATTTTCTAGTGTCCACTAATTGAAGAGATTGTTCTGGATCTGTTATTGTTGTAATTATAATAGTTCAGTCTTGGGGAACCAATGGCCCTCAGAGCCACCGCAGCATAGAATTTGCCAGACAGAGTGCATGACTCAAGAAATCCCCCTATATGTAATGTGTTATAAAAATATGGCTGCATTAATATGTATATTAATATTAACGAAAATGAAAAACTTCAATAAAAAAAAAAAAAAAAGAAATCCCCCTGAAGTCCTGGGCAGCCCAGTATCTGGAGGAGCAAGGAGGGGTGCACAGGTTTGGATTATCATCGGAGCTCTGGTGATTATTCCTGTTCAAGGGGACCCTGAAGAGAAGCTACAAGGCTAATCTGAATTTAGCCTACTTCCTTCAATGATATTGATATCCTCAGGACACCAATATAAATTAAAGCTGTGGCAAGGCAGGGACCAGTAAGTTGCTGATTAAATTGCTATGTCACTATTTTGTGATTATTAAGTGAGTTTTTGGCTGTAGTTTGTAGTATAAGGGTCTAACAACTTTTCCTTCAGCAACAACAAAGTAACGCCATGCTTAGTGTAGCAATTGTGCTTGAAGGGCTTGGCCACTGAAATTTTACCAGGGTAAGTTCAAAACCCTAATTGGATCATCATATTGTATTTACCATGGTTTCTCTGTAGTCCGAAGAAGCCACAGGTCACGTGACCAACCAGCAGCAGGACTCATGGACTTCCTGTCCGCTGGTGGCTTCCATCAGATGAAAGGGGCCATGCCTTTGCAAACAAGGCAGGTGCCATGCTGGTTCCAGTTTATGGCCGGAGGTGAGCTGGGAATTTCTTTTTCTTTTCCTTTGCCATGCAGTTGTCACTGTTTGTGAGCCCCCTCTGTGATGACCAATCCAATATCAGTGGTTGGTGGGGCATTTGGATGTCCCTGGTAAAGTTTCTTATTAGTAGGTCACCCCTTGCAACTCAGCTCAGTTCACATAAATGTGAATGAACAAGCCTTGTGATGAATTGACAACACATCACAGGAGTACGAGCACTCACTGGAATGCCATTATTGTGTCAAACAGTTTATTGGTAGTAGTGTCAGGTGTTGGAGACCCCCTAACTGAAATTGCTCATCTGTGCAACTGATAATTGGCAATCCAATATAAAGTACTGTAATTCCACTTTAAGATTGTGGATACTAGATAAGGGCTCATGAACACAGCAATGTTATGACTCTACAGACTTGAGTTGTGTGGGACTATATAAAAGTTTTTGCTATTAGCAATGTTTTAATTTTTTTCAAGAGACCGTAAGATATGTGAGATATTTAAAGCACAAGGTATATTGGTATATATGAGGTATATAGAAAACAAGCCAATGCCATCAAACATGTTTGGAAACCACAAAAAGTAGAATAACCCACAGAAACATGGCTAACTTAGTCAAGCAAACAGATTACCAACAGTGAAATAGACTTTATTCCTTTTAATTCTTAAAGGAAACTTGCCATCAAGGATCTACCTATCAAGGTAAATCCGGTGCAAGGTTCATCTAATTTATAGTAGGATAGCCCTCTTTAGGTCAAATCCTTTAGTCCCCCATATCTTTTATCATTTTTAATTGCCCTAATATGAAAATATACTAAAGAGGCTGCTGGGGCGTATAGTAGCCACAGCCTCTTGCTATCCACCTATGAAGCCATCTTCAGCACATAGTTGCACGTACTCATCTGCAAAGCTGGGTTCTGTGCAAGTTCAGACAGCTGCTCAGTCTTGGCTCCAAAGCCGGAGCTACTGCGCATGCGCAGAACCTGCCACCAGATCTACCTTAATAGGTAGATCTGTGGTGGTAAGTTTCCTTTAACTACAACTAACTTTCAATAAAAAAATATTACAAGCTAAAATCTTATACAACTTAATATTTATTCAAATTATTTTTCCAATTTTGGAATTGGTACCCAGTTTCCACCCGGTAGTCAGATGATCCTGAATTAGGTGTATTTGTAAAACATACTTTTTATCTTCATTGTTAAAGGGTAAAATTTTATTTTTCTTATCTTTCTCTTTTTTTTCAACCAGAAACCTGTTTTGTTATCGAGCATCGGGTGCAAAGAGGAGAAGAAGATATTACACGCTGACCTTTACTGTGAAATTCCCTCACTATGATGATGTCTGTTACCTGGCATATCACTACCCTTACACATACTCTGCCCTCATGGTAAGTGTAAGTTGTAGAATTTTTGACCGCTATACTTAGCAAGTGCTCTGGCTCCTGGTACAAAGTCTGCTGCTTAAAGGGAACCTGTCATTACACAAAGAGTCCCTTTGCTGTTCTTCATGTGAATACTTATGTGGGTGGTCCCAATGTTACCTGGAGTCATGTGGTCATGGTGTTTGTATCCGCACCAATGGCATTTAGCGAATGTGCACTCACTACATTGGAAACTCCATAAGACTGGGGCTACTTACATGGCTATTCATGGGTAGTAAGTGTGACAATATAACTTTTTTCTTTGTGGCTGAAAGTAACATTTTAGATGCTATCCAGTATCAATATATATAGAGACTTTAGGAACTTCCCTTTAAATTACTATTATTTATGTCTAATAACGCATTATATTAACTGTATATACAATAGATCATAAAATCCATTTATTTTATACTGATGGAAATCTACTATCAAAATCTATCAGGATAAACCAGGGACACTTACTCCAGACACTATGACTGTGGTAATATTCTTATATTTATTATCCATGGCCTCCTTCCATCTAAAATCAACTTTAAAATGATGTTAATGAGCAAGAAAGGTTCTGGGGACATTACCAGAGCCACTCCATGCTGTAGATTCACAAGCTGTTACACTATCTCACCCTTCCCGTTGCTCCTTTAAGACTTCTCCCCTCCCCCTGATGCTGTAACCTAACACAATAGGAATGGGAAATTCTCCTGCACAGTGTTACAGCCTGTGAAGTTGCAGTGTACAGGGACTCTGGAATGCTTCCCAGAGCCCTTCTGGCTCTTTAGCATAATTTTGAAAGTTGCCTTTAGAAAGAAGGAGGTCAAGAAACTGTAGGGGTAGCAGCCAAACCGCTAGCTTTGGGACAGACAGTGCTAGGTGGCCCAGTCACCCAACTTGCCACACAAAAAAATGGACGATGTTTACAATTATATACATATTATGCTGCACTTTGTACACTATAATATGCATAAGAAATGTTGGGGGAGTGGATAGAAGAATGACGGGACTATGGATCTCTCACTACTTCCTTACCATATATAATTATTTGTGTATAGGGGTATAAATGTATTGATGTCTATATGTTATGTCTATATGCTGTATATGTGGTTTTATATGTGTATATGCTGCACTTGTGTCATGCTGCATGTGGTGTATAAGCTTATGTGGGTATATGGTGTATAGATATTATATATATATATATAGGGTGTAATTTTATAACGTGGGTATCTATATTATATAATATACTGTATGGATGTGTGTATATATTGTGTGTGATATTGTGTGTGTGATATATATATAAATATATACGGGTATGTGTATCTATGCTGTTGTGTATGGTACAGTGTTGTATTCTGCGCATGGTGTATGCTGTACATGATAATATTTCTATATGCAGGTGTTATAGGGTGTGGATCTATATAACTGTCTATTGTGTATATGGTGTATATATATATGTACAGTTGTGTATAAGCTGTGTGTCGTAGATGGCCATGTGTGTCTATGCTGTAGTGTGCGACGACACGACGGGCGATACGGCGACGGACCATCCTGTGGCGTCGGATGCCGGAGCTCCATGCTGTACCGTGTGTATATGCTGTATGTTCTGTGTTTGGCTTGCGGACTCCGCTACGGTGTTCTAGGAGAAACACATGACAGCTGAGCGTAGAACCCCGGCCGCCTCGCCCCCCCCAGCGACGCGTGACCTCGGCCATAGATCTCGGAGAAAAATGGAGGTAAGAGCCTGGCAGATTATGACTTTATGCAGCTTCAGAGCTGCTGACCACATGGGGTAGTGAGAGGATTCCTAGTTCTGCGGTCTGCTGCATCTTCCCTGGACATTTCCGTATTTGAGTGCTGTGGGCTCTAGCTGTTTTATAATACATTTATCTATAGCATTTATTATACATTTTCTGCTCACAATGTGGAGCGCAATCTTTATTGTGCAGGGTGCAGTGGCAATCCCCGGACACTGGTGGGCCCATAGCAGCTGACTATGGCTGCTAACCTATAGTATGCCTCTGATATACCGGCATGGCTTGTGTTCCTTCCCCTGGTGTCTTCTAGAAAAGTTGACAAAGAATGATAACTTGCTTACTTAAACTTAACGCGATGCTGTTTATACAACATCGCCACTCAGCACCAACTATTCATGTGCCTATGGAATTTTTGGGGAATTATGTGGAGTATACGGGCCCCAAAGCACTGCCAATCATGACTGAATTGCTTTAAAAATAAAGTTTACTTGGAATTGGTGGGTAAAAAGGGATCTGGTGACAGGTTCAGATCATTATTGAAGCGGGTCAGATGTGATGCACACAGGTGCACGACTCATTAGATCCCTGAGTCATTATGAGTTTCACACAGGTGCACGACTTCGTTATAGCCCTGAGTCAATGTGATGTCACACAGGTGCTCGACTAGTTATATCCCGATCATTGTGAGGTCAACACAGGTGCACAACTAGTTATGTCCCCTGATCTGTGAGTCACATCAGGTGTTGGAATGGCTGTTATATCCTGGTCATGTGATGTAAAAGCAGGGGCACAGCTCATTTATCCCGGTCATGTGATTGTCACAGCACAGGGGGCACACAACTCATTATGTCCCTGATCATGTAGTTGTCACAACAGGTGAATGGCTTGTTATATCCGGTATGGTGATTGTCTCCAAAGGTTTGCACGACTTATATTCCCTGGGCATGTGAGTGTCACTCAGGAGCACCAGAGCGTTATATATACTGGCTGTTGATGTCACCACAGGTGTACGGCTCGTTATATGTCCTGGTATGTGTTGTCAAAGGTGGATGGCTGCGTTATATCCCTGAGTTCATGTGATTGTCCCAAAGGTGTCAAGCTCATTATATCCCTGGTCATTGGTGTCACAAGGTGACACGGCTGTTATTACACTGCATGATGATATCACACGGTGCACAGCTTGTTATATCGCAAATCTCTTGATTACTCTCTTGATACTCTCTTTGCGGCTGTTGTGACATCACATGACCAGACATGACTTTTATCCACAGGAAAGCTTAAACCATGAAGCTCATATTGAATTGAAAACAAAGCGCGATTCGTAGAACGACTGCAGTAATTGATACAGAAATATATTGGAAAAATTGTACAACGTTTTCATTACGACACCAATATCAATTATTTGCTGAAGAGGATTATAACCCTTAATTAATAACAAAATTCTCGTATTCTTAAAATGTCTTAAACTCTTACAATGGAATAGTGCAGTCTGACACATTAGTGTTTGGCAGCCCTGGAAGGCTTCTCTTACACAGATTTCAGTCATTGTAGTAAGCCCGGTTTCCGGTGGTTATACAGGTCTCTGGAGGAGAATTGATCAGTCCCTGACATTCCCTACCTCCAGCTTATAGATAGTTCTTGTGACGTAATCCCTCTTCTTGGTTAAAAAATAAAAAAGGGTATTTTATACTAAGGAGAGAGAGAGAGAAAGAGAACTGGGAGGATTCGACATTTCCATCATTTTACATTGCGAGTGGGTTTAATGCCGCCTGGACCCGCCGCCCTTTATTTACTGCATTTTTGAAAAGTGGCTTTCAGATTTTTGGTTTCTCATCGAAAGTTGCGAGTGCCTCATTATTTGGTCAGAGGAGAAAGCAGAGACCAGGTGCTCAGTGGCCGCGCTTTTATCAGGTAGGTGTCTTGATCACTTCTCGGGGCCCCTCATGAGACAAGTATTCAATGAAAACTTTCTACGGATTTAATTACCGTTCGGAGATGGATTTCCTTCGTCTGTCGTTTGCGGGGGGACAGGAATTATTATTGTATCTTGAAGGACATCATGTGACTATTGTGGGATTGATGCAGTGGAAGATATTAACGGGAGTTGATTCTACTATTTATATGCAGATATGGACACATGTCACTTGGGCAATTTCATGGGCCAGCTGTCGTGTCGAAGTTGAGCTAAGCCGCTACACATGAAGGGTCTCTTCGTAAGGGGATATATGAGATGTTCAAGCATTGAGTACAGATACATGGGTATGCGATTAATTGCATGGATGGAGGAGTGGCTATGTTATTTAACACATATCGCTGCGTATATTTACGAAGAATAGTATGTCCATATGGTAAAATTTCTTTTTCTGTGTTGGGGGTAGAGGGTTGGGGTTTAAAATGGTTCTTAAGAACATGACAGGTATGGATGAATGGTGTTGTGTAGAATTGTACAAATAAGTCGAAGTAGAAAGATGTAACTCAAGATCAATCATACAATTCAATCTAAATGTTGGTTTTGTTATTTGTTTATCCGAAACCATTTATCATTCAACAGTTAACTTTGCAAATCTTTACGAATATTTTGCATTCAAACTCAAGTAACTTGAATTTTAATATGGGTTGTGGAGAGCTTTAAAGCGATTATACTGATTTATTCTGTCTCAGGATTGGACTATTAACTTTTATACATGGTTTTGATAGTAATTCATTTGCTTGTATCACTATTCATTAAGAATTTGTATTGGGGTGTTTTTAGGATTATGTGCTTTTTTTAAATTAAAGAGGAAATCTTTTTTTACTTCTTATTTATATGTAAAAAAATTGTATTTATTCTTAATAAAACAAAGAAGATCGTCACCCGTAAAAACATTAATTTGTTTCTTTTTTTTTTATGACAAAAAAAATGCAGTTTGCTCTGTGGTCATTAATATTAACAAATAATAGGCTGATATTAATGTCAATAGAATGAAAAAATAAGCGGGAGGGTGAATAAAAGGAACTACACAAGAAATTTGTGTCAGTTCCTGCTGATAAGACGATTAGATGTTTTAACAGATACTTATAGGAACATTAAAAATATGTGTTTATTTGGTGGTTGCTTGTTCTAACTTGTGGGTCATGCTAAAACTCAATAGAAAAAGAAGATAAATTGTTTGTCTGATGTTGCTTTTCTAGTTTGCTGGTTCAGAAACCCCATACAAAATAATTCATTTTTTATGTTGTTTGTGTGAGGTTTGTACCCTCACAGTTTTTCACATTTTGAAGACCTTCCAAGTTATGGGTTATTAACTAAGGCAACTAGAATTTGAGGCAGCTTTATCGCTTTTTCTCAGACGTAGTGGATGATATATAATAGTAAATTGGTTTTATTTTTGCGCTCATGGTAGTAGCAGGCAAATTACCACTTGGTTCCGTGATTGAAGTGAGAAGGCGAAAGAAAATCCCTCGCCCGCATTGGTTAACTAGCGTGAATGTATGATTCTAGGTCTCCCCCAGGGACGCTAAAATAAGAATAACTTTATCTTTATAAAACTGATGACTGGGAGGGGGGGTAGAACCGAAATAATGAGAAGCATATCGAAGTCACAACAACTTATACGTACATCTTCGATTATTAACTGCAGGGCTTGAACCCGGTAACATACAAAGCCATTGTTATATAATACTTATTAAAGAGTCAGTGATGCAGCACTTGAAAGAAAGACAGTCATTTGAGATTCTCTTTAAATGTTATCCAATAAGTTAATGTTTAGATTTTGTTGTGGAGTGCTTTATGTTGAGACATGAACATATTCACAATAAGTAGTGAAATTCATTAGTCCCAAAGCCACAAATAGCATGATAACACTAATGAAGGTGATTTGATTTGTGGGCTCCGCTGTTTAGAGTTTTACATACCTAGTCATATGGCATGAATCAGTTGCAAGAGGAACTTTGCCCTTACATAATCTCCGCTTCATTTGAAAATTATTGACTGCACGATAATGGAATGCATAAATGCTCTCCTGTTATACCCACAAGAGGAAATTGTAGAAAATGTCCAAGCGTTAATGAAAACGACATCTCTAGGAGTATCCTGCGTTTACATTGTCAGCACGCAGCAAAATAGTTGTCAACACATGCACGTGAGTAGAGACACTTAAATTATGGTTATGAGATTCTATTTTATAAATACATATACATCCATGTACAAACATGTTAAGAAACTGATGATCTGAATTGAACAAGGGGTATGTAAATCATAAAACACATGTTTATTGGTTTCAACTTTAATTTCTTGCCAATTAGTGGGTAAAACAAAGGAGAGTATCAGGCCGTCCCGGGTAGTACTAAGATATGTTCGTTAGGTTTGTTCCTAAGTGGAATCTGCATGTAAGTCGAAACTATATATTTTCGTGATTTGTCGCTTCTAGAGTTCTACGACAATTGTCCCAGTGACAGTATTGGATATTTTATAAATTTTTTGCTGTCATAGGAACAAGGATTATCAATAAGCTTCATTACAGACACTTTACAATCATTGAGCCTTGGACTATAGTAAGCATCCAGACAGCTTCACCGAGGTCACAGGGGGCAGAGGGGTCCGTCTTTAAACTAGGGGTCATCTGTAGGCGGTGAAGAGTGAAACTTAAGTAGGGGACATGTCTGTCCCATCACCAAAACTGCAAATAAGATTTTCAATATTTGTTTTGACAGATAGAAAAAGTTTAAGGACATGAATTGGGATGGATGGATGGTGGGATGGATATATCCAAAAAATTAGGACAGCAATATATTCCATAGAGTCCAAAAAAGTATGAGTTGCATTCCGATGCGCAAGGTTTGGTGGGTGGGGGGAATACTTTCTCAAAGCTTGAAAAAGGAGCGTTATCTCACAAAAAACACCACCCTTTAAGGATGGGAAGGGCTATGATACAGGCCAAATGTCCCCCTGAGGCGGAGGAAGTGCTCACTGTACAGCCAGAAAAAACGTCGCCCTGAGCTTGAGGAAGGCTCATGTACAGCCCAAACGTTGCCTGAAACTTAAGGAGGCTCATCGTACAGCCAACAAGTGCCTGGGGTTGCGGAGATGCTCATTCTACAGCCAAAACACCCGGCCTGCCGGCTTGAGAAGACTCAGTAGATCACTTATTTCTTAGAATTTTGCCGGTGGAGTGAGTTTTGTTCCTTCCTTATTGCAGGAGTCGTAAAATCCCGGGCCTGGTGCACCCATTTTTTGACTGTACTTGTGCGGCCTGTATTTTCTTATGTGTGATAAGTTGGAATGTAGGGAGGGAAAGGGGGACATTAATCAGAACACGGCTCTCGGCAGCAGCGTTGATGAAGTCACCTCACCTCCGCGCTCCGCTTCCTTATGTAGTTGGTGGGCGGCTTGCCTGTGTGGACAATTCGACCTGGTTTACAATTGCTCTCAAGTTGATACTCTTAGGTTGGCGGGGCTAGCGTCGCTCTTAACAAAGAGGTGATAGATAGAGTAGTGTAAAGGTTGGATGCGAGCAACGCAATACTGGTGGGGGGTGCCAGTCAGATACTCTGGCCGGAGAGCCTCAGTCATAAAGTTCAAAAACCGGCAGCACTCAGGATTGTGTAAAAACGGTGACGGGGTGTCTTTATTCATTTGCAACGTTAGCCCACAAGGAGCCTTGGTCATGCTTGAAAAAGGCTCCTTGTGGGCTGACTGAAAACGTTGCAACAGGATTAAGAACAAAAGAACAACCCCGTCACCTTTCTTGACACCAATCGGGTGTGCCAGTTTTTGAAACTTTAGATAGATCGATTAGATAGAGAGATGAGATAGATGGGATCTAGACAGGTTATACTTAAGTTTATTCATGCTTCATATTTGGCACGTTCAAATAAGGATGTATGGTAGATATGCCCCAGAGGCACGGAACTAAGTCTCAGGTTTAATGCTGTCATGTAGCCCTAACCACATTGCAAGTATTATCGCAAAGTATTGTTAGGTCTTATTTACCTAAATGGTTGATGAAACCGACAGTGGGATATAATAAAAGTCATTGCACGTCGAGAGTATTAACAATGGAATGTTATTGAAAGAACTCCCTATGCAAGAAATATCGTCAAAATAAAAAGAAACTCACAATGCCAAGTTCCAAATTTATTCTGCACAGCAGCTAACTGGCCAAGTTAATGAAATATGGACCTGCTGTGATATCACCTTCCAATTCTTCCATCCATTGAACTTTTGAGTTTCTGGAGAGTTTGGAGAATTTCTTTGCGAATAACTCCCAGAGCTCGGTGGTTAATGTGCACGAGCCATCCACCGTCCTAGCTTTTTGCTTATGACGGACTAAGCGTTTGGGCTAGGGGCAGTATGTAGCAAGATTTTCCAGACTAATTTCAAAACACTTTGTGTTTACTGAATGGTGTGTCTGCCAACTTTGTGATTGTCCAGATTTATGGATGGAGGCTCCAACGTGTCAGCAACTTCATGGGGAAAGAGCCGGGAAGCCCCTTAGGGTTTTAGAGGTATGGAGATGACTCACCATTCGAATGTAGATTTTCTAAACTGACAGCTTTTCCATGGGATAAAGAAGAATCCAGTAGATTTGGTCCTTATTACTACAGTAGCTGGTTATTATCACTCTGATCACTTCCAAATGAGATCCACGATGCGAGGGTGCATATGTTATGCATGACCTATCAATCAAATCTTGGTTTGAAGTACTACATATGAAGAATATTCTGTTATCATTGGTAGGTTAGGGTTAGTGGCGAAATAAAATCAATATTGTACTCTAAAGGTGAGGACTTTTCTCTACTGACAATAGATTCATTTTTAGGAAAATCAGACAAAAATATTATTGAATAATGTTGTGGAAGTGGTGAGGTTATACAGTTGTCCAAACTTAAGTTTTAAAAACAGGACATGACTGCAGCATAAAGAAGACCAGGGGCAATCTACTTCCCCGGTCCAGCCGCGATCCGTGTGCGTTTCTCGAACCGTCGGGTCTTGTCTGCCGTCCCATCCCGGCCCCCCCCCCATTTTTTGTCCGTGAAATGGCCAAAATCGCGATTGCGTGCACCAAAATCCCGGCAAATCGAGACCAATTCAGGTGAAACCGCGAACGGTGCTACGCGTTGCCCTTATGGTAAATAGCGGCACCTTGCACCTTCACCTGTCTTGTCTTGCAAGCTTTATCGCGTTGGAGCTTGCGCACCACATGCCAGGTTGGTGTGCCGCGGGGAAATTGTCCCCGAACTATGGTGCCCCGGTTGGTTGTTAGTGCTGCCGCCGCGCCCCCCCGTTGTTTCTGCGCCCACTAAGCTTCGCCTAGCTCGAAATTATAGGGCATCTATAGTAACAGGTTAGATATCACATTGTGATAAGAATATTTTTTGTGTTTGTCTATAGTTTTGGGTTATTGGTTATTGTCAATAGTAGTGCCACGATTATGTGTCTTATTACAATTAAAGATGAACAGACCTGATCTTTGTATTCAGGTTTGATGTTCAGGTTTGACCATGCAACCCAGATAGATTGATGTTTTTAACTTCTAGCCATGTCTATGATTGACCTGGGGGATACCTTAAAGCTTGGTCAATCCTAGCTATAGCTAGTAGCCATGGGCGTCAATTTGCCATATTGGCTGTTCGGCCACCAATCTGGCAATATGTTCTGGTTGTACAATTAGACCCCGAACCTGAACACAAATATGTAGTACTCTAGCTTTGTGAAGGTGCTATCTTAGGTTGTATCATGGGCAACCTCATGCTATAACTCCTTGTCTACCAATAAGACATAAGTAGGAAACAGACCTAAGAGTAAATAAAAAAAGGAACTTGCACCACCTCTACTGACCTTTTGTTTCTTCAATAAGCACAAAACTGACTCCAATGCCTTTGGCATTTTTAATCTATCTCCCAATTTATTGAGTAATCTGTGCTGCTAGCTTTTGCCTCTAATATGCTAATTAGCTTATTTACCGTCGGGTGGGTGGTGTAAGAACATCTGCACCAGCCCAGGACCACCCAACTGAAAGTAGATAGATTAGTATAAGGCAATCCATGACTTACAGCCTGACACGCCACATACGTAGAATGATCTCGAGCAGCCATGTAACGGTACTTTAAAACTTCAACTCTATGAATTGTTAAAGGACATGCAACACAAGGCGGCTGGGATTGTAAGATAGATTTCTATCCTGGGTTTTATTGCTAGATTAAATACATGAATAATAAACGGAATGACAATTCAAGAATTAAACAAGGGAGGAATGGAGTTTGACCATGCAAGATGTCTTGTCGCTTGGCATTGATTGTGCCTGAGTTGAGGGAGGGATGTGAGAGCAGCATGAAGGGAAAACCAAACAGTTAATCTTTATTCCTCGTTCTGTCACCTCTCCACTCAGGTTGAACTGCAAACCTCAGTGAGCTATTAGCACGGCCAGGCAATTCCTGATGTACTGGATGGTCCGGGAGATTAAGACAAGTGTAGCATATTACCTCTGCTTTTCATTTCCTTGGTAGAATCAGATATATAGATGGAGAAATAAAAAGAGGAGCGGAAGGCAGATGCAGTGGCAGAATGATGAGAATAGTAAGGAGTGGAGCCTTAGAAATGTATGCTATATTCCAGTGATAACAGGTCCTATAAAACATGTCCATATCAGTACAGCCAGGCGTCACAGGCATAATGTGCTCATGCCATAGACTTAGGCTCAGGCGAGGGTATAAGGAAGCTTACATGTATTTTGTTGCTGAAATGTTATTGCTTTTTAATCTTTAGCCTGATATTTTCTTTTTAATATTAGTACCTGAATGTTCTATATATAGAAGCAGTTGTTGTGTCTATCTTCTTACTCACGCCGTGCAAAGCCATGAACATTCAGAATGTGGAAAAGTTACAATATTAGAATTATTCTATCTTTTTGAAAAGGGTTTCATACATTTCCTAATTTGGCATTAGTTAGGTTTTATAAAGTTTCCTACCATGTCATTTTTATCTATTTTATATTACATTAATATTGCTGATTAAGTATATGTTCCTATGGAACATATATAAATTTATGGTCAGGTGTTGAGATCTGCATTTAAAATTCAAATTTAACAGTGTATATCTCCATTTCTATTTCAACTAGAAAAACAAGGAGAGAATTTCCTTTTCAATATGACACCAAAATTGTCCTTCAATGTTGCCACAGTTCAGGAAATGACATATATAAATGTGCTATCTTCACAGGGCATGTGCAATAGCATGAATACAGGTAGTCCCCAGGTTACAGGCAAGATGGAATCTTTAGGTTTATTCGATTCAGTTGAATTTGTATATAAGTCGGAACAGGCATATTTTTAAACCAATGGGAATTAGATTTTAAAAAATGTGGGTTCTCATAGGAATAAAAATTATTAAGAAATCTTCATTGAAGATCATTGAAGCCTGGTATGGTCTACAAGAAACAACTATCCAGTGCATTGCAGCCTGCGCCTAAAATAAAAAGCAACCAGAGACCTTCATCTGAGGTCACAGTGGTCAGAGAGGTCCGTCTGTAACAAGAGGTCATCCGTAAGTCAGGTGTATTTAAGTCTGGGACTGCCTATGTTGCCGTATGACAGTAGTGAAGGGGTTTAAAAATATGTCAGGGGATTCATGGTGCTCAAACCGTAAGCAGAATAACATAAAGATACTTTCCACACAGTAACTATGGGGAGATTTATCAGAAGTGTCTACAAGTGTTTACAATGTTATCATTTTTCATAGAAAGCTTTACAAGCTTTAAAACAGTGGGACATGTGTAGAGGATTTTTTTATGGGGGCTTTCTTCTAGTTTCTTAGTGCCAAGTGCAGCTTTAACTATAATAGGTCTCTTATTTTAGAAAAATAGGAAGAGACCTATCAATTTTTTCCCTATATATGGATATTAGAGAATACACTGAAAGAGATACCTTTAATGGGGTGCATCAGGTGGTTATTTATCTCTTTGGGTTCCATCATTGTGAATATCCCAACCAGCTGGCAGGAGCCACGTCTGGGGAAATATTTGTGGACAGCAGGAGCTGAGTGCACAAGTCCTCTATAGTCAGGGTATCAATTCTACATCTTATATCCCAGTTGCCTCCATCCTTTAATCGTGCCAAAAGTGCAGCAAAACCACTAACCAGTGGCCACTCCACGCTCCAGCCCTTCAAAAAAAACTGCATGCAGGACTATTTTACCCATCCGAATAATAGACTTTAGTATAGAAACACAATATAATCATTTTGGCCAAAAACCTCTGTACTCTGACACATAAAATACCTCTTACTTTACTGCCACAAATCCCTAGGTAGCTTCTGAAGTCAAGTCAACAACAGCTAAAGCAAAAAGAACACTGTGTACTATCAGTAGTGATGAAACCTGTATTAGTAGAGAAATCATAACAACCAAGGGAAAATCTCATGTCAGGGCCAAAGGCAAGCAAGGTCACAATTTAGGAAAACGAAAGGTCCCAGGATGGCAGGAAAATATTAATCAAATAGTTCAAGGGCAAAATATCAAACAGCATAATACTAATTCAGAGGAAAGGTCAGAGACAAGCCAGGGTCACAACTGAATAGAAAGTGGTGTTACGTTAGCATGAGCGAATATAATATATACCGGTAGTTGAATTGTTTTCATAAAAAATTGCAGTCCTTAACCAAATTCAACCTAAAGCAAAAGTTTTTTCCCTTATTTATTGCTTATCCTCAAGTTTTGGGATGAATGGTCATGATGGGGGACTCCGGCAGCTGGATATATAATAAATGTCCATTATTGGAAAACTCCTTTATGGATGGACATATTTGTATAATGTAACTATACTAAGCCACATAGAACTTATAACCACAGCAAATTTTAATCCAGGATTTTGGTTGTATTTTACTTATCCAACATTAATATAGTACTTGCTTTGTAATGTTATAATTTACCACAATTATTATTGAACATGTGGATGATGGATGCCTTGTCACTGATATCTTCAATAGTATTTTAATCCATAGGCTGATGAATTTGAGACAATCTTGGTCAAATTCCACTTTTCAATAAATCTGTTCCATTAGACATATCTCTGCATGTATATGTACCTGTGTCTTTGCCTTTTGAGAGCTTCATCCTTTACGTGTCCTCACCATGCTGCTCTCTGTATATACAGGTGGTCCCCTACTTAAGAACACTCTACTTACAGATAACCCCTAGTTACAAACGGACCTCTGGATTTTGGTAATTTCCTGTACTTTAGTCCTAGGCTACAATAAATAGCTATAACAGTTATTAATGATGTCTGCAATGAAGCTTTAGTGTTAATCCTGGTTCTTATGACAACCCAACATCTTTAAAATACAATTGTGACAGAGACCCAAAACATTTTGGCTGGGTTTACAATTATAAATTATACAATTCTGACTTCCATACAAATTCAACTTAAGAACAAACCTACAGACCCTATCTTGTATGTAACCCGGGGACTGCCTGTATATACAACTTCCTGTTTCTGACTCCTTCAGCCTGTCAGAATGGCGTCACCCATTGTGCCTCTTTCTCTCACAGTCCTTCTCACTGACAAACACAAGTAGATGGTATAGGGGGGCTGGATGCGTCATAATTTCCTGCTGCAGACCCTCCCATTCATCAGAGCTCAGACATGTAAACAAAGATCCACAGCACGTTTACAAACAGCACTAAAGTAAGGGTTGACAAATCATTTGATGAACATTCAGGGATTATTAGTAAAGGCACATGGGCAATTTTTATAAAAGAGTTTCCAACTACTTTAAGAAGATCCCCATAACTTTCTATTATTTCTGCCTGTTTGGGCATACTTTATTGGAATTGGTATTGGAAAATAGAAAATGAAGCTCCAGTTCACTGCAACCCTTAGAAGGCTTTTACAGTGCATGGGATGGCCTCAAGGTTCACAGGTGAATGTGAAACAAAGGAAAAGAATCAAGCACTCAAGGGATCAGTTTAAAAAAATGATTTTGATCATAACATAAATTGTCGAAACACATCGATAAGCCTGTAGAAAAAATGAAAAAACTGTTTGAAATCCGGAACGTAGCGGTTAAAGTCAGAGGAGCTACTAACTAGGCACACTCCCAAATTTGGCCAACAATTCACAAAAACATCATAAAAGTTAGTGCTCTACTCTGTAAAGTGTCTTTGCATAGCAGTTCCAAGAAACAATCTCACCAAATCCCTCGTAGTTTGGAAATTGAAGAGTTCCTTGGTAATTCTTGCTGTTTTTCTGTCCGTTTCCTGTACTGGATTCTAATGTAGACCTCGTTTCTGGGGCCCCAGAAGAAGCCGGAGAGGGCGAAACCTAAGTTGGGGCGAGGTGTTTGGTGTTTTTAGAAAGCTTTGTGATACGCACGATTTTAACTTTACCTTTGTAAGTATGTGGAAATAAAAGATTTTTACTCTTTACCCCGGTAATCCGTACTATCTGTACATAAATTTCCAGTATAGGATTTCTGTTTGATTTCGGGCACGAGAGTAAAACGAGGTCTACAGTAGAATCCAGTACAGGAAATGGACAGAAAAACAGGAATTACAGAGGAACTCTTCCTCTTCCTACCTACTAGGGACTTCGTGAGATTGTTCCTTGGAACTGTTATGCAAAGACACTTTACAGAGTAGAGCACTAACATATTTGATGTTTTTATATCTTAACAAATGCTTGTGAATTTTACATACATAAGCAAAAATGTTCCAAAAGGGACCAAAACACTATATAGTAAATGTGATTCATTTGAAAAAAAAAATGATTACAATAATGTATTGCCCTCTATCTTAAATGGTATACAGGTTTAAAAAGGTTTAAAAAAAAGGTATGAAAAACTTGCCTTTGTATGCAATTCACCATTTGCAGAAACCAATGTCTCTAGAAGTTTATGTAGTCTTAAATCTAAGTGCACTATGAATCATATCAATTCTAAAATTGTACTTTTATGAAACTTCACTTTATCCAGAAGAGGCACAGTGTGTGATGGGAATATGATATGAGCCGGACTTCTCATGAGACCCGTGTTCTTAAGTTGTGCCATCAGACCTAACTGTTCCTATAGCAACTTGTATAACAGAGAGGTTTGAAGAGTTTGTCTCTCTACCCAGGTTCAGTTTCCTATATAGAAACAAGCACAAAGAATCAAAGACTTTTCCATTTACCCTAACTTTGCATCAGTATGGCTTTTTAAGACAGTGAGATAACATATCCCAAGTCGAGTCCTTGTCTGTAGACGGTTTGTGAAATGACACGAATAGCTATCATTTTAAAAGGTCATTGTAAAAGTCACTCGTAGGAAACCGTACAAAAACGCCATCTCATCATCTGTATAGTGCCTGCCTGCTGATCCCTTGACTCTTCATTTTGGTAATTTAAAGCAGATTGATTCTCTACCTATGACATTGGTTTAGTAAAATGATACTACAAGGCTGCATTTGATGGTATTTGAATGGAAATGTGCTGTATTGTGTCCTGTGGTTATTGCTATTATTCTCATTATATGGCATAGTTAAATTTCCAACATGATCTCATTTAACTTGAATAATAAAAGGTGTCAATGAGAATGTGATATTGTAGCAAAATCATTGCATCTGATTATTATCTGAGCTATTACAGTCATCATTACTTTACAAGAAGGAAAATAGTCCATCCTTGCCTACGTGTCTTATAGCCCATTTGGACTCTTGATGCCAAGTTCAATGTAGGACACAACATTCTCGTTTTGTCCGGTAACCGATCCCTTGCCTTGTCAATTAATAAACCTTGAATTTGCATTTATATACAGTGAAGGGTAAATTGACAAGGCTAGCTAGCTGAGTTAATTGTATAGTGGAGAGTAGAGATCAATAAATCAAATGGCACACAGCAAAATTCTGCACAAATCCAAACATCCTGGGGATTCATGGTATTAAAGTTCCAAGAGCAGGAGGAGACCTCCAGGAGCCCTTTCTGACATAGACTGTCACTTCATCCCGGTTGTAGCAAAAGTCCCTCAAAAAGTAGCTACTCTCCCTGTCCACCTTCTCCTAGACTTCCCACTCCCCCAGTTTGTCAGGGCTACAGGAGGGCAGCTAAAATTTGAGAACCTACCGCTCTTGGCAGGAATTCAGGTATGAAGTGCCTGATCATGATAGAAAGTGCTCAAGGTGGTCAGTCAGTTTCCATGACCTCCTGGTTTGAGTCAAATCACATTTTTGAGAATAACTCATCTCTAGTGGAGAGACCAGCGACCAGATCAGTATAGATAAGTCCTTTAACTATATTCACATGACACAAGATAATTTATATGTGTCATATGTAATATATAGAGAAGTCCTGTTATCAGGATCAGGTATGGAGGTAGTATAAAAAGTGACGAGTGACAGAAGAGAAAGAGGGTGCTAAGAGATAGTTGGGATACATGATTGTGCAGCATAATGAAAAGACTGACTACTAAGAGAGTTTGCAATGTAATGCTACGATCAGTATCATAAGCAATAAGAGGCAAGGCATTAGCATAACCACTAGACAGGAAGATCTGTCTTCTGAAGGAATTGAAGCAAAACCAGTCTGTTTTGTGGAATCACAATTAGTAGTAAGTTACAAGGCAAGAAATTATTAGGTCTTCGGTTAGCTTTTTTTTTTGCAGTAGCAATGATAAGGTAAAGAGAACCTGTCATGCCAGTTTGGGATCCTAAACCAACTGCAGGTCCATATGGACCTGGTGTTTAGGGTCTCAAATAGCCCTTTATCAGATCACTGCTTGGGCCTCTCGTACTCAGTCAGTCTACATGACCTCCTGGTTTGGGTAAAATTGAATACATGATTGTGCAGCATCTCTCGTGGAGAGACCTGCGACTTATCAGTATAGATAAGTCCTTCAACTATATTCATGTGACACAAATTAATTTATATGTGTCATATGTAATATATAGAGAAGTCCTGTTATCACAATCAGGTATGTGGGAAGTATAAAAAGTGACAGAAGAGAAAGAGGGTGCTGAGAGACAGTGGGGATACATGATTGTGCAGCATAATGAAAATACTGACTACTAAGAGAGTTTGCAATGTAATGCTACGATCAGTATCATAAGCAATAAGAGGCAAGGCATTAGCATAACCACTAGACAGGGAGATCTGTCTTCTGAAGGAATTGAAGCAAAACCAGTCTGTTTTGTGGAATCACAATTAGTAGTAAGTTACAAGGCAAGAAATTATTAGGTCTTCGGTTAGCTTTTTTTTGCAGTAGCAATGATAAGGTAAAGAGAATCTGTCATGCCAGTTTGGGATCGTAAACCAACTGCAGGCCCATATGGACCTGGTGTTTAGGGTCTCAAAAAGCCCTTTATCAGATCGCTACTTGGGCCTCTTGTAAAAACAAAAAACATTTATACTTAGATGCAAGTCTAATGAAGCACATCGGAATTGCACGCCATGCGCCTCTTCTTGTGATGCTTTACGAAGCTGGGGTAAGATTCTAGCTGCAATGCGCATGCACTGTACCCACAGCACCTGATATGTAAAAGCCGGAGGGTGAACTACTCTGGCTTCACTTGCAAGGAACTCAAGAGGGAAGTTGATGATAAACATTTATTTTTTTATTGTGCCTATTCAAGAGGGAAGTTGATGATAAACATTTATTTTTTTATTGTGCCTATGTAGGAACTTCAAAACATCGGAGGAGGGAGCCACAGCACGCCAAAGTTTCCAAAAGTATAAAGGCTTTATTTAAGGCATAGAATACGCGACGTTTCGATTCGCAATGAATCTTTTTCAAGCATGAGCACCAAACTATATGAACTATTGTACAGGATTTGGATTGCTGTCCTTCCCTCCCTTCTTATGTAGGAACTTCATTATTGGCACCAAACCAATGGATAAGGAGGATGGTTGAGCTTTGTTTTTTAGGTGAAGGCGTCAGGATTTAGAATAGGAAAGAACAGAGTGAGCAGCACAATATGGGCATCATTTTGTTTGTTTTAAAAGGGAGAATCACATATAATAATTTGGTAAAATCATTATAACTTTATATATTACCACTTGCTTGTGCAATATGTTCACATGTATGATATAAGTTATTATATTACAAATAGGTTTAAAGGGGTATTCCCACAAATACAAGATTCTTAAATATACTCAGGATAGCAAAATAACACATTCCCTAATTCATTGTTATTAACAAAATACAGCATTTCACAGATACAATTCCAACCTGTCTCTTTCAGTCCTGATGTATACAACATTTGGTTGCCCCAGGATTCTACCATAAATCTTCTGATTATGGTCAGGCATGTAAGATTCTTCTCATAAATAGCTTCTCCTGTCTGCTTGATGCAGTGTGATCTCTGACACTCTCCCCTCCATTATAAGATGAGCTCAAACACAGACACTTCCTGACAGCATGCACAGACTTACTCTGCATTTTACAGGCAAGATAATGGGGCACATTTACTAGGGGTCAGCCGCGTATCCCGACTATTTCCAATTTGCGTCCCATTTAACATGGGTTTTTGGTGCACGTGATCGGATTTTGCCGCAGACTTTCATGCGACACAAATCGGCGGCGTCGGACAACCTTACTGATTTGGACTAAGCGTAGGATTTAAAATTCAAATTGTGTCATAAGACATGCACTCACATACACCAGAAAGAAGAAGGTGAACTCTGGCGGACCTCAGTGGGGAAGCAATACATGCAGGATATCAGGCACATGATCTTGCAGGACTTCATCCTCGTTGGACAGCTGGATCGGGGATGTCTTTATATCAGGGAAAGAAGGCATATAGTAAGGCTGAATGTATGTTATAGCTGAGATAAGTATAGCTGACAATGTGTGGTATAGGTGAGTTAGCAGGTTGTCATTGTGTGTTATATCCATCTCATGGATCTCATCATATTTCATCTCTGATCTGTCTCATCTCCCTTTTTCTATGTGTCAGACACTAGTAGAATGTTTAGGAGCTAAATGAAATTGTTATAAGTGCTAAAACATTTATATAACTGAGTAAAATTGTAAAGTAAGGGGGTTAATATGTTCTTTATTGTGTAAACATCACTAGGGGGTTAAAATTTGTGAACTTTTTTTCATAGACAGACCCCTTTTAGTAATAATAGGTAAAAAGTAATTTATTTTCTAAGATGTAACCTTGGCACGAGCAGCAGCATTACATGTTACAGAACACAACTCATTGTTACTAGTTGTTAGATTCCATTTTTCCATTCATGTAGGAGTATGGTAGAAAATAGATTTTAACAAAGGTAGCTGTGAACTGGCACAAAGAGTAAGCTATAATTGAAGAAGAAGCAGCGCTGAAAGTCATATTGATACAGAGGTACCAAGAGTTTAAATCTACAGACAAATGGCTGTTTCAGACGCTGAATTGATCATTTGAATACATTTCTCATTTTATTATTTGCAACATTAGTAAACGGCTCAATATGTGCAAAGTTTGTATATTTAATTGTGTTAACGGAACTTACCTCATTTCTATCCATACATATTATGTATTATCCTGAAGAGGCAAAAAAATTGTCAATTACCGTGGTGTTTGGTCGTAGTGAATAAACTGCTCCTTATTTCTCTACATTTTGCCAAATTTTGCTCTATTATTATGCCTTAAAGGTGTTGTACAAAGTTATATTGTTATAAGGGATAACAATCTGATTGGTCCGGATCTAACAAATAGGACCACCAGGAACATTAGAAATTTCTGAGCTTTGGTATCTCCCATTCACAATCTAAAAGTGCGTTTCATATGCAGACAGCAAAAGATGGCTTGTCTACTGTGCAGAACCAAATGCTAGACATTATAGACATATGGGTGCATTCACGATATGCAGTAAAATAGATCAACACAGCCATGACAAAATGCCATAGTGTATAGCAAGATCTGTATAAGAAAAAAAAAACACCAATTGGGGCATGGCCAAACCACAGGGTTGGTACCAGAAGATATTTAGAAAATCAAGACATGAAATGGGTATCCAGCAGCCAAAAAGATTTTTTTTTTTTAATTCTAATTGAAATAAAGATGAACTCCCCTACGGGTTAGATGTTTTGAACAATAAACTAGTGTTAAAACATAGCTCTGAAGTATGAATATGATTGAGGTGCAATTGAAGTTTTGTTGTATGGGTGCTGATCTGCATACATCTGGTTGCAAAATTATTCATACCCTTGAACTTTTCCTCTGATTTAAATGTTACAGCCAAAAACTTAAAAAACAACTATAAAGTTTTTTTTTCCACAAATCAATAGCTCTTGAGATGTAGAACAACGTTGTCTATTATTTTGTTATATATATCAGCTTCTTTGCTATGCCCTTCAGATTATCTGAGTGCTGAAGTAGTTCCTTCCTCTAAATGTGCTAAAAATCCATGTGAATCTGACAGATAAACAAATCTACAGTCTGAGAGGGGAGGGGCTTCTCCCTGCTCACATAGGGGGAGGTCATGTGACACAGCTCTCTCTGTGTATGTAGCAGAGCTGGATGTGCTCAGGACTGTGGATACAGATGTCTCCTGCACAGAATAGTTGTCTAGAGATGAGCGAGCACTAAAATGGGAGACCCGAGCATTTTTTCACTGAAAGAACACATTAAAATAACAGTGCAGAATAACAAATTACAGATGTTTACAGATGTTTTCCTTGTAAGAACACATTGAAATAACACTGTTCTTCACTTTGCAGGTGTTCACGCGTGTCTTCTGCTAAGTTAGGAGATATGCACGAACATCTGGAATGTGAAGAATAGTGTTCTTTCAATGTGTTCTGCACCTAAATGGTCCTGCGTTCACTGTTTTCACTGTTTTATTCTATTCTTCACATTGCAGGTGTTCACGCGTGTCTTCCGATAAGTTCGGAGATGTGCGCACACATCTGCAAAGTGAAGAATAGTATAAAAACAGTGAACACAGGACCATTTAAGTGTAGGACAAATTGAAAGAACACTATTCTTCACATTCCAGATGTTCGTGCATATCTCCTAATTTAGCGGAAGACACGTGCGAACACCTGCAAAGTGAAGAATAGTGTTCTTTCAATGTGTTCTTACAAGGAAAACATCTGTAAACATGTGTAATGTGTTATTCTTCACTGTAAACACTGTTCTTCACTGTCTTTTATTAATTTAATACTCAATCTCGAGCCGGCGAGATACTTGTCCGAGCAAGGAGCCGGTCCGAGTATGCTAATACTCGACCGAGCAGTATACTCGGACGAGTATACTCGCTCATCTCTAATGATAATCCATGTTCCCCATCAGTTCCTCCATCCCATCTGTGATTCTACAGAACTTATCCATATCTTTCTGCACCTCCTGCTGCCCCCTCCCCCACTTTGTACTCAGTGCTATCAACCCTTTTGAAGACAAGCTATTAACCATTAGTGGTCACACAGCACAGACTATGCACTTCATGTAACTGTTTTACTTATGATGTGTTCCACTTTTTACATGTTCCCTGTTCCTCCATGTGATGGAAGCTGCCAGGCTGGTCATCATGTACATCCTTTATGTACACTGTGTAGTGTTCAGTGGATTTACTTGTGGGAAACTAAATGAAGTTAATGCAAAATTACTTTGCGAGAGAACCCAAGGCATTATGGTATCTATGGGCAGATTGAATTGGACTCAACTTCAGGGCAAGTATAGGAAGACGTTACCACCTCACCTCTGATTAGAAAGATTTTTGTCAAACATTTTGAGAACAGAAAATGCCAGAACTATGAAAAAAAAACAAGCAGCACAATGTGGGCATAGTTGTGTTTGTTTTTAAAAGGGGAATCACATATAAGAATTTGGTAAAATAATTATAAATTTACAGTTACATTTTTTGCAAAATAAAAAACAGAAAAGAGTGGTTTGCATATGTACTCAACCTCCTACAGTGAATATTTTATAGGACCAGCTTTAGCTACAAAGACAATGGTATGCACCAGCTTTGCACATAGATGCTGAAATATTTGTTCTATACCAAATAGCTCAAATTTTCAATGAAGCCATAGATTCTCAATGGGATTTAGGTCTGGACATAGAATGGGGAAATTTAACACTTAAATATGCTTTCATTTAAACCATTTATTTGTAGCTTTGGCTGGATGTTTGGGGTTGTTACCCTGCTAGAAGAAGGAACCTATGCCCCAATCTCAAGTGTTTTGCTGCCTCTTACAGGTTTCTCTCTAGGATTGCCCTGTATTGAGTCCCATCCATCTCCGCATCAACTCTGAGCAGCTCCCCAGTCACTCTTGAAGTTTGGCATCCCCCAGCAACTAATGGGGGCAATGCTTTTCACTACACATATCATAGTTTATGTTTGAAAAAAGACACATATCTGGTTTTTGGTGTTAACATTTAATCAGAGGAAAAGTCAAGGGTATGAATAATTTTGCAACCAGATGTATGCAGATCAGCACAAAACAAAACTTAATTGCACCTCAATCATATTCACTTCAGAGCTATGTTTAACACTAGTTTATTGGTCAAAACATCTAACCCGTAGGGGTGTTCTCATTTATTTCAATTAGAATTTTAAAAAAAATTCTTTTGGCTGCTGGATACCATTTCATCTGATTTTCTAAATATTCTTCTGGTACACAACCCTGTGGTTTGGCCATGCACCCAATTGGTGTTTTTTTTTCTTATACAGATCTTGCTATACAATAGGCATTTTGTCATGGCTGTGTTGATCTATTTTACTGCATATCGTGAATGCACCATATGTCTATAATGTTCTAGCATTTGGTTCTGCACAGTAGACAAGCCATTTTGCTGTCTGCATATGAAACCACTTTAGATTGTGAATGGGAGATACCAAGCTCAGAAATTTCTATGTTCCTGTGTGGTCCTATTTGTTAGATCCGGACCAATCGGATTGTTATCCCCTATAACAATAAACTTTGTAAACCCTTAAGGCATAATATAGAGCAAAATTTGACAGGCAAAATGTGAGGAAATAAGGAGCAGTTTATTCACTACGACCAAACACCACGGTTAATTGACAATTTTTTGCCTCTTCAGGATAATCACATAATATGTATGGATAGAAATGAGTAAGTTCCTTAACACAATTAATATACAAACTTTTCCACATATTGAGCCGTTTACTAATGTTTCAAATATTAAAATGAGAAAGATTTCAATGATCAATTCAGCGTCTGAAACAGCAATTGTCTGTATGATTTAAACTCTTGGTACCTCTGTATCAATATGACTTTCAGCGCTGCTTCTTCTTCAATATAGCTTTACTCTTTGTTGCCAGTTCACAGCTCTATTGTTAAAATCTATTTTCTACCATATCCTACATGAATGGAAAAAATGGAATCTAACAACTAGTAACAATGAGTTGTGTTCTGTAACGTAATGCTGCTGCTCGTGCCAAGGTTTACATCTTAGAAAATAAATTACTTTTTACCATTATTACTAAAAGGGGTCTGTCTATGAAAAAAAGTTCACAAATTTTAACCCCCCCTAGTGAGGTTTACACAATAAAGAACATATTAACCCCCTACTTACAATTTACTCAGTTATATAAAATGTTTTAGCACTTATAACAATTATTTAGCCCTAAACATTCTACTATGTCTGACACATAGAAAAAGGGAGATGAGGACAGATCAGAGATGAAAATGATGAGATCCCTGAGATGGATATAACACACAATGACAACCTGCTACTCACCTATACCACACATTGTCAGCTATACTTATCTCAGCATTAACATACATTCAGCCTTACTATATGCCTTCTTTCCCTGAATAAAGACACCCAACCAGCTGTCCAACGAGGATGAAGTCCTGCAAGATCATGTGTCGCTGATATCCTGCATGTGTTGCTTCCCCACTGAGGTCCGCCCAGAGTTCACCTTCTTCTTTCTGGTGTTGTGAGTGCATGTCTTATGACACATTTGAATTTTTTAATCCTACGCTTAGTCCAAATCAGTAAGGTTGGTCCGCACGCCGCCGATTTGTGCGCATGAAGTCTCGGCAAAATCCAATCACGTGCACCAAAACCCATGTTAAATGGGACGCAATTGGAAATAGTCGGAGAACGCGGCTGACCCCTAGTAAATGTGCCCCCTTATCTGGCCTGTAAAAGCAGGTAAGTCCTGTGATGCTGTGCTGTCAGGAAGTGTCTGTGTTTGAGCTCTCTGTAATGGAGGGGAGAGTGTCAGAGATACCACTGCACATCAAGCAGACAGGAGAAGCTATTATGAGAGAATCTGTACATGCCTGACCATAATCGAAGATTTATGGTAGAATCCTGGGCAACCAAATGTTGTTTTTTACATCAGGACTGAAAGAGACAGGTTGGAATTGTATATGTGAAATGCTGTATTTGTTTAATAACATGAAGTAGGGAAGGTGTTATTTGCTTATCCTGATTATAGTTTAGAATCTTGTTACTTGTGGGACTACCCCTTTAAACTATTTTATATAATACTTATATCATAATGTGAACATATTGCACAGCAAGTGGTAATATATAAAGTTAGTAATGATTTTACCAATTATTATATGTGATCTCCTTTTAAAACAAACAAAGATGCCATATTGATGCTCTCACTCTGTTCTTTCCTGTCTAAATCCTGACGCCTTCACCTAAAAAAACACAAGCTTAACCACCTACCTATCCATTGGTTTGTGCCATAATGCCCTGTATGAAGTTCCTATATTAGGCACAATAAAAAATAAATGTTTATCATCAACTTCCCATCTTGGTTCCTTCAAGTGAAGCCAGAGTAGTTCACCCTCCGGCTTTTACATAGCAGGTTGCTCGGGGGTACAGTGCATGCGCATTGCAGCAGAATCTTACCCCAGCTTCGTACAGCATCACAAGAAGAGGCGCATGGCGTGCAATTACGATGTGCTCATTAGACTTGCAGCCTAAGTAAAATGTTTTTTGTTTTACAAGGGAAGCCAGTAGCGATCTGATAATAGGCTTTTTGAGACCCTAAACACCAGGTCCATATGGGCCTGCAGTGGTTAGTGATCCCAAACTGGCATGACAGTTCTCTTTACCTTATCATTGCTACTGCAAAAAAAAAGCTAACCGAAGACCTAATAATTCTCTTGCCTGTAACTATACTAATTGTGATTCCACAAAACAGACTGGTTTTGCTTCAATTCCTTCAGAAGACAGATCTTCCGTCTAGTGGTTATGCTAAGCCTTGCCTTATTGCTTATGATTACTGATCGTAGCATTACATTGCAAACTCTCTTATAGTCAGTATTTTCATTATGCTGGCACAATCATGTATCCCCACTGTCTCTCAGCACCCTCTTTCTCTTCTCGCACTTTTTATACTTCCCACATACCTGATTGATAACAGGACTTCTCTATATATTACATATGACCACATATAAATATCTTGTGTCACATGATATAGTTAAGGACTTATCTATATGAAGTCGCGGTCTCTCCACAGAGATGAGTGATTCTCAAAATTCGAATTTTACCAAACCAGGAGGTCATGTAGACTGACTGAGCACCTTTTTATAATGACCTGGCACTTCATCCCAGAATTCCGTGCAAAAGCGGTAGGTTCTCAAATTTTAGCTGCCCTCCTGTAGCCCTGGGGGAGTGGGAAGTCTAGGAGAAGGAGAACCAGGAGAGTAGCTACTTTTTGAGGGACTCTGGGACTTTTGCTACAACTGGGATGAAGTGACAGTCTACGTCAGAAAGGGTCTGGAGGGTCTCCTCCGCTCTGGAACTTTACTACCATGAATCCCAGGTATTTGGATTTGTGCAGAATTTTGCTGTTGGTTCCCATTGGTTATTGTTCTCTACTTTCCACTATACCTTAACTCAGCTAGCTAGCCTTGTCAATTTACCCTCTAAAATTATATATATATATATATATATAGAAATTCAAGGTCATTAATGCCAAGGCAAGGATCGTACCGGACAAAACGAGAATGTGTGTCCTACATTGAATTGGCACCAAGAGTCCAAATGGCTATACAGACACGTTAGGCAAGGATGGACATTTTCCTTCTTGTAAAGTAATGAGACTGTAATATACTCAGATAATAATCAGAGCAATGATTGTTGCTACAATATCACATTCTCATTGACACCTTTTATTATTCAGTTAAACGAGATCATGTTGGAAATTTAACTATGCCAATTAATGAGAATAATAGCAAAACCAGCGACACTATACAGCACATTCCATTCAAATACCATCAAATGCAGCCTTGTAGTATCATTTTACTAAAACCAAGTCATAGGCATAAGAATCATCTGCTTTAAATTACCAAAATGAAGAGTCAAGGGATCAGCAGGCAGGCATATACAGATGATAGATGGCGTTTTTGTACGGTTCCTACGAGTGACTTTTACAATGACCTTTTTAAAATGATAGCTATTCGTGTCATTTCACAAACCTCTACAGACAAGGACTCGACTTGGGATATGTTTATCTCACTGTCTAAAAGCCATACGATGCAAAGTTAGGGTAAATGGAAAAGTCTTTGATTCTTTGTGCTTGTTTCTATATAGGAAACTGAACCTGGGTAGAGAGAACAACTCTCAAACCTCTGTGATACAAGTTGCTATAGGAACAGTTAGGTCTGATGGCACAAACTTAAGAACACGGGTCTCATGGAAGTCCGGCTCATTATCATATTCCCATCACACACTGTGCCTCTTCGGATAAGTGAAGTTTCTACTAAAAGTACAATTTGAATTGATATGATTCATAGTGCACTTAGATTTAAGACTACATAAACTTCTAGAGACATTGGTTTCTGCAAATGGTGAATTGCATACAAAGGCAAGTTTTTCATACCTTTTTTTTAAACCTTTTTAAACCTGTATACCATTTAAGTAGAGGGCAACATTATTGTAATCATTTTTTTTTTTCAAATGAATCACATTACTATATTTTGTAGTGTTTTGGTCCCTTTGGAACATTTGCTATGTATGTAAAATTCACAAGCATTTGTTAAGATATAAAAACATCAAATATGTTAGTGCTCTACTCTGTAAAGTGTCTTTGCATAACAGTTTCCAAGGAACAATCTCACGAAGTCCCTAGTAGGTAGGAGAGGGAAGAGTTCCTCTGTAATTCCTGTTTTTCTGTCCATTTCCTGTACTGGGTTCTACTGTAGACCTCGTTTTACTCTCGTACCCGAATCAAACGAAATCCTATACTGGAAATGTATGTACAAGTAGAATAGAGTAAAAATCTTTTATTTCCACATACTACAAAGATAATTTAAAATCGTGCGTTCACAAAGCTTTTCAAAAACACCAAACACCTTGCCCAACTTAGGTTTCGCCCTCTCCGGCTTCTTCTGGGGCCCCAAAACGAGGTCTACATTAGAATCCAGTACAGGAAACGGGACAGAAAAACAGCAAGAATACCAAGGAACTCTTCAATTTCCCAACTAGAGGGATTTGGGAGATTGTTTTTGGAACTGCTATGCAAAGACACTTTACAGAGTAGCACTAAACTTTTTGATTGTTTTGTAATTGTTGGCCAAATTTGGGAGTGTGCCTATTTAGTTAGCTCCTCTGACTTTAACCGCTATGTTCGGGATATCAAAACTGTTGCATTTTTCTACAGGCTTATCGATGTTGTTTGACAATTTATGTTTGATCAAAATCATTTTTAAACTGATTCCTGAGTGCTTGATCTTTTCCTTTTGTTTACATTCACCTGGAACCTTGAGGCCATCCATGCACTGTAAAAGCGACCTTCTAAGGGTTGCAGTGAACTGAGCTTCATTCTATTTTCCAATACCACTTCAATAAAGTATCCCAAACAGGCAGAAATAATAGAAGTTATGGGGATCTTCTTAAAGTAGTTGGAAACTCTTTTATAAAATTGCCCATGTGCCTTTACTAATAATCCCGAATGTTCATCAAATGATTTGTCAACCCTTACTTTAGTGCTGTTTGTAAAGCGTGCTGTGGATCTTTGTTTACATGTCTGAGCTCTGATGAATAGGGGGGCTGCAGCAGGAAATGTATGATCGCATCCAGCCCCCCTAACCCTCTATTGTGTTTTGTCAGTGAGAAGGACTGTGAGAGAAGAGGCACAATGGGTGACGCCATTCTGACAGGCTGAAGGAGTCGAAACAGGAAAGTTGTATATTACGGCAGTCCCCGGGTTACATACACAGATAGGTCTGTAGGTTTGTTTCTTAAGTTTGATTTGTATGGAAGTCGAATTGTATAATTTTAATGTAAACCCAGCCAAATTGGTTTGGGTCTCTGTCACAATTGTATTTTAAAGATGTTGGGTTGTCATAAGAACCAGGATTAACACTAAAGCTTCATTGCAGACATCATTATAACTGTTTAAGCTTATTTATGTAGCCTAGGACTAAAGTACAGAAATTCCAAAATCCAAGGGTCGTTTGTATCTAGGGGTTATCTGTAAGTAGAGTGTTCTTAAGTGGGGACCACCTGTTATTACAGAGAGCAGCATGGTGAGGACACGTAAAGGATGAAGCTCTCAAGAGGCAAGACACCAGGAACATATACATGCAGAGGACGTCTAAGGAACAGATTTATTGAAAAAGTGAATTTGACCAAAGTTGTCTCAAATTCATCAGCCATGGATTTAAAATATATGAAGATATCAGTGACAAGGCATTCCATCATCCACATGTTTAATAATAATGTGGGTTAAATTTATAACATTACAAAGCAAGTACTATATAATGTTGGATAAGAAAATACAACCCAAAATCCTGGATTTAAAGTTTGCTGTGGTTATAAGTTCTATCGGGCTTATATAGTTACATATACAAATATGTCCATCCATAAAGGAGTTTGCCAATAATGGACATTTATTATATCCAGCTTCGCCTCGAGACGTCCCCCATCATCCATCATCCCAATAACTTGTCGAGAGGCCATAATCCAATAACTAAGGAAAAAACTTTTTGCTTAGTGAATTTGGTTAAGGACTGCATTTTTTATAATGAAACAATCAACTACGGTATATATGATAACTTCGCTCATGCTACCGTAACACCACTTTCTATTCTAGTTGTGACCCCTGCCTTCTCTGACCTTTCCTCGAGAATTAGTATTGATGCGGTTTGTATATGTTGCCCCTTGAACTATTTGTATTACATATTTCTTGCATCCTGGGAGCCTCTTCGTTTCCTAAATTGTGACCTTCTTGCCCTTTGGCCCGGACATAGACTGTTTCCCTTGGTTGATTATGATCTGCTACTAATGAATGTGGGAGGGGGGTCTCTCATCACTACTGACTAGTACACAGGTGTCTTTTTGCTTTAGCTGTTGTTGACTGATTCAGATAGCTACCTAGGGATGTTGTGGCAAGTGAAAGTAAGAGATATTCTATGTTGTCAGAGTACAGAGGTTTATTGGCCAAAATGATTAGTATGTGTTTCTATACTAAAGTTATTATTCGGAGGGTAAACATAGCTTACCTGCATGCAGTTTTTTTTTTAAGGCTAGGAGCGTGGAGTGGTCCACTGGTTAGTGGGTTTGGCTGCACTTGGCACGATTAAAGATGGAGGCAACTGGGATTAAGATGTAGAATGACTACCCCATGCACTATAGAGGATTTGTGCCACTTCAGCTCGCTGTGCCACCAATATTTACCAGTATGTGGCTCCTGCACGCTGGTTGGGATATTCACAATGCCATGGAACCCAATAAGATAAATACCACCGATGCACCAATTAAAGGTATCTCTCTCATTCTAGTGGTAGCTACTTATATCCATATATTTGGCAAAACAATTGATAGGCTCTCTTCCTATTTTTACTAAAATAAGTAGACCTATTATAGTTAAAGCGGCACTCTGGCACTAAGAAACTAGAAGAAAGCCCCATAAAAAAATCTCTACACATGCCGCATGTGTTTTTTAAACGCTTGTAAAGCTTTTCTATGAAATGATACATGCTTGTAAACATTGTAGACACTTCTGATAAATATCCCCCATAGTACTGTGTGGAAAGATCTTTATGTTATTCTGCTTACAAGTTTGAGCACCATGAAGTCCCTGACATATTTTGAAACCCTTCACTACTGTCATATTCGGCAACTAGGTAGTCCGACATACTAAATGACACCTGACTTACGATGACCTGTTTTACAGACGGACCTCTCTGACCACTGGATCCCTCAGATGAAGGTCTATGGCTTGCTTTATTTTAGGCGCAGGCTGCCAATGCCACTGGATAGTTGTTTCTGTAGACATACCAGGAGTTCAATGATCTTCAAATGAGATTCTCTTAATAATTTTATTCCTATGAGAACCCACATTTTTTAAAATCTATTCCCATTGGTTTAAAAATAGTGCCTTTCGACTTAATACAAATTCACTGAATCGAATAAACCTAAAGGGGGATATTTATCATCGCTGGCGCTGCGCTGTCGCCACGCGTAATGTTCTGCACCCGCCCGCTGCACATTCGCAGTCCCGATACATAAGAGGCTTCTGCCTCTTCAGGTACGGCTGCGGCTGACGCAGAGTTTTTCCTACGCAGGCAGGGCGGCGATAGAAAAACTACGCACCGGCGACTTTTCACGAATGAAATCGCCGGCAGCACGAGTGCCGCAGGCGCGGGACGTAACGCCCCAGCTGGTACCCCTGGCCCGATTACCGTTCGTGCCGCGCCCCCCGCCGGCCAGTCTCGCGCCCCCCTTCCACGCCCCTTCACGCCCCACTGGCGTGAAGGTGGCGGTTGGGGAAAATATCGACAAAACAGCAATAGAGCTGGCCATTGCGATTATTCTCATGTGGCCTCTGTCGCACTGGCGGGCGCAGAGGCCCTGATAATATCCCCCAAGATTCTATTCTTGCACGTAACCTGGGGCACTACCTGTATTTCTGCTATTGCACATGTCCTGTGCAGATAGACACATTATATTATCCGTCAGTTCCTAACTGTGCAACATTGCAGGGACAATTCTGTTGCTAACATATTGAAAAGGAATTCTCTCTCTTGTTTTTAGTTGAAATGAGAAATGGAGATATACACTGTATTTGAATTTATAATGCAGAACTCACACCTGACATAAATTTATATATGTTCATGGAACATATACTTAATCAGCCAAAATTATGTAATATAAAATAGATACAAATGACATGGTATGGAAACGTTATAAAAACCTAACTAAGCACAAGTGCAAATTAGGAAATGTATGAAAACCTTTCAAAAAGATAACTATTCCTTATCATCTCTTATATATGTGTAACTTTCACATTCTTAATGTTATAGTTGCACGGCGTGAGTAAGAAGGATCGACCATACAATACACAAAGTGTCTTCTATATAAGTACCACCATCAGGTAACTAATATTAAAAGAAAATACTCAGGCTAAGATTAAACAAGCAATAACATTTCGCAACATAAATACAGTAAGCTTCCTTGACACTCTCGCTGAGCTTAAGTCTATGGCATGAGCAAGCATTTATGCCGTGTGACGCTGGCTTGTACTGATATGGTCATCTGTCTTTATAGGGGACTGTTATCACTGAATATAGCATACATTTCTAAGGCTCCACTCTTAATCATTTTCGCCACGTCGTCATCTGCCTTCCGACTCCTCTTTTTTATTTCTCCATCTAGTATCTGTTCTACCAAGTGAAATGAAAAGCAGAGAGTTAATATGCTACCACGTGTCTTAGATCACCCGGACCATCCAGTAAACATCAGGTACTTGCCTGGCCGTGCTAATAGCTCACTGAGGTTTGGCAGTTCACTGCCGTGGAGAGGATCAGAACGACGAAATGAAGTAAAATAATGTTGGTTTATCCTCATTTGTGTTTGGTTGTTCCCCTTGCTGCTCTCACATCCTCCTCAACTACCTGGACAAATCACTGCCAAGCGAATCAAATCTGATGGTCAAACTCCTTCCCCATTGTTATCATCTTGAATGTCATTCGTTATTAGTTCATGATCTTTAATCTAGGCAAATAAACCAGGATAGAAATCTATCTTACAATACCAGCTGCCTTGTGTGTGCATGTCCTTTAACACATCTCATAGAGTGAGTTTTAAAGTAGAGTTCTACACATGGCGCTCGAGATCATTCACGATGTGGCTTGTCAGTGTGTAGTCATGGATTGCCTTATATCTATTATACTTTCAGTTGGTGGTCCTGGCTTGTGCAGAAGTTTTACACCACCCACCCGAAGCGTAAATAAGCTAACTTAGCATATTAGAGGAAAAGCTCAGCACAGATTACTCTACTAGTTGGTGAGATACGACTTTTAATAAAATAGGCAAAGGCAGCTTGGAACTCAGTGTTTGTGCTTATTAGAAGAAACAAAAGTCAGTAGAGGTGGTGGCAACGGTTCCTTGTTTTGTGATTTACTCTGGTCTGTTTCCTAACTTCTGCTTATTGGGGTAGACAAGGAGTTATAGCAGAGGTTGACCCATGATACAACACTAAGATAGCACCTCACAAAGCTGAGACTACATATTTGGTGTTAGGTTGGGCGTAATGTACACCACGAAATATTGACCAGATTGGTGGCCGAACGAGCAAATATGGCAATTGACCGCCAAGGCTCTAGCTATAGCTAGTGTTGACCAAGCTAAGTATCCCCCAGTGTCATCCAAGACATGGTTAAAGTGAACTATCAAAATACATATTATCTGGGTAGCACGGTTCAAACTGAACATAACTGAATCCAAAGAGTCAGGTCTGCTCCATCTTTAATTGTATATAAGACACATAATCGTGGAAACTGCCACAACATCACAACCATAACCCTTAAACTATAGAAAACACAAGAAAATATTCTTATCACAATGTTATCATACACTGTTACTAGAGCCCATATATCATTTCTAAAAAGATTTCACTCCTAGACTCCTTAGACAGAGTTTAAAAATGAGAAAAATCGGAGAAAAATGACATACTGCTGCATAGTGTTAACACAGTAGTTTATTGAAAAAAATTAGGAAAAATTCAAATACATCGTAGAAAACCAATAATTGACTGACACAAAACACAGGACGCATGGCATGGCGCAATACAGGGTCAAAAAAAAATAACTGTACATCTTAACGTGAAGTGCAATGTTAAAAAATATTAAATCGTTGCATAAAAATAAAGACTTCAAGGGCGAAAAATTAATCGATATAATGAGTAATACAGTGACTGTGCACACAAAAATATAAAGATGTCTAGTAGGTTTGATGTCATTAATGCATGTACAATAATATAATTATGGTAGCCAATCTGATACACTTAAAAAAATAGGAAAGTCTACCAGATCACCACAACACACCAGGTCACCGGGACACAGTGTCGGTGGAAACAAGCCTTCAAAGGCCTGCTTTGTGGTCAATCTTTTAATTTTTAGGTCATACATTCTTTAAAACTTTTTAATACAAATTATATATTAAATGACTGTCAAGCACGTATTGCACGTTGAATAGTTAACCACATCTTTCTATTTGTATTCTAGACACACGCTGAATGTCTCAAATATTTTGTAAAAGAGGCTGGAATAACGCACTATTGTAATTTGCTATACACGGACTGGCACTACCAGTCCGTATATAGCAAATTACAATAGTATCTGGACATACTGATACATCTTTTTGTTGGGCACAATCACTATTTTTGAACTACACATATCCCCCAATACTGGCGCAGGTATCACATCTATATTACTTCTACAATTGGATTCCTTTTTGTAAGGGACCCAATAAGCAGGGCGGCCGTAGGTCACCACCCCTCGATACCGGTGACATATTCAACTACTACTCATATGCTAAACAGTATCGTGCCAATCTGAACAACCCAATAGAATTTGCACCTTCTAGTTTTTGTTTCTTTCATGGTCCATTGTGATGACTTCATCCTAAATATCAATTTTGTACCGAGAAGTAAATTGGTTGTTTAAAGTCAGGGAGGCAGAGATTTTAACACTGAAGTCAATGTGAGGTGCTCTAAACGCCTCCTCATGTGTGATCGAAATCATTGATTGGACTTCAGAAAATCTGGTTAGTGATGTCTCTGTATGCAGGACCATCAATTACAATGAAAGGGGTTTTCTCAGGAAGAGAGAGCTTGACTTCAGTGTTAAACTCTCCACCTCCTTGACTTAATACAGCCAATTTACTTCTCACTTCAAAGATTTTCTGGATGTTCATTGGGTCATGATAGAAACATTATATTTCTATTTGTGCAGCCACATGAGAATATACTGGTAGTGGTTTATTAGGTCAGTTTCTGCTGACAGGTTCATTTTAATTTTCCCTTTACTTCCGCCGGACCGGACAATGTTGCATATCTTATGATACACTTACAGGCTAAGTTCCAAGTATACAAAAGGTTGATTGTCTCTGCATTGCTGTATATGTTTTTAGTCACAAAGGTATGCCTCTGCTTTCATTACACCCCCTTATAGTTCATGTCTATGCAGTGGAAGTTTATTGGTTGGCTCGTTTAGTATGCCCAGTTAATATATATATATATATAATGCATACATTATGACATTGGTCTACAACCTGGGCCTTTCCTGCCATTGCAAAATTCCCAGCATACAATGGGAACCCAAAGCAGTCAACATATGCTGGGATATGTGTTTTTTAAAGCAGTTGTGGACCTACAGATTGAAGTCATACTGGTGAATGTATCATAAGCTAGAACATGGTGCTCCAGTTTATAATGTAATTCCTGCCCCTCTAACATGCTGCATATATCAGGAGTCACCGACTCCTGATGTTTCTGGTATATGTGCAAGACCCTGCCATGAATGGGCGCCTATTGCAATTGCGCAGGCACGGGAAGAAACACCCTTCACCGGCCAACTGGGAATGTCGTAAGGGTGAAATAATCTTAATTCCTGGCTGTTCACTAATAATAACTACTAACAATAGCAACAAATGCCCCCCATATTTCATATTCCAAAGATGTTCTCAATCATTTCATAGAAAAAGAAATATATGCTTTAAATTATTGTATTTTATTTTATTGTTTTACTATTCATAGTCAGATATTTATATTTGTAAAGTGAAAGTATTTTAATACTAATTGCTCCAGTATTTTTTTAATAAATCAAGCAGATGTAACTATGCCGTTTTCTAGTTTGGCTGATAATATCCACAGAATAATTACACTTTCAATCCAGCACCAAGAATGATAGCTGAAATGAATATGCTCCTGTGCGTGCCTCACTATAACATTTCCATCGTTACATTTTTAATATGCAGATGCTAATATATTTTCCTTTAGTAAATCCCCAACATTACATTAAAAAATGAAAGGATGTTAATAGCGGAGCTTTCATTTACTCCATCAGCACTCCCGTCTGTAGTCGGTTATTACTCAATGGCTTCAGCTATTTTATTTTAATAGATTTGATGATAGAAAATTCTGCTGATTATGCCATTCATTTGATATTAAATACATCCATCTGAGTGATGACAGAGTGCAGTGATAGATTAATAATGTGAGTCTGAAGACTTTGCAAAGTAGCAAAAAAGAAAATAAGTTTTCTTGTGTTGGGGTTGAGGTTATCCATAAATTACAAAGCCTATAGATAAAAAGAACGCCACCCAAACCACCCACCAAATGTTATACTCAGAAAGACCTTCATCCATGACATCCTCATAAATCTGTATCTGCTCTAATACACATGTACACAAGAGCCATTCCCCAAGAAGCTTGATTCTAGTACTAACTATAGGAAGGGAATCCCTGCACCAGGGTATAATGTTAACCCATCCACAACTGCATGCACCTGGCTTAGAATTGGGCATGGGACAGGAACACCTCAAGCCTACACACTTGGTCACCGGGCACAGCTCCCTGTGCACTTCTTCATGCCCACTCTGCATATAAAGCTCCCCCTCTCTGCCAGTTTTGAGGCTTCTCAGACCTGCACACCAATTTTGGCGTGTCGGAGGGCAGGTGGGGAGAGGTTCTAGAGGATAGTAAATGCCCAGCCTGCCACATTAACTATAGCAAAAAATTCTGCTACTTCAGACCTGGTCTTCAGGTTGGAACTGGCAGAGATTGTGACCATATCCACTGTATCCACTAAGACCACTGGATCACCAGCTGGGGGAATTTTAAGACTGGGGTAAAAAATGCCGTATTGTCTTAATGAATTCCCCTATATCTACTTGTAACCTTACCATATGGTTCTTCAATACTACCAAAATACAATGCCAAATAATAACAAATAACATAATTTTTGGCCACTCTATTGTATATTAGTTGCTAGATGCATTTTGGGGTGTCTAACCGCTTTTTCAATAGCTAGCTAGCATCCACTGGTACTTGACTAAATTCCTCTGGGTCCTAGTGCTGTTGTCTGGCGTGATGGAAGCCGGCTTCCTTTTGCTATAACTGCCTCTTGTTTAATTAACCGCATGCACTGGTACTCTGAGATATAACAACATTAGGTAAGATGTGTCTATATTAGCTGGTAGACACATTTTGGGATGTCTAACCCCTTTTTCAATAGCTACCCTGTTTCCCCTAAAATAAGACATCCCCCGAAAATAAGACCTAGTATAATTTTGTTCAGGGTAAGAAATATAAGGCCTCCCCTGAAAATAAGACCTAGCGGCAGTCATTGCAGCAGTTCCGCCCAAGCCGTTACATTACTATTAGGAAATCCTTATAAATGCTGCAGAAGGATGTGACATGGGGAAGAATTCATAGAATTAAATCACTGACCGTTGTGCTGCAAATGTGATACCAGCAGCTCCCAGGATAAGAAGGGTTCATTTATGGAAAGTGAAAGTGAGACGGGGGCCAATGAATCTAATAGAAATGGAGTCACAAGAAATACAGCATGAAATTTAGAGTTTGGAGAGTCATAAGGATGTTAGAGAAGTTGATTTTTTGTTCAATGATAAATGTAAATTCTTGATCATGGAAAAATAAGACATCCCCTGAAAATAAGACCTAGTGCCTCTTTAGGAGCAAAAAATAATATAAGACACTGTCTTATTTTCGGGGAAACAGGGTAGCTAATTAGACACCCCTAAACACATCATTACGGGTGTCCCCGTGACCCACATTTCGGGTCACAGATACACCCGTGTCTCGCTCCGGTCTCCAGCTCTTACAGGACCCCCAGCCTCCCCCCGTGTTGTCTTACCTCACCACGCTCCCGCTCAGCATCCGGCAGCGTGGCGCTCGTACCCGCCACCTAGGGCGCACACACAGCAGTGCTCAAAGATTTAAATGGCCAGAACACTGCTAATTGGTGCTGGCTATTTTCAGGAATTTTATAAAAACCGGCCACTTTCTGCATTCCCGCCGGATCTTTGTGCTTTTTGACTTAGATTCAATATTTCAATAAAATATTGTGTTCTAAATTTGCTGTATTATCGGAGCACAGAATTACAATTTCAGCTAAGCCCACTTGAAAAGCTTTTAACTGTCTAAAACACTTTGTATAAATGGTTCAAAACATGTTAGACATTTTTCTCCATAAATGAGGCCATAATTCTAATGCATTTTCCTTACTGTTAATCCCCCATTGTATTAACCCCTTAAGGACGCAGCCATTTTGTAGCTTAAGGCTCAGCCCGATTTTTTGGATTCTGACTTGCGTCTCTTTATATGGTTATAACTTTTGAACACTGTTACTTATCAAAGTGATTCTGAGATTGTTTTTTCCCCACATGTTGTACTTCATTTTAGTGGTAAATTTTGGCTGATAAGTTTTGCGTTTATTTACAAAAAAAAAGAAAATATGATAAATTTTTTGAAAAATTTGCCATTTTCGAAATTCTAAATCATTGCGTTTTCAGGCAGATAGATTTACCACCTAAATAAGTTGCTGAATAACATTTCCCATTTGTCTACTTTACATTTTCATAATTTTTGAAATGTCTGGATAATTTATTTTGATGTCACGCGGCTTACAAATAGAATATCGCTTTTCCGGATTTTCAGAATTGACTATTTTGGGGATAAATACAGTTTTGAATGAAATTTTACAAATTTAGAATCAAAACCCCCTATATAATCTACCCATTTTCAAATCTGCACCCCTCAAACTATCAGAAACAGCTTTTACGAAGATTGTTAACCCCTTGAGATCTTCATAGTAATTGAATCAAAATGGAGGTGAAATTTAGAATGGTCATACACAATGGAAAGCGCAACCTGAATATTGATCATTCCTCCTATCCTCCTCCTCAATTTCCTCCTTTCTCCTCCTTTTGTAACAGTAAAGCAGAGGAAAGGGCGTATTATTTTGAAGGGCCCACTGGCTCCTGCTATAACTTCTGACATTTAATTTTTCTGGGGGCCACCTAACCCGGTCCCTGTCTTGAAAACAATTTTGTTTGAGTGCCACATACATGCACGTCAATCTATATCCATTTTTCTGGAGAGGCCACTCACCCGGTCCTCTGGTTTGAACAATTTTTGGGACTTGCCACTACAGGCACTCAATCGATTCCATTATTACTTGCAGGGCCAACTACGCTGAGCTCCTCTGGTTTAAGAATTTTTGGGACTGCAACATACAGGGACTCAATCTATTCCATTTTACTGGAGGAGGCCCACCTACTGCTCGCTCGTTTGAAGAATTTTTGGGACGCCACACTACGGCACTCAATCTATTCCATGTACTGCAGGGCCACCTACCTGCTCCTCCTAGGTTGTGAACAATTTGGGACTGCCACATACAGCACTCCAATTATTCCATTTTACTGAGGGCCCACCTAACTGCTCCTCTGGTTTGAAACTTTTTCGGGACTGCTCCATACAGGCATCATCTACCCATTTTACTGGAGGGCCACCTACCTGGCTCCTCTGGTTTGAACGATTTTTGGGACGACACATACGGCACTCCAATCTATCCATTTTTACTGCAGGCACCACCTGCTCCATCGTGTTGAACAATTTTTTTGTGGTACTGCCACATACAGGCACTCAATCTATTCCATTTTAACTGGGGCCACCTCTCGCTCCTCTGGTTTGAACAATTTTTTGGGACTGCACAACTACAGGCACTATCTATCCCATTTTAATGGAGGGCCAACTACCTGCTCCTCGGTTTAAAAAGTTGGTTGACTGCCACATACATGGAACCTATCCAATTAAATTGTCTCCAAGCAGCCTCCACAGTTGTCTCCATTGCTACCGTTCAAAGTCGTCAGATAGCTGCCGTCCATACATCGTCCCTTTCACACGAGGTGTGTCAGCGAAGAATTTGGGTTGTTTTCATGATTCCACATCCAAAGTGTGTTAACTTTGGGTCGCCACCCTGCTGTGAATCCAAAAATATACTTGCAAATTTTTTAACCATTAGGATATTATTTCAGCGTTTTCTTGCGCATCTGTTTACCTTCCCCTCACCCCCCCTAACTCCTAAACTTAATAAGAATGCTCTACGACTTGGATCTTATACAAAAGGTGCTGTTGGGGGTAGGCTAGAGACAGGGGCTTGGAGTGCACAGCTCGCCTGGCCCAGCGGAGCGCGCGCTCATTGCATAATGCGGTCTTCTTGCGCATCTGTTTACATTCCCCTTGCAACCCGGCCATATCCCTAAACTTATAGAACGCTATACACTTGATCTTATACAAAAGTGCGTTTGGGGAGTAGCTAGAGACAGGGCTTGGATTTCGAAAGCTAGCCTGGCAGCGGGAGCGCCAGCTCCATGCGCATCATGCGCTTCTTGCGCATCTGTTTACATGCCCCACCCGGCAATTCCTAAAAACTTATAAGAACGCTACTACACTTATTTATCAAAAGTGCTGTTTGGGGAGTAGCTTAGAGACAGGGGCTTGGATTGGCGAAATGCTCCTGGGCAGCGGAGGCGCAGCTCCATCGCATCATGCGCTTCTTGCTAGCGTTTCATTCCCTCACAACCGGCCATATCCTAAACTTATAAAGAACGCTACTAACTTGATCTAACACAAAGTGCTTTTGGTGAGTAGCCTAGAGAACAGGGGCTTGGATTGGCGGGAAATGCTCGCTGGCAGCGGAGCGCAGCTCCATGCCAAGATCCAACTAACATAGTTTTAACTGCAGCACTTAAATTATACTGAGTTCACTGGGCGGCTCCATAATGGTCCCCTTATCAAACGGAGCTGTGTCAGGAAATTTTTGGTTGTTTTCATGGCTCCATGTTAACCTTTGTCGCCACCCGCCTGCTGTGTAATCCACAAAATATACTCGGCGCAAACTTTATATCATGTACCGATACGATTTTGAGCAATTATTGCTCACCTTCCTTTGTCCTCTCTGCCACCCATTGGTTTTGAAGCCTGAGTCCATTTAGGGTATGTCGCCATGACACTCTCTAGCCTCTGCCGCTGCCCTCTGCATGCCCCGTACCCTATAGAGTGTCGGTCAATTATTGCAATGTTTTAGATGCTATCTAGCTTCAATTCTGTTACTTGTTCATGCCATGCTGTTGCCCATAATTTTGGCTAATGGTGACGTTTAACAGCCATCAGAGGCATCCAGCATCTGCCCTGGGCTGTTTCTCCTGTCCATTTCCGTGGGTTTCCATCCTTTTCTGAGGTTCCAGGGGTTTGGCCAGCTTTCCCTTGCATAGCCTTGGTCCCTTGAAAATCCGGGTCTCCCATGACTTCAATGGGGTTCTTATCGAGACGAGCACTCGAGCATCGGGAAAAGTACGTCTCGAATAAACGAGTAACCCGAGCATTTTAGTGTTCGCTCATCTCTACTTACAACCAAAGCAAATTTTAAATCCAGGGCTTTTTGGTTGTATTTTACTTATCAACATAATTAGTACTGCTTTGTAATGTTATTAATTTACCCACATTATTATTGAACATGGGATGATGGATCCTTGCACTGATATCTTCAAGTAGTATTTAATCCATAGGCTGAGAATTTGAGACAATCTTGGTTCAAATTCACTTTGTCAATTAAATTCTGGTTCCATAGACATATCTTGAGTAGATTTACCTGTGTCTTTGCTTTTGAGAGCTTCATACGTTACGTGTCCTCACCATGCTGCTCTATGTATATAAGGTGTCCCTACTTAAGAGACACTCTACTTACAGAAACCCCTAGTTACAAACGGCCTCGGATTTTGTAAATTTCCTGACTTTAGTCCTAGGTGACAATAAATAGCTTAAAACTTATTAATGATTCTCATGAAGCTTTAGTGTGTAATCCTAGGTTCTTATGACAACCCAACATCTTTTAAAATATACAATTGTGACAGAGACCCCAAAAACATTTTGCTGGGTTTACATTATAATATATCATTTGACTTCCATACAATTCAACCTTAGAAAACAAATACAACACCTATCTGTGTCTGTAACCCGGGGAACTGTCGTATATACACTTCCTGTTTCTGACCTTCAGCTGTCAGAATGGCGTCACACCATTGTGCCTCTTCTCTACATGTCACTTCTCAACTGACAAACACAAGTGATGGTATAGGGGGGCTGGATGTCGTATAATTTCTGACCAGGACCCTCCCATTTCATCAGGCTCAGACATGTAAACAAAGATCCACAGCACGTTACAAACAAGCACTAAGTAAAGGGTTGTACATAATCCTTTTGATGAAAATTCAGTGATTATTAGTAAAGGCACCCCGGGCAATTTTAGAAAAGAGTTTCCACTACTTTAAGAAGATCCACCATAACTTTCTATTATTTTGTGCCTGTTTGGGATACTTTATTGGAATGGTATTGGAAATGAAAATGAAGCTCCAGTTCACGCAACCCTTTTAGAAGGCTTTTAACCGTGGCAGGGATGGCCTCAAGGGTTCCAGGTGATGTGAAACAAAAGGAAAAGAATCAAGCACTCAAGGGATCAGTTAAAAAAATGATTTTGATCATAACATAATTGTCGAAACACATCGATAAGTCCTGTAGAAAAATGGAAAAAACTGTTTTGAAATCGGAACGTAGCGTTTTAAAGTCCAAGGAAGCTAATAAACTAGAGCACACTCCAAATTGGACCAACAATTACAAAACATCATATAAAGTCTAGTGTCTACTCCTTTAACAGTGTCTTTGCATAGTCAGTTCCAGAAAACAAATCTCTCCACAGATCCCCTCTAGTTGTGAAATTGAAAGAGTTCCTTGGAATCTTGCTGTTTTTCCTGTCCGTTTCCTCGTACTGGATTCTACTGTAGACCATCGTTTTTGGGGCCCAGAAGGAAGCCGGTAGAGGGACGAAACCTACTAAGTTGGGCGAGGAGGTGTTTGTGTTTTTAGAAAGCTTGTGTACGCACGATTTTAACTTTACCTTGTAAGATGTGGAAATACAAGATTTTTACTCTTTACCCCGGTAATTCCGTACATTGTACATTAAATTTCACAGTATAGGATTTCTGTTTGGATTTCGGCAGCAAAGAAAACGCGGTCTACAGTAGATCCAGTACAGGAAATGGACAACAAAAACAGGAATTACAGAGGAACTCTTTCCTCTTCATACCTACTAGGAGGGACTTGTGAGATTGTTCCTTGGAAACTGTTAGTCAAAGAAAACACTTTACAGAGTAGAGCACTACATATTTTGATGTTTTTATATCTAAACAAATCGCTTGTGAATTTTACAATACAAACAAAATGTTCCAAAAGGGACCAAAACATCATATAGTAATGTGATTCATTTGAAAAAAAAAATGATTACCAATAATGGTTGCCTCTATCTTAAATGGTATACAGGTTTAAAAAGGTTTAAAAAAAAGGTATGAAAAACTTTGCCTTGTATGCAATTCACCATTTTGCAGAAACCCATGTCTTAGAAGTTAGTATCTTAAAATCTAACGTGCACTATGAATCATATCATTCTAAAATTGTACTTGTTATGAAACTTCACTTGTATCCAGAAGAGGCACAGTGTGTGATGGGAATATGAATAGCCGGACTTCTCATGAGACCCGTGTTCTTAATTGCTGCCATCAGACCTAACTGTTCCTATAGCAACTTGTATACCAGAGGTTTGAAGAGTTTGTCTCTCTACCCAGGTTCAGTTTCCCTATATAGAAACAAGAGACAAAGAATCAAAGATTTTCCATTTACCCTAACTTTGCATCGATATGTGCTTTTTAAGACAGTGAGATAACATATACAATCCCCAGTCGAGTCCTTGTCTGTAGACGGTTTTGTGAAATGACACTAATAGACTATCATTTTAAAAGGTCTTGTAAAAGCCTACGTAGGCAACCGTCACAAAAACGCCCTATATCATCTTGTATAGTGCTGCACTGGCTGATGCCCTTGACTCTCTCATTTTGGTAATTTAAAGCAGATTGATTTCGTACCTATGACATTGGTTTAGTAAATGATCTACAAGGCTGCATTTGATGGTATTTGAATGGAAATGTGCTGTATTGTGTCCTGTGGTTATTGCTACTTATTCTCATATATGGCCATAGTTAAATTACAACATGATTCTCATTTAATTGATAATAAAGGGTCAATGAGATGTGAAGTGTAGCAATCATGCCATCTGATTTTAATCTGAAGTCTATTACAGTCATCATTACTTACAAGAAGGAAATAGTCACATCCTGCCTATGTGTCTGTATAGCCATTTGGCTCTTGATGCCAAGTTCAATGTGGACACACATTCTCGTTGTTTCGGGACCGATTCCCTGCCTGTCATAATACAACTGAATTTGCAATTTATATACAGTGGGGTAAATTGACAAGGCTTAGCTAGCGTGAGTTAATTGTATAGGTGGAGAGTAGAGACAAAATATCAAATGGCACAACGCAAAATTCTGCACCAAATCCAAACATCCTGGGATTCATGGGTATTAAGCGCCAGAGCAGGAGGAGACCTCCGGGAGACACTTTTGACATCGGACTGTCACATCATCCCGGTTGTAGCAAAAGTCCCTCAAAAAAGTAGCTACTCTCCCTGTACACCTTCTCCTAGACTTCCCATCCCCCAGGTTTGTCAGGCTACAGGAGGCAGCTAAAATTGAGAACCTACCGCTCTGTGGCAGGAATTCAGGTATGAGTGTCCTGATCATGATAGAAAGTGCTCAAGAGTTGGTCAGTCAGGTTTCCATGACTCCTGGTTTGCGTCAAATCACATTTTGAGACAAACTCATCTCTAGTGGAGAGACCACCGCGTACCCAGATCAGTATAGAAAAGTCCTTTAACTTTATATTCACATGACCACAAGATAATTTATAGTTGTCATATGGTAATACTATAGAGAAGTCCTGTTATTACGGATCAGGGTATATGGTAGTGATAGTAAAAGTGACGGTGAAGAAGAGAAAGAGGGTGCTAAGAGATAGTGTGGATAACATGATTGTGCCAGCATAATGAAAGACTGACTACTAAGAAGTTTTGAACCAAATGTAATGCTACGATCAGTTATCATAAGCACATAAGGAGGCAAGGCATTAGCATAAACCACTAGACAGTAAGATCTGTTTCTGAAGAATTGAAGCAAACCGTCTGTTTGGTGGAATCACAAGTAGTAGTAAGTACAAGGCAAGAAATTATTAGGTCTTCGGTTAGCTTTTTTTTTTGCAGTAGCAATCGTAAGTAAAGAGAACATGTCATGCCAGTTTGGGATCCTAACCAACCTGCAGGTCCATATGTCCTGTGTTTAGGGTCTCAAATGCCCTTTATCAGATCACTGCTTGGGCCTCTCGTAAAAACAAAAAACAATTTAATTAGATGCAAGTCTAAGAGGCACATCGGAATGCACAGACCAGCCGGCCTCTTTGGTTGATGACTTTAGACAAGCTGGGGTAAGATTCTAGCTGCAATGCGTCATGCACTGTACCCCACAGCACCTGATATGTAAAAGCCGGAGTGTGAATATCGGGCTTCACTTGCAAGGAACTCAAGAGGGAAGTTGTATTGATAAACATTTATGTTTTTTATGTGCCTATGTAGGAACTTAAAACACGGTGGAGGGAGCCACAGCACGCCAAAGTTCCCAAAAGTATAAATGCTTTATGAAGGCATAGAATACGCGGAGTTTCGATTCGCATGAATCTTTTCAAAGCATCTTGATGCTGAAAAGATTCATTGCGAATCGAAACGTCGTGTTTTATGCCCTTTAAATAAAGACTTTATACTTTGGAAACTTTGGCGGTGCTGTGGATCCCTCCACACGATGAGGTGTTGAAGTAGTAAAGATTTCATACCAGGATCTTCTGCTGCGAGCACAAACTATTGAACTATTGTAACAGGATTTGGATTGCGTCCTTCCTCTCCCTTATTATTAGGAAATGTCATATTGGCACAACATGGATAGGAGGATGGTTGAACTTGGTTTTTAGTGAAGGCGTCAGGAATTTAGAATGGAACGAACAGAGTGAGACAGCACACTATGGGCATCTTTTGTTTGTTTTAAAGAGGAGAATCCATATAATAATTGGTAAAATCATTATAAATTTATATATACCACTTGTTGTGCAATATGTTCCCATGTATGATATAAGTTATTATATTACAAATAGGTTTAAAGGGTATCCCACAAATACAAGATTCTTAAAATATACCCAGGATAGCAAACATAACACATTCCCTAATTCATTGTTATTAACAAAATACGCATTTCACAGATACAATTCCAAACTGTCTCTTTCAGTCCTGATGTATACAACATTGGTGACCCATAGATTTCTACCATAAATCTTCTGATTATGGTCAGGCATGTAGATTCTTCTCACAAATAAGCTTCTCTGTCTGTTGATCGCAGTGTGATCTCTGACACTCTCCCCTCCATTAAAGAATGAGCTCAAACACAGACATTCCTGACAGCATGCACAGACTTACTCTGCATTTTACAGGTCCAGATAAGGGGCACATTTACTAGGGTCACCGCGTATCTCCCGACTATTTCCATTTGCGTCCCATTTAACATGGGTTTTTTTGTGCACGTGATCGGATTTTGCGCAGACTTCTGCGCACAAATCGGCGGCGGCGGACAACCTTACTGATTTGGGACTAAGTCGGATTTAAAATTCAAATTGTGTCATAAGACATGCATCACATAGCAACCCAGACAAAAGAAGTGAACTCTGGCGGACCTCAGTGTGTGGAAGCAATACATGCAGGATACGCTGACACATGATCTTGAGGACTTACATCCTCGTTGGACAGCGTGGAGTGGGGATGTCTTTAATAATCAGGAAAGAAGGATATAGTAAGGCTGAAGATGTTATAGCTGAGATAAGTATAAGCTGACAATGTGTGGTATAGGTGAGTTAGCAGTTGTCTTGTGGGTGTTATATCCATCTCATGGATCTCATCATATTTCCATCTCTGATCGTGTCTATCATCCCTTTTTCTATGTGTCAGACATAGTAGTAATTTTAGGAGCTAATGAAATTGTTATAAGTGCATAAAATCATTTTATATAACTGAGTAAAATTTGTAAGTAAGGGGGTTAATATGTTCTTTATTGTGTAAACATCACAGGGGTTAAATTTGTGAACTTTTGTTCATAGACATACCCCTTTAGTAATAATAGGATAAAGTAATTTATTTTCTAAATGTAACCTGCACGAGCAGCAGCATAACTTTACCAGACACAACCTTGTACTAGTTGTTAGATTCCATTTTTTTTTCCATTCATGTAAGGAGTATGGTGAAAATGATTTTAACAAGTACTGTGAACTGGCAAAAGAGTAAAGGCATAATTGAAGAAAGCAGCGCTGAAAGTCAATTGAAACATGAGGGTACCAAGAGTTTAAATCTACAGACAAGATGTGCTGTTCAATCAACGCTGAATGATCATTGAATACATTTTCTCATTTCTCATTTATTGCAACATTAGTAAACGGCCTCAATATGTGCAAAGTTGTGTTTAATTGTGTTAACGAACTTACCCATTTATATCCTACTTATGTATTATCCTGAGAGGCAAAAAAATTGTCAATTCACCGTGGTGTTGGTCGTATTGATAAACTGCTCCTTATGTTCCTACATTTGCCAAATTGTTGCTCTATTATTATGCTTAAATGTAGGTTTGTAAAAGTTATATGGTTATAAGTGATAACAATCTGATTGGTCGGATCTAACAAATAGGACCACCAGGACATTAGAATTTCTGACTTTGTATCTCCCATTCACATCTAAAATGCGTTTCATATGCAGACAGCAAAGATGGCTTGTTACATGTGAGCAAACCAAATGCTAGACAATTAGACATTATAGGGTGCATATACGATATGCATAAAATAGATCACACAAAGCCATGACAAAATGCATAGTGTATATGCCAAGAGCTGTATAAGAAAAAAAAACCACCAACTGGTGCATGCACACACCACCGGGTCGTAGCCAGAAGATATTTAGAAAATAAATGAAATGGGTTCAAGCAGCCAAAAAAGATTTTTTTTTTTTTAATTCTAATTGAAATAAAGATGAACTCCCTACGGGTTAGAGTTTTGGAAACAATAAATAGTGTAACAACATAGCTCTGAGTATGAAATGATTGAGGTTTGCAATTGAAGTTGTTGTATGGGTGCTGATTACATACATCTGGTTGCAAAATTATTATACCCTTGACTTTTCTCGATTTAATGTTACAGCACAAAACTTTAAAAAACACTATAAGTTTTTGTTTCACAAATCAATAGCTCTTGAGATTAGAACAAACGTTGTCTATTATTTTGTTTATAGTATCAAGCTTCCTTTGCTGATGCCCTTCAGATTATCTGATGTCTGAAGTAGTTCTTCCTCTAAATGTGCTAAAAATCCATGTGAATCTGAACAGATAACAAATCTACAGTCTGTAGAGGGGAGGGCTTCTCCTGCTCACATAGGGGAGGTCAATGTGAACAGCTCGTCTCTGTTAGTATGTCAGAGCTGGATGTGCTCAGATTGTGGATACAGATGTCTCCTGCACAGAATAGTTGTTCTAGAGATGTAGCGAGCACTAACAATGGGAGGACCCGAGCATTTTTCAACTGAAAAGAACACATTAAAATAAGTGCAGAATAACAAATTACAGATGTTACAGATGTTTTCCTTGTAAGAACACATTGAAATACACTGTTCTTCCTTTGTCGGTGTTCACGCGTGTCTTTGCTAAGTGTAGGAGATTGCACGAAACATCTGGAATGTGTAAGAATGAGTGTTTTCTTTTCAATGTTTTCTGCACCTAATGGTGCCTGCTTCACTTTTCACTGTTTTATTATTCATCTTCACATTGCAGGTGTTCACGCGTGTTTCCGATGAAGTTCGAGATGTGCGCACACATCTGCAAGTGAAGAATAGTATAAAACATGGAACACAGGACAATTTAGTTGTAGGAACAAATGAAAGACCACTAGTCTTCACATCCAGATGTTCGTGCATATCCTCCGTATTTAGCGAGAGACCACGTGGCGAACACCTGCCAAGTGAAGAATAGTGTTCTTTCATGTGTTCTTACAAGGAAAACATCTGTAACCATGTGTACTGTGTATTCTTCACTGTAAACCCAAAATGTTTCTTCACTGTATTTTATATTTAATACTCAATCTCGAGCCGGCGAGATACTTGTACCGAGCAAGGAGAGCCGTGTCCGAGTTGCTATACCTTTTTTTACTTTCTTAGACCGAGCAGTATACGGGACAGTATACTCGCTCATCCTCCTGATAATCCATGTCCCCCATCAGTTCATCCTCCATCCCATCGTGATTCTACAGAACTTATCCATATTTCTGCACCTCCTGCTGCCCCCTCCCCCACTTTGTAATCAGTGCTATCAACCCTTTGAATGAAAACTATTAACAATTAGGTCACACGACACAGACTATGCACTTCTGTAAAACTGAGTTTTATTATGATGTGGTCCACTTTTTACATGTTCCCTGTTCCTCCATGTGATGGAAGCTGCATGCGAGTCATCATGTACACCTTTATGTACACTGTGTAGTGTTCAGTGGATTTTACTTGTGAAACTAAATGAAGTTAATCAAAATTACTTTGCGAGAGAACCCAAGGGCATTATGGTATCCTATTGGCAGAGTTGAATTGGACTCACTTCAGGGCAAGTATAGATGACGTTAACCACCCTCACCACCTCTGATGTTAAAGTTTTTTTCCAAATTTTGAGACAGCAAAATGCCAGAACTATTAAAAAAAAAGCAGCACAATGGGGCAGAGTTGTGTTTGTTTTTTAAGAAGGGGAATCACATATAAGAATTGGTAAAATAATTATAAGTTACAGTTCACATTTTTTGCAACAATAAAAACCAGAAAAGAGTGGTTTGCATATGTACTCAACCTCCTACAGATGAATATTTTAGGACCAGCTTTAGCTACAAAGACAATGGTATGCACCAGCTTGCACATAGATGCTGAAATATTTGTTCTATACCAAATGCTCAAATTTTCAGAAATGAACATAGATTCTCATGGATTTAGGTCTGGGACATAGATGGGGAAATTTAACACTTAAAATATGCCTTTCATTTAAACCATTTATTTGTAGCTTGGCGAATGTTTGGGTTGTTACCCTGCTAAAGAGGAACCTGGCCCCAATCTCAAGTGTTTTAGCTGCCATCTACAGGTTTCTCTCTAGGATTGCCCTGTATGAGTCCCATCCTCTCCGCACTCAACTCTGAGCAGCTCCCCATCACTTTGAAGTTTGGCATCCCCACAGCAAAACTAATGGGGTGGCAAATGCTTTTCATACACCTATATATAGTTATATGTTTGAAAAAAGACACATGTCATCAAGTTCACCAAGGGAGGAAGGGAGTGATGAGGAATAGATTTAGGGGAAACAATTCGTTATAACATACAGCAATATTAATTCAATTTAAAAAAGGCAATCTAGACCCTTCTTGAAGCTCTCTGCTGTCCCTGCTTTGACCAGATCCTGAGCAACGCTATCCAACTATTGTAATTTGCTTAACACCGGGGGGAAACTGGCACGAATACAGTCCGTATCATAGCAAATACCAATAGTATCTGGACATACTGTATCACATGTTTTGTTGGGCACAATCATATTTTTGAACTTACACATATCCCCCAATACGGGCGCAGTATCACATATCATATTACTTCTACAATTGATTTCCTTTGGTGTAAGGGACCCAATTTAACAGGGCGCACCTAGGGCACACCCCGTCGATACCTGTGGAAATATTCCAAATCAACTACTATCTTGCCATAAACAGTTATCGTGCCAATCTGAAACAACCAATGAATTTTGCACCTTCTAGTTTGTTTCTTTCATGGTCCATTGTGATGTACTTCATCTAAATACCAATTTTGTACCGAGAATAAATTTGTGTTAAAGTCAGGGAGCAGAGATTTTAACACTGAAAGCAATGTGAGGTGACTTAAAACGCCTCCTCATGTGTGATCGATATCATTTGATTGGACTCGAAAATCTCGGTTAGTGAGTCTCGTATAAAGGACTATCATTACAATGGACAAGTGGGTTTTCTCATGAAGAGAGAGCTTGACTTCGCTTGTTAAACTCTCCACCCATCCTGAACTTAATACAGACAATTTACTTCTCACTTATCACAGATTTTCTGGATGTTCATTGGTCATTAAGAAACTTATATTCTATTTGTGCAGCCAACATGAGAATATGGTCAGTGGTTATATAGGTCAGTTTCTGCCTGTGACAGGTTCAATTTTTATTTTCCCTTTACTTACGACGGGACCGGGACAATGTTGCATATCTTAATGATACCTTACGCTAAGTTTCCAGTATCAAAAGTTGATTGTCGCTGATTGCTGAATGTTTTGAGTCACAAAGGATGCCTCTGCTTTCATTAACCCCCTTATATGTTCCATGTCTATTCAGGGATTTTTATTGGTTGCCGTTTTGGGCACACACACTCCATTTTATAGTTTTCATTGAGTGCCCAGTTATATATATATATTATATATTATATATATATCTCTATATATATATATCATATATATATATATATATTATGTCATTACATTAATAACATTGGGTCTACAAAACCTGCCTTTCTGCCATTGCAAAATTCCAGCATACATGGGTACCCAAAGCACCGTATAGGCTGGGTTATGTGTTTTTTAAAGCAGTTGTGGACCTACAGACTTGAAGTATACATGTGAATGTATCATAAGCTAGAACCATGGGGCTCCACTTTTTAATTATATTCCTGCCCCTCTAACATGGCTTCATATATCAGGAGTCACCGACTCCTGATTGTTTCTGGATATGTGACAAGACCCTGCCTGAATGGTCGCCGCCTTTGCAATTGCGCGCAGGCAGGGAAGCAAACACCTTCAACCGCCAACGGGAATGCGTAAGGGTGACAATAATCTTAAATCACTGCTGGCGTTCACTAATTAATAACTACTACATACAACAAATGCCCCCATATTTCATATCCAAATATTCTCATCATTTTCATAGAAAAAGAAATTATGCTTTAAATTATTGTATTTTATTTTGATTTGTTACTATTCATACAGATCATATATTGTAAAAAGTGAACGTATTAATACCTAGTGCTCCAGTATTTTTTAATAAATCAAGCAGATTAACTATGGCGTTTCTCTAGTTGGTGGATAAATATCACAGAATAATTACACTTTCATCCAGCACAAGGAATGATAGTGAAATGAATAGACTCCTGTGCGTGGCATCACTAAAAGTCCATCGTGACATTTTTAATAGGCAGATGCTAATATTATTTCCTTTGTAATCCCCGCAACATCATGAAAAATGAAAGGATGTATAATAGCGGAAGGGCCTTTGTTCATTACTCACGAGCACCTACCGTCTGTAGTTCGGTTATTACTCAATGGCTTCAGCTATTTATGTTAAATGATGTGATGATAGCAATCTGCTGATTAGTGCCATTCATTTTGATATAATACTCCATCTGAGGATGACAGATGCATGTTAGATTATAAAAAATGTTGATCTGAAAACTCTGAGACTTGCAAAGTAGCAAAAAGGAAAATAAGTTTTTCTTATTTGGGGTTTGAGTTATCCATACTTACCAAAGCCTATAGATAAAGAAAGCGCCACCCAACCACCCACCAACTGTAGACCTCAGAAAGACCTCATCCATGAATCCTCATACATCTGTATCTGCTCTTATACACATGTAAACAAGAGCCATTTCATGTTTTCCAAAGGACCTGAAAGCACAGACTGAAAGCAGGCAGATCGGATGCGTCCTCCATTCCCCAGGAGCTCGATTCTAGTGCCAACTATAGGAAGGGAATCCCTGCACAAGGGTATTATGTTAACCCATCCACAAGCATGCACTGGCTTAGAATTGGGCATGGACGGAGAACACTCAGGGCCTACACACTTGGTCACTGGGCACAGCTCCCTGTGCACTTCTTCATGCCCACTCTGCATATAAAGTCCCCCCTCTGACAGTTTTGAGGCTTCTCAGACCTGCACACCAATTTGGCATGTCGGAGGGCAGGTCGGAGAGGGTCTAGAGATAGTAAATGCCCAGCCTGCCACAATTATATGTATTACTGGAGAACCTTAGTAGACTATAGCGAAAAAATTCTGCTACTTCAGACTGGTTTCAGGTCGGAAAATGGCAAGAGATTGTGACCAATTCACTGTATCCACTAAGGCATTGGAACACCAGTTGGGGAAATTTTAAGATGGCGTTCAAAGCTTAAGGCTAATGAATTCCCCTTATATCTAACTTGTAACGCTACATATGGTTCTTCAATACTACCAAAATACAATGCCAAATAAGAACAAATAACATAATTTTTGCACATCTATGTATATTAGTTGCTAGACACATTTCGAGGGTCTAACTGCTTTTTCAATAGCTAGCTAGCATCCACTGCTACTGACTAAATTCCTCTGGGTCCTAGTGCTGTTGTCTGGCGTGATGGAAGCCGGCTTCCTTTAGCGATAAATGTCTCTCGTTTAATTTACCGCATGCACTGGTACTCGGAGATATAACAACGTTAGGTAAGATGTGTCTATATTAGTTTCTAGACGCGTTTTGGGGTGTCTAATCCCTTTTTCAATAGCTAGCTACTTAGACACCCCTAAACACGCCGTTACGGGTGTCCCAGCAACCCACGTCTCTGGCCGCGGATATATAGCTCTTATACGGCCCCCAGCTTCCCCCCATGTTCTCTTACCTCTTCTTGCTCCCACTCAGCATCCAGCAGTGTGCCGCGCGTACCCGCAACCTAGAGCGCGCACGCAGCAGTGCTCAAAGATTAAAGGCCAGAACACTGCTAATTGGGCTGGCTATATTCGGAATTTTAGAAAAACCGGCCACTTTCTGCTTCCCGCGGATCGTGGCTTTTTGACTTACGATTCAAATTTCAATAAAATATTGGTGTTAAATTTGCTGTATTATGCGAGCACAGAATACAATTCCAGCTAAGCCCACTTGAAAAGCTTTTCACTGTCTAAAACACTTTGTATAAATGGTTCAAGAACATGTTGACATTTCTCCATAAAGAGGCCATAATTCTAATGCATTTTCCTTACTGTTAATCCCCCTTGTATTAAAGCCCTTAAGGACGCAGCATTTTGTAGCTTAAGGCTCAGCCCGATTTTTTGGATTCTGACTTGCGTCTCTTTAATGGTTATAACTTTGAACACTGTACTTATCAAAGTGATTCTGAGATGCTTTTTTCCCACATGTTGTACTTCATTTTGTGGTAATTTGGCTGATAAGTTTTGCGTGTATTACAAAAAAAAAGAAAAATGAAAATTTTTGAAAATTTGCCATTTTCGAATTCTAATCATTGCGGTTTCAGGCAATAATTTACACCTAAATAAGTTGCTGATAACATTCCCATTTGTCTAACTTGTACATTTTCATATTTTGAAATGTCTGGAAAGTTATTTTGATGCACGCGGCTTACAAATAGATATCGCTTTTCCGGATTTTCAGAATTGACATTGGGGATAAATACAGTTGAATGAAATTTTACAAATTTAGAATCAAAACCCCTATAAATCACCCTTTTCAAATCTGCCACCCTCAAACTATAAGAAAAACTTTACGAGATTGTAAACCCCTTGAGATCTCAAGTAATTGAATCAAAATGGAGTGAAATTAGAGGGCATATGTTCCCTTATACGTTAATTTAGCACTAAAGTTACACATTTCCAAAATATAAAAAGAGAAAACCCACCATACAATTGATTCTGCAATTCTCCTGAGAACAAAGACCCCCCACATGTGGGCGTGACTTGTGTTATGGGGCACAGCGAGGTCAGAAGGGAAGAGGGCGCTGCGCTGCCAGATTTAGTTTCCTCATTGGCCCTTTTGAGGCTATAAAATTTTGCTTTTTCGGTCTTTGGAGCCTTGTGACGGCATTTTTTTGCGGGACGAGATCTTTTTTCGATTGTTACCATTTGGGGTTGGTATCACCTATTGTTGAAATTTAGGAACTTTTTTTGAGGGCAGGAGTAGAAAAGCATCAATTCTTGACTGGATTTTTTACTTGTTTTTTTTGGTGTTCACCGTATAGACTAATATCATGTTTCTTATTCTATGGGTCGATACGATACGGGGATACCAGACATGAATATATTTTCTTGCGTTTACTAAATTTGTCAAACAAAACCCTAATGTGGGAAAAATCTATCATTTATGAATTGCCGTCTTCCAAGTGGATAACATGTTACATTTTTGGCTACGAGCTGGTGATGCTTGTTTTTTGCGGGACATGTTGTACTTTGCACCAGAATCCTTCTGAGTACATATGGTTTGTTGATCGCATTTTATAGCTTTTTTGTGGGAGTGAAAAGGAAAATCTAATTTTTGGAAGGTTTATAGCAGTTTTTTTTTACGGCGTTTATCGTGGGGGTTCAATATGATTTACTTTTATGCTACGGGTTGTTACGGACGCGGTGATACTATATAGTGGGTTTGTGTTATGATTTGACTTTTTTTTGAGTTAATGTCTCTTTATATGTTTTGGGGTTGGGGGCATTTTTAGTGATTTATGACTTTATTTTTTATGAATACTTTTTTTTTTTATTTTTCACTTTTATACCATGGGACATGAGAAGCACTCATCTGATTGCTTCTTCATGATAATATTCTGCAATACTCATGTATTGCAGAGTATTATCAGTGTCAGCCTATGCACTTGCATAGGCTGGCACTGTGCCAGTAAGATGACGTCACAGACGCCATCTTACTGGCAGTTCTTGCAGGTAACTCTGGGGTCCAGATCGGACCCCAGAGTTACTATAGCAACGATCGGCGCCCCCCCGAAGACGGTTCGGGGGGGCCGATCGTGGGGGAAATGCTGACCGCGGCATTTAACGGGTTAAGCACCCGCGATCGGTGACAACTCCGATCGCGGGTGTTACACTGGGGTGCCGGCTATTAGTTACAGCCGGCACCCCGTGTCTCCGGATGCCGGTTCGGCTCTGATCCAGAGCCGAGCCGGCATAAGCGCCGTGGCGGATATATCCGCCACTGAGCGCTAAGTCACTGCGCTCCGTGGCGGATATATCCGCCACGGAGCGTGAAGGGGTTAAAGGAGTTTTTTGGGATAATCGTATTGATGATGATGACCTACCTATCCAGGATAAGTTTTGAATATCAGATTTATTCAACACATAGGACCCCACAGATAAAAAAAATTGCTACAGGAATTGTTATTTAAAGCATAACTAATTTAAAGGGAACCTGTCATTAGTAAGGCAATTTTTACGTGATGACAGGTTCCAAAATCCTCTGTAATAATGCATGAGAATAATTACAATGCTTTTTAATTGGCTTACCTTACCTGGCTTCCTGTCAGCATTGTGTGGGGAGTCCACCGGGCCACTTCAAATGGCATGAGTCATCTTCTCTGCAATGCCTCCTCCCCCTCTCTCAGCCACTCCCCTGATTACACATCAATTATCAACTTGCTCAATTTAAATCAACATGCCAGAGGCTATAGGAACCTATCATCATGTAAAATAACATTCCTGATGACAGGTTCCCTTTAACTACATTGCATAACTAGTGCAGATGAAGTTAACTTTGCAAGATACTTTATTGAAAAAATGTGTTCCTGTCTCCATCCTATTTTCTGCCTTTCTTCTTTAGTAAAGTGTCTAATGACTTCACTCTTTAAAGAAGGTCCTGGGATAGCCTAATCACCTCAGAGAAGGGAAATATTCGCTAAGTATGGAAAGAGTGAGACATGCAAGGTACTCTACTGCTCACTACAGGAGAAAGAAGGAGCAGAACAATGTTTGAAAGGTGCTTTATTTGATGAATTTTTTCACAAAGTTTACAATTATCACCTGCTTTATTAATTTCTTAAATAAAAAAAAAGTATTTGTTTCAGTAAAACAGATTTATGTACTTACTCTTACTGCTAAGACCACTCCTTACATGTTTGCTTTAGCAAGTTATAAAGATTATGCCATTTTCCTAAAATTCCTTCTACAATTTGATTTTGTAGTTACCCGTTGTGAGTGTTTCCATTCATTGTCCAATCATAGCTTCTCAAATCGAATTGTGCAGGAACACATTTCTAACTGGTCACACCCTATTGACTGATTACTCATAAACTACTAGGATAAAAGAGAAACAAATTACTATAACGGACAGATCAAGAGAGATGACAGGTTCTCTCTAAACACTTTGCTACCAATGTATGAAACACTAAGAGGTTCACTCTGTGTAGTTGCTTGTTTCTGTCACTTGTATGGCGCTACAAATTACACATACTGTACATTTACACTGCAGGCTTCTACTGTATCTGTCAAGACTTAATGGAAAAACACTAGTCTAAAAATTGTATATAAATCTTTGGAGGGCGTCAACATTGACCTGCTCTGCTGCCCTGTCTTATTAATCCTATTCCAGTAGTAAATGTAAATCCTATGGAGGCAGAGGCGGGGAGAGAATGTCATGTTGTAGGGCAAGAAATGCCATAGCATGTGAGAACTGTGACCTAATTTAGTATCGACAGAGGCCATGTAGCACTTATTGTGGCCAATTAGGAGTTAATGGAAATCTGTAGTTCTATGTTATCATACATATGACCCTGTTGTCATCATATTGAACTACATAGACACATTTAACTGCTTGAAGAGAGAAAAATGCCATATAACATACATTTACCCTTGTGGTTTACCATCATCTGCAGTACCAGACTATTCCACTAGAGGACTGTATTATATAATATGCAGGGAAACAACACAACTAGAACTGATATTAGATCATTGCATGCTTATTGACGGCTGCAATCCACATGTTAATAATGAGGGATAGATATAGAATCTGTAGATAAAGATCATATTAATAGTTAGCGTTGAATAAAAAAAGAAGAAAAGATATTTATTTACTTTTTGAGCTGGAAAATGAATTAATTTAAAAGAACAAATTTTACTTTCTATTACTATATAAAAAATTATAACATAAAATATAAAGTAAACACTAAAAATAACCTTAAAGGGAACCTGTCATCAGTACCCCATTTTCCTGAGTTCCCCATGTCCACTTCCGCAGTAGTAAGCACATTCCCAATAATTTTTTATAATAATCCTTGCTTTTTTAGTTACTTAATAAACTTATATCACAGTTTACCTCCTTCTCTCTCCTTTGATTATCTAGTGTCCGTGGAGTGTGTCCAGTGAGGAGCAGTTTTCCCCCCACCTTCGGGTCATCAGCCAGATTCAAACTCCAAAAAAATAAAAAAATCGCCCATCGTACTTCTCCCTCTTCCCCATGATTCTCCCCTCCTCACGTCCCATGCACAGATGAAGCGGAACCAATTGCCCGCCTTTATCATTTGTGTTCAGTCAAAAGTAGTAGAATCGCTAATATACATATTCTAGGCTTCCATCTGCATGCAATACATTTTTAATGATCTTTTTACTGTCTATGGTCACTCTGACTCATAACAGAGGAGGGGGTAAGGAGAGCATGCTGGGAATTTTTATAAGTCTGTTTAGAAGAAAAAAGAAATATAATGTCCCTATTCACTTCAATCTGTCTGTATTTAATCCAAATTTTGTCCTACTCAGAAACTCAAATGAGAATAACCCCAGTTTAAATACGCCCTATTGAACATGGTAGACATTTATCATACATAAAACAAAGGGGGGGGGGTGAGTAAAAATTAGGTGCTTCAGTTATTTTCCATAGTTATAGAGCATTGACAATATTACTTAGAATAAATGATCTAGTTACAAAAATATAGGGAAAAAAATCTAGAAAATTATTCTCGGGATCAGGAGATGCACAATGGTGAGATTTGCTCAATGCAGTAAGCCTCAGGCTGGGGTTCATTGGGCCCAACAGATACATTTATTCAAATGGAGGCACTCTTTATCAATCAACTGAAAATAAGTTTAATTATGATCCAAATAGGGTCTTCTCCTGGTTCAAGATTTGGTTAGATTTTGGGACTCTGGTGGGCCAGCCCAACACTCAACATACATATCAAGACTAGAGCAAGATGGCAAGATGTCCCTACAACCCCCTCCTTTCTCAACTGGAAAAACAAAGCCAGCCAAATCATTAACTCTTCATAAACACCATAAAGTACCTTAAGATTTGGTCCTCATGGTTACAGTGGGGGTCATTTACTAAGGGCCCGAATCACGGTTTTCTGAGGTGTTATCCGAAAATTTCCGATTTGCGCCAATTTTCCCTGAATTGCCCCCGGATTTTGCCGCACGTGATCAGATTGTGGCGCATCGGCGCCGGCATGCACACAACGGAAATCGGGAGTGTGGCCGTACGAAAACCCGACGGATTCAGAAAAACCGCAGCATTTACCTGCACCCACGATAGGATGGTGAACTTCAGTGCACTCTGATGAACTTCAGCGCAGCAGCGACACCTGGTGGACGTCGGAGGAACTACCTTAGTGAATCCCGACAGAACCCGAATCCTCCGCAGAGAGAACGCACTGGATCGCAAATGGACTGGGTAAGTAAATCTGCCCCAGTATGTGAAGTCTTCTTGTGTCTCCCACCCCAGCACAACTTTAATCTTTTTAGCTCTTGTAGGATGTGATCATTCCTTTCTCGCTGGATTTAACTCTTCTTTTACAGTAAAACCTCTCTCAACCAGTTAATTCATTCAACTTTGCCCTCCCATCCACCTATTAACATTATCCTACCACCCACTTTTCAACCCCCCCTAAGCCCCTCCCCCTACATACCCATTATATCCCCAGCCAAAAACACCCTCTATCCCTATCGATCATTGATTTCCCCATCATGGCCACTGTCTGCTTATTTTAATTTGCCTAATAAATGCCTTGTTAGTTTGTTTTCTAATCTACTTTATTTCCCTACATTCACACTGCCGTTGCCCACCGTACTGTAGCACGGTGGGCATCGGCAGCGCATGGGGGGAGGAGGAGGAGGTGAGCGCAGCTCGCCCCTCTCCATATAAACATATGCCGCACGTGTGCTGTACCGTACCGCTCCTGTTGGGCGCCGTGCGCCCATTGCCGTCTATGGGGGACATATATCGGCCGTATATACGTTGGCGTATATACGTCGGTCGTATATCGTTCCCATACGCAGTGTGAATGTAGCCTTTCTCTGTTATTTTCAACTATAATCTTGTAGTTCTTTGACCAACTGTTATCATAATTTACTGTTAAAAAGCTTTATAATAAAAAAATAAAAATAAATATTTACCCCTTAAGGACGCAGCCATTTTGTAGCTTAAGGCTCAGTCCCATTTTTTGGATTCTGACTTGCTTCGCTTATATGGTTATAACTTTTGAACACTGTTACTTATCAAAACGATCTGAGATTGTTTTTACCACATGTTGTACTTCATTTTAGTGGTAAATTTTGGCTGATAAGTTTTGCGTTATTTACAAAAAAAAAGAAAATATGATGAATTTTCTGAAAAATTTGCCATTTTTGAAATTGAAATCATTGCGTTTTCAGGCAGATAGATTACCACCTAATAATTGCTGAATAACATTTCCCATATTCTGACTTTACTTTTCACCATTTTTGAAATGTCTGGATAATTTATTTTGATGTCACGCGGCTTACAAATTGAATAGCGCTTTTCCGGATTTTCAGAATTGACTATTTTGGGGATAAATACAGTTTGAATGAAATTTCATATTTAGCATCAAAACCCCCTATAACCAACCCAATTTCAAATCTGCACCCCTAAGCTATCAGAAAAGATTTTACGAAGATTGTTAACCCTTGAGATCTTCATAGTAATTACATCAAAATGGAGGCGAAATTAGATAGTCAAATTGTGCCGGTTATAAGTTCATTTAGCCCTAAAATTTACACATTTCCAAAAGATAAAAATACAAAACCCACCATAACAATTTGTTCTACAATTTCTCGAGTACAGAGACCCCCCACATGTGGCCGTGACTTGTTTATGGGGGCACAGCGAGGCGCAGAAGGGAAGGAGCACCCTGCAGCGCTAGGATTTACTTCCTCATTGCCTCTTTTGAAGGCTATAAAATTTTCGTTTGCGCTATTAGGGCATGTGATGGCATTTCTTTGCGGGCGAGATGTTTTTTCCAATGTTACCATTTTGGGGTTGGTATCACCTATTGTTGAAAAATTAGGAATTCTTTTTGAGAGCAGGAGTAGAAAAGCATCAATTCTCTACGGTTTTTTTACTTTTTTTTTGGTGTGTTTGTATAGACTAATAATCATATATCTTATTCATTCTATGGGTCGATACATAACGGGGATGCCAGACACGAATATATTTTTCTTGCGTTTACTAAATTTGTAAAATAAACCCTATTGTGGGGAAAAATCTATCATTTTTGTATTGTCATCTTCCAAGTGGCAAACTTTGTTACGTTTTTGGCTACGGAGCTGGTTGATGGCTGTTTTTGCGGGGCACGTTGTACTTTCATTAGTATCATTCTTAGAGTACATATGTCTTTTTGATCACTTTTTATAGCATTTTTGTGGGATTGAAAGGTAAAAATCATAATTTTTGGAGGGTTTATAACAGTTTTCTTTTACGGCGTTCATGTGCTGGGTTCAATAATTATTTATTTTTATTCACGGGTTGTTACGGACGCAGTGATACTATCTAGATGTGGGGTTTGGGTTATGATTTAGATTTTTTTTTAGTTATATGGCTCTTATAGTTTTGGGGCTTTTGGATTTTGGTGATTTACTTTATTTTTTATTGAATAATTTTTTTTTTTATTTTTCACTTTTCCACCATGGGAAATGAACAAGCAATCATCTGATTGCTGTGTTCATAATAATACCCTGCAATACTTATGTATGCAGGGAATTATCAGTGTCAACCTATGCACTTGCATAGGTGGCACTCTGCCAGTAAGTGACGTCACAGACGCCATCTTACGACAGTTCTGCAGGTAACACTGGGGTCCAGATCGGACCCCAGTGATACCGTAGCAATGATCGGTGCCCCCCGAAAATGATTCGGGGGGGCCGATCGTGGGGGAAAGAAACCCCAGATGCATGTTAGATGCTGCGGTCGCGATGACCGCAGCATTTAACGGGTTAATCACCCCGATCGGAGTTGTCTGGAGTTACACTGGGGTGCCGGCTATCAGACAGCCGGCACCCCCTGGTTTCCCGATGCCGGTTCGGCTCAAATCTGAGCTCAACCGCATCGCTCAGCGTCCGATGTATCGGACGCTGAGCGCTAAGTCACTGAGCTCAGCGTCCGATATATCGGACGCTGATGCTTTAAGAGGTTAAAAGAAACTTCCCTCATTATGCTCTGGTCCGCATGTGGTATTCATATGTTCCCAGTGAGTTTCGCTATAGGCAATAAGAGTTACAAAAATAATGTGCTACACATTTTTAAATTTAGATAAGCTGTACTATTACTAGTATGTGTAATGTACTAGAGAGAAATAGGGGGGGTCATTTATCTTTATTTTTCTTTTTTTTTTTATTTGAGACTTTTTTTGGCACATCGAATTTTCACACCTTTTTGGGGACATTATGAAATGTCCACTGAACATTTGTTTATCGTCAGTAAGACGCATTTATCTTCTATTCTGTGATGTCGCAAAATGCATTATAATTTCAAAATGTCTAAAACATTTTTGGCGCAAATTCCCCGGTAACCATACTTAAGAAAATGAAAAATGACTTGAAACATTTGTGTGACAAATGTCTCAAAAAGAGGTCGATAAAACCCCATTAACAGAAGGTAAAAATTGAGATGCTAGCAGACGGCAGAAATACAGGAAAAACTAGTCAAAACAAACCAAAATAACATAATTACCCCATAGTATAGGTATGGAGTTATAGCAAAAAATAGGCACCATTTGGTTTGTTACCACCTTGAAACTTACTGAAACATTGAGCATGGAGTAAACTCCTACTATTGTTTCACCTATGGACTTGGATGTGCTCCCTCATTTTTGCTATATTGAACTAAAACTCAATGCCCTAAGTTTTGAGGTGTTGCACCCCAACATTTCTACATAGGGGTTTAATAACACTGTGCTGCTTTGGACTTTTTTTTCTAGATTTGAGCTAATAAAAACAGTCTATGTGAAGGAGTCCTTACTGAACTCTGAGGATTACTGAGTTTATTATATTAATGTAGGATACAACCCACTATGCAGAGTTTTGGTTTTGCGCCTTGCATTAATCTGTTCAGCAGTCTGTGAACATCTACATTTGAAAAGAGAGTAAGTTCCAATTATACTCTCAAAAGTTGTTGCTGAGCAACCGTAGGTGGATAAAGCCAATGCGACGTGATTGGGCCGTACCGCTCCTGTTGGGCGCCGTGCGCCCATTGCCGTCTATGGGGGACATATATCGGCCGTATATACGTTGGCCGTATATACGTCGGTCGTATATACGTTCCCCATACGGCAGTGTGAATGTAGCCTTTCTCTGTATTTTTCAACTATAATCTTGTAGTTCTTTGACCAACTGTTATCATAATTTACCTGTTAAAAAAGCTTTATAATAAAAAAATAAAAATAAATATTTAACCCCTTAAGGACGCAGCCATTTTGTAGCTTAAGGCTCAGTCCCATTTTTTGGATTCTGACTTGCTTCGCTTTATATGGTTATAACTTTTGAACACTGTTACTTATCAAAACGATTCTGAGATTGTTTTTTACCCACATGTTGTACTTCATTTTAGTGGTAAATTTTGGCTGATAAGTTTTGCGTTTATTTACAAAAAAAAAGAAAATATGATAAATTTTTTGAAAAATTTGCCATTTTCGAAATTCTAAATCATTGCGTTTTCTGATTTGCGCCGATTTTCCCTGAATTGCCCCCGGATTTTGCCGCACGTGATCAGATTTCCCCACATGACCAATGTCTGCTTATTTTATTTTGCCTAATAAATGCCTTGTTAGTTTGTTTTCTAATATACTTTATTTCCTTACATTCACACTGCCGTTGCCCGCCGTACTGTAGCATGGTGGGCAACGGCAGCGCATGGTGGGAGGAGGAGGAGGTGAGCGCAGCTCGCCCCTCTTTATAGGAACATATGGCGCACGGCGCCGTACTACCGAGAGGGATTTTTTTTTTCCGTGGTCCTGTTGGGCGCCGTGCGCCCATTGCCGTCTATGGGGGACGTATATCGTCCGTATATACGTCGGCCGTATATACGTCCCCCATACGGCAGTGTGAATGTAGCCTTTCTCTGTATTTTTCAACTATAATCTTGTAGTTCTTTGAGCAACTGTTATCATAATTTGCCTGTTAAAAAAAGCTTTATAATAAAAAAATAAAAATACATTTTTTAAAAAGAAAACTTCCCTCATTATGCTCCTGGTCCCGCATGTGGTATTTCATATGTTCCCAGTGAGTTTCGCTTTAGGCAATAAGAGTTACAAAAATAATGTGCTACACATTTTATAAATTTAGATACTGTACTATTACTAGTATTGTATACTGTACTAGAGTGAAATAAGGGGGTCATTTATCTTTATTTTTCGTTTTTTCTTTTTATTTTGAGACTTTTTTTGGCACATTGCAATTTTCACACCTTTTTGGGGACATTATGAAATGTCCACTGAACATTTGTTTATCGTCAGTAAGACGCATTTATCTTCTATTCTATTTGTGATGTCGCAAAATGCATTTATAATTTCAAATTGTCTAAAAACATTTTTGGCGCAAATATCTCCAGACGTAACCATACTTAAGAAAATGTAAAAAATGACTTGAAACATTTGTGTGACAAATGTCTCAAAAAGAGGTCCGATAAAAACCCCATTTAACAGAAGTAAAAATTGAGATTGATAGCAGACGGCAGAAATACAGGAAAAAACTAGTCAAAACAAACCAAAATAACATAAATTACCCCCATAGTATAGGTATGGAGTTATAGCAAAAAAATAGGCACCATTTTGGTTTGTTACCACCTTGATAACTTACTGAAACATTGAGCATGGAGTAAACTCCTCACTATTGTTTTCACCTATGGACTTGGATGTGCTCCCTCATTTTTTGCTATATTGAACTAAAACTCAATTGCCCTAAGTTTTGAGGTGTTGCACCCCAACATTTCTACATAGGGGTTTAATAACACTGTGCTGCTTTGGACTTTCTTTTTCTAGATTTGAGCATAATAAAACAAGTCTATGTGAAGGAGTCCTTACTGAACTCTGAGGATTACTGAGTTTATTATATTAAATGTAGGATACAACCCACTATGCAGAGTTTATGGTTTTGCTGCCTTGCATTAATCTGTTCAGCAGTCTGTGAACATCTATCATTTGAAAAGAGAGTAAGTTCCAATTATACTCTCAAAAAGTTGTTGCTGAGCAACCGTAGGTCTGGATAAAGCCAATGCGACGTGATGCGGGTTACCGTACACTTCATCTCTGCAGCATCTGAGCAGACACATGAGGAATAGTGAAACCCGGTAAAAGCCGTGTTCAGCCTTTGCCTTTGAAATTACCTGTTGATTTTGTGCATAACTTAAAAGGATCTTCTGTGCAGACAGAAACTGTCAGACTAATAGAGACTCTGCCATGCTGGACATTACAAAGGGTGAAAGTATAATTACAGCGCATGCAGGATTTTATGTAAGGCATTTGTTCAATTTTTAAATAAATTATACAAAAGCTGAAAATTTTTTTAGATAATGACCCTAAGGGGGAAATGTTCAAAAATTCATTTTTGACAGATTTCTCCAATGAAAATTCATACAATACAAATCATAGCATCAAGAAAAGTAATGTAAAATTCCAGTGTTGTCTTCATGTAAATAAGCTGCTTGGTGCACTAGGGATGTGGGCTGTTCATGGCTCTATTCTTTTTATAGTGAAAGAAGTATAGAAATAAGGAATGGAAAAGAGGAACATCATCGTGCACAGTTCTGCCCCCGATCAAAGAGAAGCTCATTCGTGTAAAGATAAAACTAGAATTTTCCCTATTCAGGCGGTCCCCTACTTAAGAACACTTGACTTACATACGACCCCTAGTTACAAACGTACCTCTGGATATTGGTAATTTATTGTACTTTAGTCCTAGGCTACAATAAACAGCTGGAAAAAACTGTACCTCTTAACCAAAAGAGGAAAGAAAAATGGACCGACTAATAAGATGCATATAAATCAAAAAGATCTTTATTGGCAACATTTTACACTTAAAAAGCACAATAAAATCGTGAGTGGTGAAATACAGAAAGAGAAAGGGGCAAGCCGATCTGGACAGAATGGAGTACCATGTAAGAGGCAGGAGAAACTGGGCAAGAGACTAGCCAGGTACATGTAAAGTGGCTACTGATGGGTGGTGTATGTAATTTACCCTATGTTGGTTATAGAGGAATGTAAGTTCTTACTGAGTCGTTCTGGTGTAAGGGTTCCTCTGTCCAGAGAGGGCCGCGTTACAATAAACAGCTATAACAGTTATCACAGGTGTCTGTAATGAAGCTTTAGTGTTAATCTTGATTCTTATGACAACCCAACATTTTTAAAATACAGTTGTCACAGAGACCAAAAAAGTTCTGGCTGGGATTACAATGATAAAATATACAGTTCCGACTTACATACAAATTCAACTTAAGAACAAACCTAAAGACCCTATCTTGTATGTAACCCGGGGACTGCCTGTATTGGATGGACGGAGAAACCAGAAATGTGTAATGTGCCCTACACAGTGCTACTTTAGGGGTCGTCCGGTGGTGGAAAGACATGGCAGCTTTGTTCCAAAGACAGCACCACAACTGACTATGGTTTGTTCTGGTATTGAATCTCAGTTGTATAGAGTGGAATGGAGCTTAATTGTAATACCAGACACTGCCCATGGTAGATGAGCTGTTTTTGGAAGAAAGTATCCATGTTTTTTAACAACAAGACAACCCTTGGTGATGTAACAGGGAAGCTGGTAAAAACCTGTTTAAAAAAATTTACAACTAAACAGTGTCAGGGAAAAGAGGATCAGCTGAAAACATTAATTGGTTAAAATAAATATATTTTGATGAGTTTAATGTGATTTCTATATTACGATTCCAAAATAAAATGTATCCTAGGGAACAAGACACAATGGGTTAGTTTGTTGCTGGTCCTTATTTGTGTCGCATGGGGGCTAGCACAGCTGCGCCACAAAAGGGTTGCGTGCGAAACAATAGTGGCACAGCCACTTCTTATATACCTCTGAAAGCCGATTTCCTCCAAACAAATGTTGCAAAGTAAGTCGTAAATGTTTTCCATAGAGAAGGAGGTTTAAAGGGAGTGGCCCACCTCCAGTAAGCATTACAATCTGATGGCAGCATGTGTAGAGAAATCCCTCAGATTTCCATCACACCTATATTATTCCCTATGCTTATGAGGCATTTAGTGCACTAAGGGTATGTCCTTAGTCTGGGGCATTGGTATTCTTCCCATACCACAAGACAAATCTTGTGCCAATCTGATTGAGAATGGAGTGGTCCCAGCAGGATTAGTAGTGATTAGGGAGCTGAGGTTACAGTCTTGGTGCTCCAACTACCTTATTAGCATTAGGATTGAACGGAGAGTTTCTAAGTAAGAACATGGACAGAAATAACGAAGGTATTTTTAAAATCACAATGCATTTCTGTACACCATACTTCCAGCAGACAATAATGCCCATGAGAGGTGGTAGACTTCATTTAAGTTTTATATTACTTTTATGTCCAATCATTTTCACCATCTATGGTGCATAACCACTCAGGTCAGTGGTCACGTAAATTATATACTGTGATGTAATGTCACATCTGTGGGAGGTATTATAATAATATAAGTCTGTTGGTGGCAGCACTGGATGATCCTCATATTAAAGAAATTACTATAGGTGGGGAGGATGTGTTATTTTAACCTTTTCCCTACCTTTCGCTGAATTTAATAAATCCCACACTAATCCATTAAATGTAAACTCTTGATAAAAACAGAAAATTTATAGATTTTCAAAGACAGTCTTGCTCAACTCTTAGGCCTCATGCACATGACCGAAAAGTTTGCAGCCCATTTTGGCCCGGTGGAGATAGGAAGGGAGAGTGGGCAGCCATGCTGCAATCAGGTCAGGAATAAGACCTGTTCTATAACTTACGATGAAACAGCTTGGCCTGGTCGCGGTGTGGCGAGAGACACGGCATGCATGCTACACCGTGAACATGCGTACTAGAAGTCGCGCCTTTGGAACAACACAATGCCGCAGCAAAACCAACCCGCTTTGCGGCGGGCTCTGGTGAAGGCTGTGTCCCACTTAGATTCCGTTCCCAATGGCAGAAGTCAATGTTGGCCCCGTGCTAGCCACAATTTGTGTGGCTAGCTCATAGCTGCCATATAAGGTCATATGCATAAAGTCTTGGTCTTTGTATTATGCATAATAATTGCATTCACTTTAACAGAAATTGTCATTTAATGACATTGTAAGGTTGTAGTATCTTCACCACCACACTGCTCTTTATTCATAGCCTGCACTGTTTATGGGCTAACACCCCTCCAGTTGTTATTGGATGTTCAGTAGCAGAATGGCTGGACACCCATGTGTTTTTATGAAAGGGACAGCATGTCACAAAAAGCACCATTCCCAGCAGTGATCTACAACAGGCATCAACAATGTATTTCCGAGCCTTATGCTCCTGGATAATGAGAAAAGTATCTGAATATAACAGCTTGCTCTACCTTCTTACCATGCATTGTACTCTGTTGCAGGAGCTTGTCAAAGCTGTAACTGATTTCTTAGTTTCTCATTGAGAAAAAAACTATAATGTACATCTGTAACGTGACCTCATGATCAATGCGGCCAGTTTTCCTTTTCTCACTATAGATAAAGCCCGTTAAAGATGTGAAAATCGATTATAAAACATAAAACACATCAACTTTGCTTTATACCATGTGCAGCTGTTGTCAATTAGGGGTCCCCATGAGCCCCATTCAGTGCTGCAGCTGTACACTGCGATACATTTAACGTGGTGTGTGGCAGCTAAACAGCGTAAAATCACCATTTATTGTTACGGAAGGAAATCTGCACCAGCCAACAACATACACAGTAAAATCCCAAGAAAGTGGAAACCTCACAATCCCAAGTCATGAACATTGTATATGGGGCAATTTAAATTCCAATAAATTAGATACATTTATAATTTCAATAACTCAGTAACTTCTAGCCTAGGCATGTGCTGGATTAGCAGATTTTATGGATTGTCCGACAAATATCGGTAAGCCTCTGTGAGCTACATTTATCAGCCGCGTACAAGCTCTTTAATAGTCTGTTAAAGCTCTGTTCACATCAACTTTTTGGTTTCCAATGATAGAGGAAGCTATAATTATTTGCTTGATCCATCACACGATGAAGAAGGGCAACATCTAAAGGACCCTATTGGACCATCTGGTTCTACTAAAGTGTCTGTAATACTGATTGGGAAATTGTAAAGAAAGCTGTTTTATTTCTTTATTTTGAAAAAAAAAACAAAACAAAGACCTAGACCTAGATGTGAACTGAGGTTAAGATATACACATCCCCTTCTCGGCTGTGGACAAAACAGGACATTTTTGCCTCTAGGTATAGATAAAATGTTCTACTTAAAGGAAATCTACCATCAAAATCCAGCATGATTAACCAGGGGCACTCACTCATAAATCCAGGCACCGTGACTGTGGTAATCTTGTGTTATCTATGCAATCGTTGCATCTAAAGTTAACTTTTACAATTATGATAATGAGCCCTTGGGCTTTGTAGAGAGCTCCTCTGTGCTGTAGCTTAAGAGGATGTTATACAGTATCCATCCTCGCCTTGCTCCCTTAGCACACAGTGGGAAGGGGGTGAAGTGTGTCTTGCACATTGAAAATACCTCGGAGGCTTCAGCATGGATGGGATCATTAGCTTAATTTTAGGAGTTGATTCTAGAAGGAAAGAGGCCATAGATAACAAATGTGAGAAGATTACCACAGTCAGAGTGCTTGGATCTATGAATAAGTGTCTACAGTTTATCCGGTACCCAGTTGAACCATGCTCAAATATAAGAAGAGATACAGAGAGGGCGCCACATGTGTGAAATCCTTTAAAGATTTGTTAAATAGTAATGAGAGTTGTTGTGCTCACCTTCTCCTGTTGTACAGCCGGTACAACACGTTTAGCGAGATTTTAGTGGTTTTGACGGATCCGGCAGCCTTCCTGGTCTCCGTGGTGAAGAATCATCTATGGAGTATGTATCATGGATAGAAAAGGTCTCCAGGCTAGATACGGCGCCAAATGATCCAACTTAAAACCTTTTGTCTTTGTTTAAGGTTTCTTTATTAGCTTGAGCAAGACGTGTTTCGAGCCCGTATTGGGCTCTTCCTCAGTTGCAAGAAGTATGCAATAACATCAGTTTGTTGGGCTTATACAGCAAAAAAAAAAAAAAAAAAAATTAAATAAAGTTAGTCATGTGATGATGCATATAAATCAAGCTGTAAAAGACATAGTAATAAAGTAGAGTAAAAGAGGTAAAACAGCTGCAAAAACAACTTATTATCATTAAGAACATATACTTAGATATATTGTGCTTGTGTCAATAGGATAATGCACTTTATCTATTAAAAGTAAATATATATATTTTTTTTTTTTAAATAAAATTTATTTAAAAACGGAGTTCTTAATAAAAGATCTTGGGCCACATTTATCACTTGTTTTTTCTGTTGTTTTTGCGCCTTTTCGTTTAGGCGCACCGTTTTTGCGCCCGTTTTGCGATTAAACGTCAAATTAGCCGCGCAGCTAAAATAACCACCCTTCCCTCATCTATCGTTCAATTCCAGATGTTTTGCTGCGCCTAATGATATTCATCACGTGCGACTTTTGCATTTAGGCGCAAAAACGGGCGCAAAAACACTCCAGCCCGAAGGTGGCGTTATCTGAGAAGAAAGCACTGAGCCCCTTTGCAGAAGAGCTCATTTCTAGCAGCAAAGCTCAGCCAGACACTAGTACATATAATAGATACATTAGATACTCTGCAGACAGGAGCTGCAGACTATTTACACTTCATCACCTTCTATTTACAAAATATTCTGCAAAACGCTGAGCTCACAGCAAGAGCAAGAGAAGTTTGCACAAGTTTGCAGAAGCTTGCAGAATTTTGCAGATACTACATACAAGTGTCCCCCATGTAATTCTGCACAGTATGACCAGTGTATCTGAGGGGGATACTGTGCAGAATTACAGGGGTGCAGCAGGAGACCAGCACTGGGGGATCCCCTCCAGGAGAAGCCACTGCTGAGGAGGTCACTGGGTGCAGGGTGTCACACACCTGGGTGCTGCTGTGAGTGTTATCTTCATTCTGGGCTGTGGGAGAAGCAGAGAGGAGCTTGTAGCAGGATCACATGTAAGTGCCCGAATCTCACATTGCGCCTAAACTGCGCCTAAACTGCGCCTAAACTGTGTTAAAGTAAAGTGATTAATAAGAGGCAGAAAATATACTTATCACAGATGGTTGTAGCTTGTGATAATTCTGGCAAAACAGTGCGCCCGAATTTAGGCGCAACTGCTACACTTAGGCGCACAAAAGTGATAAATGTGGCCCCTTGTTATATGGGTTAAAAGTCTGCGATCGTGGATAGGGTATATCTCTGTTTATATGTGGCGGTGTTATGCCGGGTAGGATAAAATAAAGGGACATCATGGGAAGATAGGAATTATATATCTTGTAAGGTGAATAGCCATTCTTTTTAACGATTGGTTAGTTCATGTCAGTACAGTCTATGTCATTTCATTAAGGCCAGAAGGTTTAAGAGTATTGAGTTTATAGATCCAATAGATCTCTTTTTTCTTCAACATCCCAAACCTGTTATTGATTTCGGGGCCAATGTGATCAATTGGGGTTATATTGATTTTCCCTTCCCCTTTATGTTTTAGTATGCAGTGCTTAGAGAGTCCGTGTTTGAGTACTTTGTGTTTAATGTTGTATCTATGCTGATTAACAGTGTAGGGCTTGGGTTGTTCTTCCCACATATTGCAGGCCACATTGACACTCAATCAGATAGATTACATATCTGGCTCGAAACACGTCTTGCTCAAGCTAATAAAAAATCTTAAACAAAGACAAAAGGTTTTAAGTTGGATCATTTGGCGCCGTATCTAGCCTGGAGACCTTTTCTATCCAGTCAAACCATGTGCCACATTTACCTTGCAAAGTCTAACAGAATTGTGTTGCACACCCTATGTTAAAGGGGCACCAAAAAAAAGTTGGTGTACTCTCTTGGGGCAGTGGAGGGGGTGCCAGATTCATGAAGGATAGGAAACCAGAAATCCTGAATCTGGCACCCTCTGTACAACTGAACATAGTAAAGACTGCACTGTTTTTAAAAATGTGAGACACATTGTGGCACATTTACTTACCCGTCCCGTCCCGTAGCGATCCCCGAGATGCATTGTCCGAAGAGGATTCAAAGCAGCCGCCAATCACTAAGATTGTGCGTCCAATTTCCTGCATGTGTCGCTTCTCCGCTCAGCTCCGCTGGAGTTCACCATCTTCTTCCCGGTGTATGTGAGTGCATGGCTTGCGACACCATTAGAATTTTAAATTCCCCGGTTTGTCCGAATCAGTTGGTTTTTCCGACGGCCATGCCCCCCGATTTGTGTCGCATGAAAGCCGGCGTTGATGTGCCAAAATCCGATTGCGTGCGCCAAGAACCCCTGTACAATTCAGCGCAAATCTGAAAAAAAATCGGGAAACCCGACGGAACTGAATTCCGCAGACCCTTAGTAAATGTGTCCCATTTAGATACATAATTTTTAAAAAATTCTGAAAGTGTAAAAAAAAATTTATTTTTCAAACTATAAGTCTTTAAAATGTAAACATGATGACTAATAACTCAAATTGTATTAAAAAGGAACCTTGTATTTCTCATGAAAAAGCACCGCAAGCAATATGAAACACCATGTTCACCTTTTCTTATGGTCACACAAACAATAAGAAAGGTGTAACTTAGGTTACGGCTGGGCCTCAGCGGCGGGACCTTACATGAGTATTTTCTATATGCAGTATGAAGATGCCTTCATCCCAGTTATAAAAGTAGATTAATCTTTTTTCTTGGTGAAAGTGATAAGTAAACATCATCATCTTTAATATGTCTTCCTTTCAAAGAGACTCAGCCGTTTTCCGTATTCAGACTGTGTAGATGTTAAAACAGTTAAGGAGCTAATTGCTCGGTAATTGATGATCACTATACTTTCAATGTGGAAGAATTGTTCTATAATAAGCACAATTAGCTTATTATACATTCCACTATTAGCTTGTTATACATGCAGCTACGCTTCTGGCCCTCTTGAGCAATATTCAATTTACATTCCCTATGAGATATCCATAGCCATACACCTGCTTCATTCACTCACTTTGTTGAATGAAGCAAGCTGTGCTCAACACGGATACAAGGCAAGGCCAACATACAGAACAATAGGTCAAATCATGAATGGGCAACGCGTGATGTTGTAGTGAACACATGCTTTTTCATAGTGAGCTATTTACCTACTTGAGCCATTGACATGTCATCAAGGGAAAACCAGAAACTTTACTGATTGTTTTATTCAGCAGCAATATGGAGAATAGCCATCAAATTTAGGGTCAGATTAATAGATTTTTTATGTGTGGACTTTACTAAAGTCTGAGGAAGAGCATTGGGAAGACTATAACATCTGAACATGGCACTGTATGGAATTCAAATGAATAAATTAATTCATATAAAATTATATTGTTAAGCATAGGGATAGAGGAGCCCCAGGCATCACATTAGTTCTCTGTACGAAATTAGATTTTTGTGTTTACAGTATGAGTACTTTAGGTATTGGTTTATGCAATAGGAATCTAAACTAATGGTAAATTGGGTAGGCTTCCACTTATAAATAAAATAAGTCTTGATCAAGAATTGCATTCGACCTATGATATTTTTTGAAGTTGTGTTTAGTTTATGACAAAGTGCATGCCATAGGTTGGTCCTTATCCGAACAGATTCAAATATATAGAGAAGAGGCTGAACACACTGATCCACTTTTCTTAAGTTAAGTTTGACGTTTTTATATTACAATTATCTGAATTGTGTATTGTGCTTGTTGCAGGCAGTCGCCAGGTTATCATGCTTACGGCTCGCGTACATCCAGGAGAGAGTAATGCCAGCTGGGTGATGAAGGGAACCATGGAATTTCTTACGAGCAATGACCCTGTTGCACAGATCCTCAGAGAAATGTTTATTTTCAAGATTGTTCCAATGCTCAACCCCGATGGTGTCATCAATGGAAAGTAAGGAGAACGTTTCTTGTACATGCCTGCTGTGGTGTTTTGCATTGAATTGTTTCCATAATGAAAAATTAAATAAGATCTTCTCTTTGAGGACTTGAGGATGTTACTCCGGTAAAACAATATTTTACTTTCCAACAAGGAAAAATTAGCAATGAAGCAGCACTCTGTGAGGTAAAGTCAAGTGAATTTTTTCCACCTTAATGATGCAACATTTCGTCTTTTCAATCAAGACATTTTCAAGCTTGATTGAAAAGACAAAACGTTGCATCATTAAGGTGGAATAAATTCACTTGACTTTACCTCACAGAGTGCTGCTTCATTACTATTTTTTCCTGGATGTACGGGTCGGTGTCGGACCCTCTTCTGAAGACCTGCACCCAACTTTTTCCTTTTTACATGGTGCTGCTCCTCAGCCCTCCTTTGGTTTACTTTCCAACAAGTTGTAGGCCAGTTGTACACATGTTGAAGGCTGCAGGAAAGCACCTAAACTAAACACTCATGGTGAGCTCATTTCAGTCATTCGAGGTTTAGTCTAGAAAACCCTGCATATACATTGAGCAAGTTTGTCGCAAAAATCTCACTCATGTATAACCTGCCAAACTCTCCTATGTTTGCACCGATTAGCTCCCCATTTTTTCTCAACTGTTTTTCTCATGCATTTACTCTATCTATGAAGTTTCAGTTTTTTTATTTAGCTTTTTTTTCAAATGTTTTTTTCAATGTTTCTCTGTCCGTCTTTATCTATTTATCCATCTCTTGGCTGTCTTTCACTATGTCCATCTATTTCGATCTCTCTAAAGATACATGGACATTTCCGTAGTATCTTTTACGGTCCAGTCGCCCAGTTTGGACACAGTGTGGTGAGATACATTGTGCCATGGGCCATGATATGATTTGCACCCAATAATCTTGAGAATGGGGTCCCATTTTTACTAATTGATGGAGTGGCAGGTCGAACATGTATCCTGCCACTTCTTTGAATATGATAGGAGTGTCAAAAATTGCCAAGCACAACGTTCTCCTCGACCACTCATATTCACTGTCTAAGTGAGTTCTGGATTAGCACTCTGCTACTGTTCTCGGCAATTGCTGACACTTCCGCTCAACTGCAGTATCCACGTTGACTTGTCACTCCACCCATTGGTGAGAATGGGTACCCCATTTTTCTTGTTGGGTGTCCTGTTCTCATGATCAATGGGGGTCCAGCAGTCGAACCATCACTGATCAGCTTGCTATACTAACCTCTACATGGGGGATAAATTGAAAAGTTGGTACACACCCTTTGAATTATGCCTTGTGTTTGTATAAATTATGAAAATATATCAGAAAATATTACTGGAAAGAAGTTAAGCAAAAGCCGGGCTTGTGTTGGCAGTTCCTGGAGTTTCATTACTTTATTTTTGTTTTTAAAAAATGCAATGAAAAGACTCTTTTAACAAAACAAAAGTTCCTACAAGATAAAGGATGGGGGTAATTATCTATCCATATAAAATATCATTGTATTAGTTTTATTTATCTCCGTTTTAGACAGAGTTATCACCGTGAACACAGTAAGAGCACAACATATTGTCTCTTTGCCTCTGCACAGTGCGGTGTAATATACCGCAGGAAGCACAGTATAAATTACAAAGGGAATTTTCTTTTGGGCTGACACCAGTTGAACAATGATAGTTTTTCCTGTACAGAAGCCATTAGAAATTCAGCTCCTCTCTTTAATTGATCCCTGTGTAAGAGACAGTTTGATCTTTCAGCATTACCTTCTGGAAACACAAGCAGTCTTGCATCAATTCTTGTGTCTTGAGTTTGGGCTATTAATTAAACACGTATAAGCCTGCATTTCTTTCTGTAAACATCCATAATTGATGTTGTATAATGATATGAATCTTCTGCCAGAGGAAGACATATTTTAAGTGTTCCTGTCCCTGATGCATCGCATTAAAAAAAGATTCGGCAAAGTTAAACCCTGTGATTGTACTCAGGGCAGTGCTCGAAATGTTCCCTACTTCATCACATTTTTTACTAAAAAAAATATCTTATTTTATCTGAAGTGGTCGTGCATTCATTTTATGCATGGCTGTAATTATGTGACAAATTGAAACAGATGAGAAGGTGGCATTTGAGTACTGCTGGAAGTTTCAGCTGAGGTCTCGTAAAGGTCACTCATTACTTGCCAATACTAAAAAATCATATTGAAATTATGCCGCTAAATGATGGGAAGAACATCACATCTATGTTCATAAATATCTTAAAAGTTTTTTTTCCAAAATCCCCTTTACATCATGTGGTTACAATCTCAGATACCCCATTGGTCACAAAGGCTAAGGCCCTTTTGGTATTTTCTCTACACAGAACAGATCCCTTCAAGAAACTTCTCAGAATTATGACTTAAAGAGAACTGTAATATATTTTCCTAATCTGCCATTAGAAAGCATTACCTATCCCTACATTGTCCGTCTAAATGCCTGTAAACTAACATCAGGTTCTAAAGCTATATGCAAATGACCTGAGACAGGTCCAAGGAACCATTATCATATTCAGCTGTCCATCTTATTCATGAGTGGGAGGCACAGCCACCCCCAGTACTTGACCGACAGTCGGTATTATGATGTGACACTCCTGGTGCTGGATCCTCTATGTGCTTCCTGGTACTGGCGCCCCCTGCAGCCTGTGCGTGTATGCGATACTCCTATACACATGACTGACAGCCTGTATAATGATGTAACACTCCTGGTGCTGCCTCTATGTGCTGCCTGGTGCTGGCGCCCCCTTGCAGCCTGTGTGGGTATAAGTAACTCCTATACACATGACTGACATCCTGTATAATGATGTGACAATCCTGGTGCTGGCTCCTCTATGTGCTTCCCAGGGCTGGCACCCCCTGCAGCCTGTGTGTGAATGAGATACTCCTATACTCATGACTGCAGCCTGTATAATGATGTGACACTCCTGGTGCTGGCTCCTCTATGTGCTTCCTGGTGCTGGTGCCCCCTTGCAGCCTGTGTGTCTGAAATACTCCTATACACATGACTGACATCCTGTATATTGATGTGACAATCCTGGTGCTGGATTCTCTATGTGCTTCCCATTGCTGGCACCCCCTGCAGCCTGTGTGTGTATGTGATACTCCTGTACACATGACTTACAGCCTGTATAATGATGTGACACTCCTGGTGCTGCCTCTATGTGCTTCCTGGTGCCCCCTTGCAGCCTATGTGGGTATAAGTAACTCCTATACACATGACTGACATCCTGTATAATGCTTTGACACTCCTAGTTCTGGCTTGTCTATGTGCTTCCTGGTACTTGCACCCTCTGCAGCCTGTGTGTATGAGATGTTCCTATGCATATGACTGACAGCCTGTATAATGATGTGACACTCCTGGTGCTGCCTCTATGTGATTCCTGGTGACTTTCTCTGAGAGCCGGCTGATGTCAGCGGATCTCAGACGGGGGAGTGAGAGGGAGCAGCAGGGGAAACAAAGCATGATATAGGCGTGCATAGCTGAGAGCGAGAGCGAGGACCGCCTTTTCTTCCATGCCCCATAGTGTCAGCCATGCAAAAGTTTTAGGGCTTATTAGCACGAAGACAACGGTTTGGATTGAACCACTAGTAAGGCATTGTTTTCCTTTAAAAAGAAAACTCACAAGAGTTTGTCAAATTAAGGATTTGGATCCGGATCCAGATCATAATCCAGATTTAGATTATGTGTCCATCTTCTTTTGATTTCCTCATTGATTTTAAATGCAGGCAGTCGAGCCTAAAGAACACCCAACTTACAAATGACCCCTAGTTACAGACGGACCTTTTTGCCCACTGTGACCTCTGGTAAAGCTTAGAATTTACTTTACTTTATCTTTGGGCTGCAAATGATTATGAAAGGTGTATGCATAAAACTTTATTGTCAATCCTTGTTTCTATGACAACCTAAAATTTGGAGAACTCAAGATGCACTGGGACAAAAAACCTTTTGTCTCTTGAGTTTCACTTACAAAATATATCAGAACTGACTTATAGCACATACAAGTCCAACTTTAGAACAAAGCTACAGAAACTTTCTTGTAGCTAACACAGGACCTACCTCTACTGACACTAGAAAATCATCATTAGGCTCCGTAAACTGATACATAATGATAATAATAATAAACTTTATATAGCGCCATCATATTCCATAGTGCTTTACAAATGCTACACTACAGAGTACAAACAGTCATAGGATTGAGGGCCCTGCTCACAAGAGCTTACAATCTATGAGGATGAGGGGGTGACACAAGAGCTTACAGTCTATGAGGGGGTGACAAAAGAGCTTACAGTCTATGAGCATGAGGGGATGACACAAGAGCTTACAGTCTATGAGGATGAGGGGTGACACAAGAGCTTACTGTTTATGAGGATGAGGGTGTGACACAAGAGCTTACAGTCTATGAGGATGAGGGTGACACAAGAGCTTACAGTCTATGAGGATGAAGAAGATTGACCCAATAGCTTACGTTCTATAAAGGATGATGCAAAGGGTTTGACACAAGAGCTTACAGTCTATGAGGATGAGGGGTGACACAAGAGCTTACTGTTTATGAGGATGAGGGGGTGACACAAGATGTATAAGAGCTTGTATAATTGTCCAGCCATTCTTTATAAGGAAATGGAATAGAAATAATTCAATACATAAAAATGTTGCTGCTTGAACCAGCCATTAGCCGCCAACTTATAAACAAAGCTTGTTATATATCTGGTGTTTGCTGGATAACAGATGGAAAAAGGACATATGATGGGTTAGTAAAGAGAGCTGTAGTATCATGCCGTGAGCGAGTGTGATAGGCTTGCCTAAAGATGGGTTTTGAGAGCACGTTTTAAGCTTTAGAGGTTGGGTATTAGTCTGATAGTCCAGGGAAACGGCACAGCAAATCTAGTGTGTGGTGGAATAGCAGAGATGTATGAGAGCTGACTGTCATTGTGTGCAATAGGCATTTCATGGATCTCATCATCTCTGATCTGTCTCATCTCTCTATCTATAAATCAGATACTAGTACAATGTTCATAAGCTAAATAAAAGTGTATATAAATCTTGTACCCTCATAATCTAAGCACACTGTCAGCTCACAGAACTAGATGGATCATGAAGTGTCTGCTAAGAGACCCCGCACACACTCTAGAATTTTTCACTTACCATTTCTGATAGGAGCTAAAACAGCAATAAAACTGAGTAAACTAGTGAAGTAAAATGTTAAAAATTATATTCATTGTGTTAACATCACTAGGAGGTTGACAAATGAGAATTTTTTAACTTAGGGATTAATCTAACATCACTGGCAGATCTAATAGCATGGGTTGAGCGATAGAGAGGAGAGAGGAGAGGTAGGGAGGTGCAGCATTATGCAGAGCTTTGTGGGTGAAGGTGATTATTTTAAACTGCATTTGGAAAGAGACTGGCAACAAATGCAGTGATTGGCATAGACTGGAGGCATCCGTTTAGTGTTTGGTCTGAAAGATGATGCATAATACAGAAAGACGTTATGGCTTTTAGAATGCGAGAAGTATACAACTAAGAGGGCCAATTCTTGAAAGAGGCGAGACACTTTTATTGTGTTTTTAAATCACAGTGATAAAATTATGTCATTCTTCACAAGCCAATAAAGCAACAAAAGGGTTTAACTGACTGCAAAACATAAGACTATGTAGAAACACAGAGGCGCTGTCATGCATTCTTGATGATATAAATTTATAATAAGTTTGCTTATTCCCTGTTGCTGAGTTCATGCCGCTAACACGCTGCACCATTGTTGCCATTGAGGCTTCATATAATATTGTGTGTAAAGATGATAAATATAGAGTATTTTCGGCTGCCCATCTTCCTGCCCTCATATCTCTGCAAGCGACTGCAGCTAGAGGACTAGATCCACAGATGTTAATATTCACTCACCACCTAGTGTGCAGGGAACATACATGCAGTCTGCTGAATGATATCCCAGCCGTTAGCTACATTATTTATTAGCCATGCTTCAAAGCAGCCTCCTTTATGAGTTATTAGTTTCATATTTTCACTGTCAATATTTCCTTGTTGGCAACAAAAAATAGCATTATCCCGACTCTCTGGAACATCATCTGTGTATTCTGGAGCTAGAAAGCTTCAAGTTACATTTCTGCCCCAGAGCCTTGTGTTTGCAAAGAACAAACAGGAAATATTTCTCTGATCGGCTATAAACTCGGCTTCTTCTTATAGCCATGACGGACACCATGTTGGTAATAGTAGCATTATCTATGGAGACAAAGCACAGTGTGGTGGGAGAGGCCTCATAAGAATCTGTATTTGTTATGGAGAGCTTTGGGGCTGTCGCTAGGTGGAGCTCAGTTCACTCTGGTTTATACAGCTTTCACAGCTTCAATTTATCTATGATTTTCTCCTCCTAGTGGAGACTACATGCAACCAGTATTATTTACAGTATTTTAAACATGGCCTTCCATATACAGATACAATGGGGCATTACATTTACTCACCCAGACCGCAGAGTTCACAGAAAGTGCATTGTCCATGTATAATGCACAGTGCCGCGATTCACTGAGATCGTGCGTCCAATTTCCTGCATGTGTCGCTTCCCCGCTCAGGTCTGCTGGAGTTCACCTTCTTCTTCCTGGTGTATGTAAGTGCAACGTCTTGCGATACAATTTAAAAGTTAAATCCAAAATCCAAGTGCAGATGCCTGTTAAATACCTGTCCAAGCCGTGCAATCCCCGAAAAATGTGCAAAGTCCAATGTAAGTGCAATCCGCGACCCTTAGTAAATAAGCCCCATTATGAAATAATTGTACACAAAAAGTCAGCTTGAAAGTGTACCCCATCTGTGACCAAACCTTGCATGAGTGACCTTCTAGGGGGGTATTTATCAGGGCTTCTGTGCCACATCAGGGGTCGTGAAGGGGTGGGCGTGGCCGGTGGGAAGTGGTTAGGTGCAGGGCGTTCCTATCCCCGTGCCTGTGCACTCGCTGCAACTGGCATGTGTTTGCAGATGTCTTAGAACTGCTGCCAGAAAAAGCTAAAAAAGCTAACTGCTGTGAATCCCCACCTGCATAGAGTTTCTATGTGATATGACACCTCTGATCTGACAGTGAGAATAGAGAGCTGTATGTAAAAATTTAATTTCATTTAACAGAGGATATCTCTGGTTCTGTGGCACCTATAAATGCAATCCTGCTGCGACATTAAGATCATCCACTTTAACTCTTTATACGATGTTGGCAGATCATGAAAGGATGCACTTAGGTTGGATATATGAAGGTCTTTAAATGCCGCTCTGTGCCTTCTGTGACGTCATCTGTTAAAGGCTCCCATAGCTGTCATTATGATCTTTATATTGCTGTCTGTGCAAGAAGTATATTGTATAAGTGATCAGACCCCCTAGGGTTCAAGAACCCTATGGGGGCTGAAATGATAATTAAAAAAAACTGTAAAAAAATGTATTAAAATAAGATATTAAAACAACAAAATTATAAAAAATTTGGTATTGTTGTAATTGTACCAACACAAACAAAAAAGGAAAGGTGTCTGTCATCTTAACCACATATTGAAAGCCGTAAAACCCATCAGAATATGGCTCAGCTTTATTTTTTTGTCAATTCCACTACACTTGTAATTTTTTTCCAGCTTCCCAGTACATGGCACGTAATAGTAAATGGTGCCGCTAGAAAATACAATTTATCTCATGGATAACAAACCAACATATAGCTATGGAAATTAATAAATCTAAAAGTCACTGCATGTGGAAGGAGCAGAGTGAAAAACGGAAACAAAAAAAGAAAAAACTTAGTTTAACCCATTCAAAACAACCACTTGAAAGGTGTCACTTATGCAAGTGTTATCTGCTCAGGCAAGGGCGTAAGAATGGCGGTCGCAGGGGGAGCGACCGGGCCCATTGCATGGGATGAGTCCGGTCCGCGTCTGGAACAGTTAAACATCTGCCTGTATGTATACTTAAAACCCCCCGCCCTGGGCCCCCGCTGTCATTAATATGCCATCAGGGACCAATTGATGAGTGCGTGTGCAAGAGGCTTGCCCCTTGTGTGTACTGGCAATGTTATCGGGCCGATGGATAAATAAGCATGTCATGTCTTATGATAGAAAAGCAGGTTCATCCGCTGTGTCTGCCCGTCACTTGCTGCATGTGCCGCTGGTGTTATATGGAGGGCAGCGTCAGCATGTACCGGAGTCAGTACCGGCGCCAGTACCGGCGCTTTTTGGCACTGCCAAACATTCATCCCCGTGCTGAAGGAATAACCTTTTATATTGGGACTCTTGGGTATAGTAGGACAGGGGCCCCGTTAGGAATTTTGTCCTGGGACCCAGTGGACTCTAATTATGCCACTGTGCTCAGGGTACATACAATTAGGACGTTTATAGCAGTATGGGAGTAATGAAAGGTTTAAGAAGGAAGCAGGGAGGATGAAAAGAGCCAACGTAAGTGGAGAAAGAAGCAATTTACTCAGATAATCTTAGAATGTTTCTTGTGTTTACTTGTAACATTAAATTATTCAAAATTTGTTGAAAAGTAACTGGCAATTTAAACCATAAGGGACAGGATTATATTATTTTTCACACTTAAAACTGATACAAATTTAAAAAATCTGATTCACAAAATGTTACTCCCTTCTAAATCATAAGATGAAAAAAGTATATTAATATAAATATGTACTGGTGAAATGAAGCAAAAAATGACTTGAAGCTGCAGTGTGATGGTTCCAAGGCTTGGTTGGCCGTTGACTCTACATAGAGAAATTGTGGAGGACTGGTCTAGCCTTGTGAGGACTTTTGAAGCCCACTGGTACTGTAATGTTATTAATGCCAATCAACTATGTATTGATTCTGTTCTTCTGAGAATTTGTGACCAGAAGCAAAGAATGCTATGGATACATCTAAACAGCAGAAAAACACACAAAAAAGAAATACGCAGATGGCACACAAAGCAAGACTTATGATATATGTGCACAAATGAGTTATATGAAAGGCATTTTACCTGTACAATAATTATTTAAGAATTATCCAATTGTGTTAAAAAGTACTAGTGCTGTGATGGGTCAACGTTCTTCGGTTCCAGCTATTGAATGGCCATAACACAGTCATCAGTATGCAGCACACAGTACAAGATCCCCTGTGAAGAGCAACAGAGCATTGACTTTGTAGATAGTTCCTCACAGACCTCCATGCAAGTCATTAGTCACCATACAGTAACTAATTTTTCTTGTGTTGGCAGGAGAGAAGGTTCAAAAGCTCCCTGTGTAATTATTGTCTTCTCGACTCATGATAAAAATTCCTTTGGCGTGGATGGTTTAAAGACCTTTGAGGATTACTTACACATGGTGTAGAGATAAATTGGTGCAACATAAATTGCTGAACAACTTTATTTTTTCATTTAGTGTTTTTACATAGGCCCAAGGTAATTTGAAATACAAAAAAAAAAATCTTCATTGTGGTATCAAAAGCTTAGAGGAAGAAGGGGGCCTGGAGGGTGTAGTCCGCCAATGCTATGGTTACATAATATAACATACTGTAAGGCCAAGGGTATAGAAAGCATTACAGAAGCAATGAGTCCTTGTAACCCACACTGAAAAGATGATTAAAAACAGCTCAGCAGTCTCAGGGTAATGCATATGATATAACTAGGATGCTTAGACTCCCGTCCACATAGTAGGATCAGTCCATGACACTGGCCGGTGCTTCAAAGGCTCAACATGTTTATGTGGATGAGTCTTCGGACAGAACCTTTTGGAGAAAGGATGTACAGAAAAGAAAGACATAAACAGTAACACAATAAAATATAAAGGCTTTAGTATTAATTTCTCTCAGACATTAAGTTAAACATATTAATATAAAGGAGAAAAAGAAAGTACATCCTTGATCTAATTTTAGAACATTCTAAGATTCTCTAAAAATATTACATTTCAGATGAACAACTCACAACACATTCTACCTCGTCATTATTTATTTAAGAAAAAGAAGCCAAAATGGAAAAGACTTGTGAAAAGTACACCCCATGGATCGATAGTTTGTAGTTTGTAGCAGAAATAGCCTGTATTATTATTCCTGTAAGTATTCATTTTATGTCTGACTTGATCAGTCTCTCACATCATCCTGGAACAAATTTTGCCCACTCTTTCTTTTAGTTTTTTTATTTAGCTCATTGAGGTTTGTGGACTATACATTCCTCACATTTGATTCTAAATCTAATAATATTTGCTAAAAAATTATGTTTATGGTCAATTGAGGGTTTGCATGGGCCTAGTCCTAAATAAGCTGCAAAAGCATGAGGCCTAAACAACAACCTAATTCAATCCTTTATCAAAGCTTGATAGTTGGTATGAGGTGTTCTTGCTGATATACTGTGAGTTTTTTTCAAAATCTGGTTCTGTGCATTATAACCAAATAGCTTGTCCCTGGACTCACCTGACTTAAAGGACACCTGTCATCAGGTCTCTGCCACTAGTCCTGTCACCTCTACCTGTTGGAGCAGCTCACAAGGATCCCATCCCAGCCTTTATCTAGTTATTTCATACATTAATCATTATAAAATCATCTATTCTTTATTGTGTAAATGAGGCTGGTCACATGGTCAGAGGAAGTGATGTCACCCCTGTTACCCCTCCCCTCTCCTCCCCCTGCTCATGTCTGTGTGTAATGTATAGTAAAGCATGGCTAGTGTGTGTGCTGCATCTGCTGACATGCTGCATTCTCCAAATAGACACATGGGTGAGACACAGACATCAGCTACACATGAATCTGACATGTTCTTCTGTAACATGGCTGCCTGGAGCTGCTGTATCTCTCCTAAACACACACACACACACACACACACACACACACACATGCACACACAGGCTGCAGGGGGCGTGGCCACCAGCACCAGGAAGCACATCATTATACAGCCTCACATCATTATACAGGCTGTCAGTCAAGCACTGGGGGTGTGGCTGTGCCTCCCACTCATGAATAGAGTGGACAGCTTGAATATGCTAATGCTTCATTGGACATTTCACAGGTCATTTGCATACAGCTTTAGGACCTCATTGCTTAGGTTTACAGGCATGTAGAGGGACAATGAAGGGATAGGGGCAATGCTCTCTAATGGCAGTTTATGAAAATATATTTAGTTTAGGGGGGTTATTTTGCATGACGGGTTCTCTTTAAGGTCATAGTTATAGAAATCTTGTAGTTTGTTCTGATGCAACTTTACTGGCCTGGCCCGCCCACCAATCCGCTGATGTCACGATTGGTAGGCAGGGCCAGGTGCCATGAACATGGAGACGGGCATGCATATATTAGCAGGAGGCGGAGCCGAGAGGCACTCGGGTGATGTAGCCCTGAGTGCCTCCGGCTAATATAAATATCTTTATGATGTCTTTTTTAGAATAATGCCAATGTCCCAGGACTTTGTCATCCTCTGACAGACGGGGTGAACAAGTAAATTTGGGATATCTACCATCAGTAAATCTGATGGTAGATGTCTTTTAACTTAAACATGTGTGTCCATAATCTTTTCAGAAAAAATAGAGCTTTTACAACTTGTACTGCCGTTAATACTTCTAAGACTTTTCAGATTGAGATCTGAAATGTCTGAGAAGAATCTCTCAGTTTTTTTCATGGCCTGACCTTGGATTGAATTTATTTGGAAGTTCACTCTTAAGAAGATTGTCACCTGTGTCTATATAGTGTTTTTTTCTGTAGAATGATGTATTTCAAATTATTTGGATATGACCTTATAATCCTTCCAAGAATCATAAGCAGCTACATTTGCTAAATTCTAAAACTATAGCAAATGTCTTCCCATCTTGACATTGGGGCTCATTTACTAAGGGTCCGAACTTTCGTCGGGGTTTCCCGAATATTTTCGATGTGCGCCGGATTGCTCCGGGAATTTGGCGCACACGATCGGATTGTGGCGCATCGGCACACATTTAATTACCAGGTCCAGTCGCGATCCTGCGGCACGTTGCTGATTTGGGTCTCCCGGGATTTACTAAGTTCGTGTTCCCGATATCCAGCAGGTGTCGCTGCTGCACCAAAGTCCGCCGGAGTTCACCTTCTTCTTCCCGGTGCACGTAAGTGATGATCTTGCGACACAATTCTTTTTTTAAATTCCGCTGTTTTTCCGAATCTGTCACAATCCAATGGGCGTGCTCCAAAATCCCGGGGGAATTCGGCGCAAATCGGAAATATTCGGGAAACCCGGCGAAAGTGCAGCATTCGGACCCTTAGTAAATGTGCTCCATTGTGTTAACACATTATAACAACTGGCAAACCATCTGCTATTATACAGGTCACACTCACTTGCTGATGATCAATTAATCAAGGGCATCTATACCTTAGCATAGTTGTATTGGGACCCATATACAGTATCATATCTTATTTGTTTCCAATCCTATACTCCAAAAGTTTCCAAAAAATATAATATGTAACACAATGCTCCTTGTACCCCCACCTATACTGTCATTTAACTGCATGAATTATTTTTATTTTATATAAATGATATAAATTGTCATCAGGAAAAGTTTCTAGTTTCTTAGTAACATGCTGTACATTTGACATAAATTATTAAAAGCAAATGTAGATCGGGTTTTATGATTTTAATTCTGTGGCTGCTTGAAAACACTTATACTAATTAAACATTTTGTTCTGATTACATTCCTGCAGACATGTGATGCTTGATTAAAACCTTGGTTGACAACCCCTGTTTGTTATAGGAATAGTTATGTACTTTTTTTGTGCTCTAAGGAATTTTCTTACTGCACCTGTTTGCTTGTTAAATTGAATCAAGCTATAGAAATACCTATAATAGGTTTTAATCTCTGTGAAGAGTGAATTTTTCTTAGATTTCTGGTGACCTTTTGAAATCAGAAGATTGTGATAGTTCTATATAGATGTTACATACTTACCTTTCCATACTTCTGCAATGTCTGCCTCATATGTAAGCATCATCGAAGCTTGTACAGGCTATTTTACTACTTTAAAAATGCTCTTGGCAGGTAAATCCACATGGGGCTATTCTCCCCCCTCACGTCTGGCCCAAGATGCAGCCACTTTAATGCCCCTTCATTTGATAAGCATATTGCCCTGATGAAAGGTCATGTGACTGGAGACCAGTAATTCTGTACACACCGCTGATGCTCTGGTCACATGACCAAATATCACATATACCGGCTGGAAGCCAGACGCACTGCTAGAGCTTTGCCTCTTCCTCTTCTGCAGCTGTTGAGTCTGTGAGGAAGGTGGATCGGCTTCCATCTCTCATGTCGTCAATGTATGTATGTGTGTGTGATATTTATTGTATATATGTGTGTGAAATGATGCACTGCCTGGTCAGGAACCTATAGCAACCACCACTGCTTGGTCTGGGGGTCCACCACTGCCTGGGGGCCTGCAGCACCCACCATTGCATGATCTGGGGATCTGTGACATCCACCACTTCCTGGTCTGGGGTCTGTCGTGTCCACCTTTGCCTGGTATAAGGCTCTATAAAAATAACCATCTACAAACATTTTAAATTCCTATTGAGTATTTCTGTTGCTATTGAAAATATAATATTCCTTTTTGGCTCAAAAAAAAAAAGAGGAGTGTTTTTACAAAAATTTTTGCGTACTGTGACTGGTTGTGTGTCTTTAGCAGCGACCACTAATATGACCTGTTTGCTTGGCAAATCAAATGACTCAGCCATTCCGCAAATCCAAAGTTACAAATGTTTAGCCTGGCATAAGGTTTAGACTAATCGGGGAAAGCAAGAGTATCCAATTAGACTGATTGGCTCTCCATTTAGGAACAATTCTTTAGAAAAAACTTTCCTTCCTGAGCTACTTCTTAAGGTTTGGAAAGAGGTAGTAACCCAAAGAGGACAAATCAGGTCAACATTTCACAAAATATATATTTTCCAATCTCTAGTGATGGAAAAGTCTGTGAAACATGTGTTGACACATGGTTAACTTGGCTCATTGTTATGCCTCGCTTTACTGTAATGTAAATTACTTTTGGTAGAGCAAATGTCACTCATAGAGAAGAAGTCAGTGGTAATATTGATACATGACCTATATCACCAAATAACTGTAGAAGTCCTGTTTAGAACATCAGCACTGCATGTCGTGTCTTAGCATATACTAATATTAGAGGTTTTTAGGTATGGTGCAGAGATATGCAGCAGATAATAAATAGAAAGGAAGCTATTGTGCAGTGCAGGCATTTCTGTCTAAGTTCACCTTGTACTGCTGCTTAGTGCATTTTAGGAAGGTTAGAAGAAAGGTTAGTCTTGTAATTCCATTAGTAAAGAAGGCGATGTGAAGTATCACTAACGCAACCTACATATTTCACATGGGAGATAACGGTCTGCTCCTGACTTTAACATATATCTTTTGAGTTGCTCTAAGCAAACATGTTAGTATATATGTTTGTATTTATATCTACTTTTAGAAAGCAAAATTATAATTTTTGGTTGCTAATAAACAATTGAAGAACAAGATCCATAACAAAAGTTGTCAACGATAACCATCTATAAACTCAATTGAGCCAGGTAAAGTATTGGCCAGACTTTTGCATATCATAAACCTAAACCTATAAAAAGTAGCCTCCATAAGTAATAAAGTGTGTGAGACGGCTGTGTATAGAAATGAGCATTGGGGTGGATGCCAGACAGTTTGCCCACCAGTCTAATTTTAAGTAGCTTTTTCAGTATTCTGCAGTTGTACGTCCAGCTCATTACTTGTTTGCATACTTAGGTACCTTTAGGATATGAATTAGGGAAATTGGATATCACTTGGTATTAGCTAGTCATAAACCTTCATTAATTTGTGCTCCTCAATTTTGTACTTGTAGAGCTAGGTCTTACAGGTGGTCCCCTTCTTAAGTATGACCCGTAGTTACAGATGGACGCTTCTGCCCACTGTGACCTCTGGTGAAGCATTTATTACCATTGATGTCTACCTTAAAGGGGTATTCTTGTCTGGGCATTCACATTCAGTGTCATTAATCTGCCATATAAAAAACTTTTCTTCAATTAAATGTTCTTAAAAAAATGTTCCTGTGTGAAGATAATTTCGCATAAATGTAGTTATTTGGTCCCTTAGAAACAAGATTGTGTCCCTGGATACGACCACCTCTGCTGGAGGGATTGCACAAAGAAACAAAAGGTTTTTGTATATGAATTGTCTGGGAGTTACTGCATCTCCCACAGCCATCCTGTGGTAATGAACACTGAATTCAGGAGGTCAGGAAGGACTCAATAGCGCATGTCTGGCCATCCCTGCCAGAATGTGAGGTGGTCGTATCCAAGGCAGCTATCTCGTTTCTAAGGAACAACATGGCTATGTTTATTAGAAATTATCTGCACACAGGAACATTTTTTTTTCAACAACATCCAATTGAAGAAATGTTTACCGATGGAAAATAAATGCAATTAAATGTAAATGCCCAGATGGGAATACTCCTTTAATTGCTGCTATCTTTTTAACATGTAGAGTATATATTTCTGACAGGTTCCACTGGCTGGTCATTCCTTTTGCTGGGGCCACAATTATGGTTTTTAATATGCATGTTTTTTTTTTAATTTTATTATTGCATATTCTTGTGTACTGCATATTACTCTCAGACATTTTGTAGGTTTAGATGTTGTATGACAAAAAAATCATTTGGAGTATCACCCAATTTTTGTATAGAGATAATCTATCCCCATGGAAATGTAGTTCTTGCTTGAGGCAGCATGTTATAAAACACAACCATGCACATGGATCAATTCTACGTTAGGCCCCGCCTTGTGCTTTTACCTTCATTGGAACAGGTACAGTCTATAGCTAATGCACCAATGTGGGAAATATCTCTTCTGCGCTGCTTCTCTCAGCCTCCCGCCACAATTCACTTCATTCCCCACCCACTTGGCATAACGTAAGGAGGGTGCTGCAATTCCTGTACAATCCTTGATAAATACCCCATGTTTCATGTGACTGATTTACATGTAAATGGCTATATTACAAATCCGTTTTGTACAGATCCATAATAGGGAACCTTTTAACGATCGTTCGGCCCATACTGTACTTTCTATTATTTACAGAGTGGTATAGAATTTTTTTCTCTGGGTGTTTGCCCCAATGTATACAAATTAATCAAGATATTCTTACCTAGAAGCTCTATATGTAGACGCCCTAAATGTTAACGTATACCATTGTCTGCATGGAAAAAAGATGAAGTGGTAGGTAGGCAGCGTTGTCGTGTGAAAAATATATTAGCATTACAGCCAGCTTTTCCCAGTGATTGAAAATCTAGCAATTGAATATTACATCACAATGTCAAATATCTACAGCCCCCTTTGGCAAACAGTGCTCAATCAAGGAACCAAAAATCCATTGTGTAAGTAAAAAGGAAGAAAGAAAAATCTTAAAGTACAACCTACTGAGCTGAAAGCCTTTTGGATATCAAAGAAAATAAAAAGCCCATTCTATTCCATTTGCTCACAAAGCATTTTCAGAAGTAGTTTATAACAATATTCACTATTCATAAAATTGAAATGGCATTAGAACGAAGGCTATTGTCTTGGGCCATATATCAATATGTTACTGCATATCATAAAGCAGAGAACTCTGCTATCACTTTAGAAGCTGGGTATCCCTGGAGTTCTTAGTGACATTTCAAGTTTTATGCTGCTATTCAGCCTCTCATAAGAATTAAAATGCTCTTCTTCTAGGGAATATATCTGCAGATTTATAGATGTGGTATAAAAACAAATACACAGAACTGGCATATGTGCAACGTCAGGGGTTCTTAAGAAGAGATGGAGAATTTATTTTAGCCCTCATAGCACTTATGTCCATCAAGGACAGCTTTTAACTCAAAATTATGAAATATGGAATTTAATTGTCTGCATGTGTCCGACTTTTACAATGGTTCACACAGTTGGCAAGGAAATGTATCCATTGAAACTACAGTATGTTTCATAAAAAGTCATGCTAAGTATGAAGCTTGGGTCCAAATTACATTCAAATACAAACTTTATATAGAGAAGTTGAAAGAAACACAAAAGAACTGCACTAAAATACCAGTTCAGTTTGCTTTCCCAAACTTTTCAATATGCCCAACATGCTGTATTACCCATGTTCAGATTACCAGTTTTCCTGGGCAAGTCATATTCCACCAGCCTTAGATATGATTCCTAGGTTATGTGAAGGTGATCTCCTGCTGTCAATCTACGTTTTTTTTCTGTTGTGACCCCTGACATGTTTTTTGGCATTCCAAATCTGCTTTGCCTGCCCTACCCTATCAATGATATTTTAACTGTGTTTACAAATCAATTCCCTTTGCCATGAGGCAGCTTACACATGGACCAATTTTTTTTGGTTGTATGCTGCTTTTAGCATAAGGGTAGCATACAGCCCCATTCAGTCCAATGGACAATACATCTATACATATGAATGGACGCTTTGCCCATCATAATGCAACTCAGACAGGAAAAAGATTGCTCTATCTTTTCCTATGTGTACGGCCATGTTGCATTACTCCCCATAGAGAGTTGAATGTTGCTGCTTGAGAAGTGTTACATTAGTGAGCCGATTGATTTGGAATATAACCTTAAGTGGTTCTCAATAATATGACTGAAATGTGGACTACTTTGAAATTTGCCAAAAGGGAACCTGTCATTTTAATTTGGGGCACTAAATCAACTACAGATCCTTATGGACCCAAATAGGCTACATGAGCTCTGTCCATTGGTGCAATTAAGAAAGCAAATGTTTGTCCTCAACTAGATGTAAGTCCAGTGAGACTTATTGGATTCACATCTGGAGTTCTCAGTGGTGGCACTTTTTCTTGCGGAACTTCAATGGAGCCGGCATAGTACCCTGACTTCATTGACCATGTTCCATGTCTACACTTTACTTCGCCAGCTTTTTTGAATCATCAGGCAGGCTCTGAGTACTCTGGACCAAAGTGAGTAAAACAGATTTTTTTTTTCAAATAAGCCTATTTGGGACACTTCACCATAGACCCATAAGGTCCTGCAGGGGGTTTTGTGTCCAACCCAACAGGTTTCCTTTAAATGACAATTGTCAGCAGACCAGTGGAAATCTCTGTAAAAGAGAAAATTGGTAATGGCAAAGTTACCTATGAGAAGTACAGATAAGGCATCTTATTGTCCTATGAAAAAAATCCTACAATTGACAAGTAAAAGGTTTTCTGTTGATGTATTTGTCTGATACCCAGACTTAAATGTGAGAGTACAAATCCGTAAAGCAGTAAACTAAAGTTAGCAGCCAAATTTTACACAAATATGTATTTGTGCATGGCACATATGGATATGCACTTATATATCCTATGTGGATGGGATTCTGCATTTCTCAATAATATTTTTCGGAATTACTTAAAATACATGAAAATATACCAATGAGAGATGAACTGAGAATGCTGTAATTTAAAACAGCTTTCCTTCTATTGAGGAAGAACAACAGATAAAATGCACATCATTGCAAAATCAATGCTAAGAATATTTGTTGAGTTTATCTATCTCTGTACTTCATTTTTCTAGACATATAACTCTTAACTGTTGTCAGGAAATCTTTACTTAGTAAAAAATGGTTTAAGATGTTCCATATTAATAATAGTGTAAAGATATGGTATCATAAAAGTTTATTGACTAATTTTCTGGAAGTCGTTTTCTGATTCCTTTGCAGATGAATTGTAGATTTAGCACATCAAGATTAGAGGGAGACTCTGATATTTTTCATTTGAGAAAACCCATGTGTTAGGAACTGAGTGGATTTTCTGGTGATTTTCTGGTCGAAAGACTTAATCTACTGGAAAAAATTCAACACTATCTATGCTTAAAGGGGATTTTTTGGAAATAGATATACATGACATACAGCATACTGCATGTGTAAACAGTGTAACTTTTCTTCCAAACCCATTCACAGATTCACACCATAACTTTTACTTCTTTCACTGTAAATTATATTATTATTATTATTATTATTGTTTTTATAATCATAGTTTTTTTTCTGGTATTTATGTAAAGTTAATTGAAAAGTTAGTGATCTTTGGCTCCTGGAACATGAGTGTGTACTTGGGAACGACATAACCCAAGCGAGCACACGACTGAGTGCAGGAGAGAGGAGGATTGAGAACTCTTCAGCCCTCCCCTCTCCATAGAAAGCTGAGTGGCTCAGCAAGCACAGTGGCCGCTGGGCTTGATCACAGTGTGGTGAGAAACATGATCACGGTGCCGTGTGCTCACTGCACCATGATCGGTTGCCATAAACCTCTATGGAGGCCGTAAAATGTCCACAAATTGTGTGGCCACGGGGTCGTGTACATGTGGCCTTATGTTGACAAGCAAGGGACCTTGCAAATGAGTCCTTTTTTTCTAAACAAATATTTTATTGTGTTTTAACTTTTTTTAACCAGAAACAACAATATATGAAGTAAGGCTCGTAGACTATGGAACTCTAGGTCGCAGGAGGTTGTTATGGCAGATTTTTTGTTCATGTTCAAGAGGAGCCTGGAAGCCTTTCTTGAGAACAAAAATATAATTGGTTATGGGGAAAAGAAACATTTCTTTAATCTTATAGGTTGTACTTGATGGAACTGCATTTTTTTCAACCTTATTTACTACACTACTATGATAAGGTTGTCAATTACTTTGAAGAGGGCACTTTTTAGGAGAAAAGAGCTTGACATCAGTGCTAAAATCTATGCCTGAAGGAGAGATAGTTGTACCATCTCCATAGACAGGGATTAAAAGCAGTGAGACTATGGAACTCTCTGCCGCAGGAGGTTGTTATAGTGGATTATTTGTACATGTTCACGAAGAGTCTGTAGAGGAGAGCTTGCTTTAAGTGCTAATGTCTCCACCGCTGTGACTTTATATATCTAATTTCAAAGTAGATTTTCTGGATGATACCACAACACTGGGCCATGAAAGAATCAGAATCTGGAAGATGTTTAGCCGCTTGACAACATAAAGGTAGTCCCCCGTTTATGTACAAGCTGGTTTCTGTAGGTTTGTTTCTGAATTCGTCAGAACAGGTAAATTTTGTAGATGTAATGCCAGAAAAAATATTTTTTCATCCCTGTGGAAACAGGAGTTTCATAATTTTGGTCTGTCGTGGGAACAAGGATTAACAATAAAGCTGTATTCCAGACACCTTTGCTCACTCTTACATTGATCATTGCAGCCTGCGGCCAAAGTTCCATAAATTACCAGAATCCAGAGAGTTGCACCAGAAGTCAAAGTGGCCACAGAGAGTTACCTGTAAGTCAGGTGTTCTTAAGTCAAGGACTGCCTGTACTGGTAGTGGTTAATTAGGTCAATTTCTGCTGACAGGTTCCCTTTAAAGGGGTTTCATACTCAGGATAACAAAATAACACATTCTCTAATTCACTTTTATTAACAAAACTACAGCATTTCACAGATATAATTCCAACCTGTCTATTTCAATTCTGATGCACACAATTTCAGTTGCCCCTGGCTTCCGACCAAGTATCTTCTGACTTTAGGGTCGGCAGCCATCTTGCTTTTCTGTCTCTGCTCTCTGTCTCTGTCCCAGCCATGCATTCTAGGACGAACTCAAACTCACTGACTTTCTTTCGGCAAAAAACAACACATCATATAGTGTGCTTCAAGCTACAGGCAGATAAGTTCTTTATGTGGGGGAAGGGGGAGGGAGGCACAGCAGATCTAACAATGTGTGCAGATGAAAAGTAGCAGAGCTGGAGAGTGTCATTGTGTGTAATATGCCTCTAATGGATCTCATCATCTCTCATCTCTCATCTGTCTAATCTCTCTTTCCAACTGTGAGATATTAGTACAATGTTCAGAAGGTAAATGAAGTGTATATAAACCTGAACCCAGATAATCTTACCACATTGTCAGCTCACAGAACTAGATGGGTCATAATGTATCTGTTTAGAGAGTCCCCACCCACACCCTGGAATGTTACACTGACCATCACTGAGTAATAGGAGCTAAAACAGCAATAAAACTGTGAAATTAAATATTATCTTCATTGTGTTAACATCACAAGGGGATTGAAATTTGAGAATTTTCTTTCATGGGCAAACCCCGTAATTTTGGTGAATATCAACATACTAGTCTTTATGGTGCCACCACTTGTGGACATATCAAGCTATGCTCCACATTTCTATTATGTACAATAGAAAAGTGGCAAGAGTTTATAGAAGTCATTAATTTTAACAATTTTAAAATCTTAGTTTTAAATGACAAAAATAACATATTGGGGACACTTATTAATTTGGGCACAGGGTAGCGTGAAAGTGTGCTATAATTTTCAGTGTGATTTATGTTTGTGGCACAAAGGATTAATGGAGTCACAAGTGTCGTAAAACCACCAAAACTGTGGCACCAACACTTCATTAATAAGGCACAAGAGGCGCAGCAAGAGAAAAAAAATTCTGCCAGTTTTCTGCTTGAAAGTCACTTATAAATGCCCCCCATTATCTTGTACATCCAAATAATATCTACTTCCAATTGCATATGTTATTGTAAAAGTATCGCCACCAGCATCAGGTCACAGTCGCTTTCAACCAATGTTTATTTTTATGTTTTTATTCCCATTCAGTTGATGTAACTTATGGCCCTGTGTACATTTATTTTATACACGGCAAATAAAATCAATCCAAGTAATTTGATGTAGACAAAGACTTCTATGAACTTTAAATCATCTGTCATTACAGTAATGAATTCCTCACTTGACAAGTGTCTGGGTTTTATAGGTTTTGTGGTGCAGGATCCACATTCATTTTTCAATTTATTTTAACTGATCCGCCATTTATTTCTATTGACTACAATCATGTGTCTCAAATGTCACCTTTCATTCACAAATCCATTAAAATCTTGCTGGTAATTTCTTCCTGATTCTATCTTCTTTCTTCTCTGCTGGGTTAACATAATGTGAGCTTTATTAAAAATAAAAAATAAAATTTAAATAAAATAGAAAAGAAAAAAACTCAACGTTTGATAAAATGTTAACGAGTTGTAACTTAGAAATTATAGCGTGCCGTATTAAAAAGAAAAAAAATGATGCATTGGGGCGGTGCAGAAAGCGACATTGACATATGGAGACAGTCCTGTTAGTAGGATTGAGGCTGTTCGGTGATAAATGACACAATCTGTCATAGAACATCTGTTATCTATCATCTTGGCTGCCTTTTAATACATCGGAAGAGCAGAAAAAATCTACAACAACTGCAAAATCAGAAGACAAATACAGAGATGACCTGTTGGCCCTAAACTGTAGAGACTGCTGAATTGGCTTGCATTTTGGAGAGGCTTTGCTAATTTTGAAGAAAATGACTTTCTGCTCAGACCTCTTGCACCTTCTTTTCAGTTTTACAATCACAGTAATTAGAGGTGGCTTCCCACATGAAAATAGAGAGTAATTAGATGCGAGCCTTACACCAAGTACAGAAAAATTGCCTCTGTGGCTTGACATTTAGCATAGACCCCACACACTCAGAGCAGGGACATGAATCCTATTATGCTACATAATTTGACCTTCACAAAAAATACATTCTAAGTCCTCAGTGGGATTTTAAATGATTCGGCAGCCACATGTCACACGCATTCCCAAAAGAAGTAAAGCAGCGGAGGAAAAAGGCTAAAATGAATTATTGAGTCTCTCTGTAAATTTTACACTTTCACTACTGAAAATGTATCCCCTGAATTACCAATCCTAACCATGGCTTGCAGATTGAGTAGTTTATAAGCCTAAATAATGATAGGACAAAACAAGAACATGTTTTTGACAATATACAATTTTTGATCCTTTTGAAGGTTAGTTATAGACTGAGATATACATACCAGCTCCAGCAACTTCAAGTCTCTCACATTGTTCTGGAGGACTTTGGTCAGCTACTCTTTACAATGTTGTTTCGATACATTGAGGTTTGTGGACGTTTGTTTATGCACAGCATAATGCTTATTGCATCAGTTACTTGTTGTATAGCAAACACTGATTGTGTCAGTTAAAGGGGTTGTCCGCCTTCAACAAATAATTGATATTTTTAGTGTAGGAAAAAGTTATACAATTTTCCAATATACCTTCTGTATCAGTTCCTCATGGTTTTCTAGATCTCAGCTTTCTGTTGTTCTATAGAAGCTTCTATGTTTACTTCCAGTGGTAAGAAATCTGTCTATGATCTTGTGATCTGTGTCCATCTGTGTCCATCACAAGATCATAGAGAGATTTCTTTCCACTGGTAGTAAACATAGAAGCAGAGAAATCAGAAACACAGAAAGCAGAGATTTAGAAAACTGTAATAAATTGATACAGAAAGTATATTGGAAAATTGTATAACTTTTCCCTACGCAAACAATATCAATTATTTGGTGAAAGTGGACAACTCCTTCAAGTGTTGTGTTTTAATCTGACCAGGACAACTAAATTGACGTGGTACATGGGTGCTTTAAAATTTCAGTTGATTGGCTCTTCCTGTGATGACGTTTTGGGGTGGGGGGGGGATCTAAACCATGAAAGGGTCAGTTGGCAATCTATTGCCATGACAGCCAGGATTTATACAAATTTAAAGGAAATCTACCACTTTAGAAAAGTGAAAAACACTTACACATATTCACCTAATCTCCTCTTCATCTTGATCCTGGCGCCTTGTTCTTTGCTAATCTTGACACAACGGGATCAGCAAAAAAAAAGAGTTTAAAAAAGCAGGCTGGAGCACAGGGACAAGATGTCTGGCTGCGTGATAGATACCTACTTCTCCAATGTTGTAGTGTGATGTCACGCAGGAAGCATGAATAATTAGCAGCCCGAGCACTGGGCTGATTTTTATAAGTCTTTTTTCTAGGTGATCCCGGCATGTAAACATTAACGTGGCAAGATGCCGTACAAAAAAAAACATCCAGGTGATCAAATCACCACTGGTTAAAAAGTGATCAAAAGGTTGTATTGTTCCCAAAATCTTATCAATGAAAATGTCAGCTTGTTCTGCAATAAAAAGACTCCTTATCCAGCCCCGTAGGCTGAAGTATGAAAAGGATACATGTCAGGATATGGCAATGCAGCACAGATTTTTAATGTATTATATAGACATAAAAAAACAAATTTAAGTGGTACCCCTTAATTGAAGTTATCCAAATAAAGGGGATGTTCAAATTGACTTTTCGATGTGAGGTTCAAAGCCAAAGCCCAAAATACATTTCAGAATTGTGTTGTTTTCTTATTTCACCCTACAAAATTACAACATACTGGGGGAGATTTATCAAGCTGTCTAAAAGTCAGAATATTCTTAGTTGCCCATGGCAACCAATTATAGCTCTGCTTTCATTTTACCAGTGCTCATGAATGTTTTAAATGGGAGCTGTGATTGTTTGCCATGGGCAATTAAGAATATTCTGACTTTTAGACAGCTTGCTAAATCTGCCCAACTGTATATTATCCAGTACATATATTGTATATGTATATTATCCAGGAGGGATAAATTGTTCTGACTCTAGTTATGATGAACTATGCAAAATATAATTTCTATTCTTGTAATGGTCTGTGCTGGAAAATTATGTAGAACTGTAGAGAAATGGAAAGATGAGTTGGTAAATTATACTACTGTTGTACTGAGATTTGCCAAATCCAATAAATGATGAAGCTAAAACATCTCTTCGAAATTTATACTTCACTTAATGTACATAAAGTCCCGTGAATGTTTTCCTATAATACGTTGCATTATTTGGCCTTCCAATGAACTGTACATAAAATACTCTTGGGGATTCTACATTCTGGAAACTTTGTCGATTTGATGTCATTAGCAATTATCTTTACTTTTCTGAATGTCCTCTGATGGGATTTCAATGTCTAGAATTTTTGTTGATTTTTGTAAGTTAAAAAAGGGTAGCTTCTACAAAGTTTTTGATATGTTGAGTTCACGTTAACTGACTTAATGACTTGGGATGTCATGGCTGTACTTAGCGCATTAGGGAGAGTCTCTATAATCCATAAACTGCTTTAGGAAATGCATCACAATTAAGCTTCAGAGGAAGTTAAATTCTAGCATAACTAAATACTTCATATGCAGTGGTAGAAATTCCCTCAGCCTCCACTGACCTAATTTATAATGGAAATTTGTCAGAAAAGTGGATTTCCTTTCCAAACAATAAAAATAAAAAGTAAATAAGTAGCATCACTTCATAGTTTCATGACCTCTTTTCACTGAGCTGTATTTACATTTTGAATGTAACCATTAAAAGGGAAATGCAGATCACAAACAAGTGTCAAAGGCTTTTCCACTAAACACATGTGTGGCATATCCTGGGATAGAACACATCCTAGTGGTGCTGTTTCCCCTATCATAATGCATAGACATTATGGGAAAATTTGTTATATGCCAACACTTGTGTGCCAAAATATGATAATTGCCACCCCCCCCCTATGACAGACTTGAACTCACACACTTTTGCATAAAAGCCTGCAAACAAATGTTTACAGGCTTTTACAAAGTGCACATGAATGCTCAGTGCCGACACTTTCATAAATCTGTCTGTTTTAGATGATACATACATAATTATCCCTGTGTTCCCCGTGTGAACATAATTAAAAATAATAATAATAATACTAATTCTTTCATTATATATAGTGCACAAAGATTACACAGCGCTGGACAAAGCATGTCAAATTGGTCCCTGTCCCTATGGGGCTCACAATTTAAACAGCCTAGCAGTATGTTTTGGAGTGTGGGAGGAAACCGGAGTACCCGGAGGAAACCCATGCAAGCACTAAGAGTACATACAAACGCTTGGCAGATGTTGACCTAAGTGGGATTCGAACCCAGGACCCCAACGTTGCAAGGCAGAAGTGCTTATCACTCAGACACCGTACCTGAATTGGAGTATAGACTGTATGTCAAAATATTATGTGGCTCACTTTCACTGAATAGACAAAGTATTCTGAAATCTTATCACTGAGATTAAGTTACTATCTATTGAATGGCCAATTTTGTTGAAAAATTTGTTGGCTCATAATGCTTTATTTGTAGCTACACCCATTCCCAAATTTAGCCAAGCATTGTCTGATTGTCTAAACCTTGAAGAACACCTGTCACCAGAATGTTACCAGTAATACCTGCTGGAAAAAGGGTTAAAGGTCCCTTCCTATATCACCTAAAATTGTCTGCCACTGAGGCACTGAATTTTAATTACAGCCATTTTTATGATATGCAAACAAATAGACATAAGTCAACTTCTGAAGAGAAGAGTCATGTTTCTCCAGGCTGCCAGTGAACCACGCCTCCTTCTTTTGACTGACAGCTCAGTTTCTCTTCAAATCCTGGCCTGAGCTGACAGGAAGTCCTCTTCTTGTCCACTTCCTGTCCTTACAAGAATGCTGTCTGTCTAATTTGCATGCTGAATTTAGCAGTGAGCACTGTGTGGGAAACTGCAGATCTTCTTACCATTTCCCACACCTCATGCTGGGTGGGGCCATATAGTAGTTGGTGGGGTCAAGATGCACAAGGCTAGAAATAGTTTAAGGAAAGATTTTAATGGTGGGAGGAGACACTTTTCAACAAAGGCACAGTGAGGGCGGGGGGTGAGTAAGGTTTATTGTGCCTATTCCGGATGTCACGTTCCCTTTAAAGGCCTTATCACATCTGTTCAGCTAAAACATTGCTAGATATGCAAAAAAAATCTGACTTTTGACTTTTTTGAACTCTTTTGCATTCTATAATCTTTTTATCCTAAATCTCAGTTGTGAGTCATTTAATTGTATTTCTATATTTATAGTGATTGTTAAAAAAAAAGTCTGTAATAGAACTGTCAAAGTTTGTTCCATCGGCATGAAGGTGTTTTTGGTATTTTATTAATATTTGAATATGGACCTGCACTTCTCAGCAGATATGCCAATGCCTGAGGCTGCAGAGTCTAACTCATCAGTGAAGGCTCTGAGTTTTGGAGCCCCTATTACCTGATACTGTCGACCGATCCTATGGATTGATCATTAATATCAGTAACCTGGAAAAAACCTTTAGTATTACTCCTCTTGCTGCATTTTAGCAGACTATGGATTACATACTGCTGATGAAAGCGATAGTACTGTAGGTTTTGCTTTTTTTAAAGTTGTACTCTTGTGTATATAAATATATGCTTTCCTCTGCAAATTCAAAGAAATTCTACATCTACAGTATGTGCAGTATGTTATAACTTGTTGCTACATCATTTAATATTGATAGACTGCTGGTTCTGTTCCCTTCAGATTCCTGGTTTGTTACTTTGTATAGTTTGTTCTCAAGCTCCAAGGTGTAGGAATATGGGGAAGAAGAGAACAGGGACAGCAGATGAAATGACCTTTCCTGTGCAGTATGTGGCAAAATGATACCCAGCTGATCTCATTCTTATTTCAATTTACTGTTCTCTTAATCACTACCTACACCCCATACTCAAAAAGTTGTTCCCTACAGAGTCATATATGAAAAATAAGACATCTTGTTGTGACTTCTTTTTACTTGCAATAACTAGCGATGCATACAGGCCATACAAATGTTACCAGTCACAACACCGTGTGCGGGGACAATTTCCATACAAGTGACACATTATGCTGCTATCAATATGGATAAATATATAATTCCTGTAGATTTTCAAACATATCCTTAGTGAAATACAGACCAGAGGCTGCTTAATACTACAGAACGCTATTTATGCTGATTCCATTTATAATATGGAGCATACCATATGTAATGGTCATATGTGACATTGTAAGGGCAATTCATGGTAGAAAGTCAGTGATGCTTACATAACTATTAAGTTAATTAATCAGTTGATGAACAACATATCAGATGTCTTACCAGAAAACTATGTGTCAGTCAACTAAAGTTATTTGTTGTTAAATTTCACTCAAAGGATGGTTGTGTTGGTTTAAATCACCGACTTTGTTCAGCAACTTGTAATAATAATAATAATCATTCTTTATTTATATAGCACCTACAGATTATGCAGTGCTGCACAAAGCTTACCAAATTGGTCCCTGTCTCCATAGGGCTCACAATCTAAGCAAACTACCAGTATGTTTTTGGAGTGTGGGAGGAAACTGGAGGACCCGGAGGAAACCCACGCAAACATGGAGAGAACATACAAACTGTTTGCAGATGTTAACCTGGGTGGGACTCGAACCTAGGACTACAGTGCTGCAAGGCAGAAGTGCTACCCACTCAGCCATCGTGCTGCCTGTATAATGTGTATAACCATTTTAAGGCTACCCTATCAGCTATACCCAACATTCCCATTCTACCCGCAGGCTTGGCTGAGTGTGTATGTGTTTCATATGGGTTTTTAGGAAGAAAGCTTCAGGGCAACTTTAAAAGTAGAGGACATGTTGAAAATGAACACCCCAATCTTTTATCTTACCTAGCATCCGGTTCAAACCCCCACCACCAACACCAGTAATACCTGCACGTGGCGCAGGCACTGAGTGCATCTGTTAATTGTTTAAATACAAATGACATTTGTGACATTTAAAGTGTAGCAGGTGTCCGAACCTGGACCCAAACTGATTTTGCCGAACCTGAACAAGAAATGGTGTGATTACCTCTGTTCAGGGGAGCTTTCAAGAACATAAAATAGGTCCAAGTTAAAGGTTGTTGGAGAGGTTAAAGGTGATTAACTTTTAGTTTGGCCTTTCTTAAGCTTGGCATATGCCTCATGGCTTTTGGCATGTACTAAGTCCATGCGACAACAATTCATTTCCTAAAACTTTGGGAACAACTTATTTGGTGTGTGCCCAACTGTTGGACTCCACAGTTCTAAAGTTCATAGTCTTTCTAAAGAATAAAAAAAATCAGTTTTAAAAGGACAAATGGACAACCCTTTATATATTTGACTTTTGATTAAAGTGGATGGCTAAAAATTCATCATACTCACAGAAACAGCAAATAACGATTAAAAGAGAACAATTATAATATTAAATATTATTAAAAATAGACTACAATAAAATAAAAAAGCTATTGGGCATTCCAGTTTCTTTTTTTTTGAGTAAACCAAAATAATAATATGATTTCCATTCCTCCAGGAATGTGTTCTGTATAGTAATGGTCTGCTCTACGCAAAATGTATGCAGTATGTGATTTTATTTTAGTATTGTTTATTCCAAGTATAGCCAAAAAACAGAATGAGAACATTTTGCAGCTTACAGAATGCTTCGTAGAGCATCGCTGCTCATTCATAATGTCATAGCCGGACTGGGATATTTTCTCACAAATTTTTTTTATTTTTATATAAATATCCATCGATATTCATCTTATTTTGCTTTGACGTTGTTACAATGCACAGTGAGCGGTGATGTTCTATAACCATTGAGCTCTCTGCATCCCTTCAGAGTTTATGACTAACAGTGCCCCAGGCACCATTATTACATCAGACATCAGTCACAAGTTATGATGGGTCTTGTCTCCACATTTAACTGTTATGGACAAGATATTTTAAAATAAGTTTATCCTCACAGCTGAGGCCTTTAAATTTTCTTTATAACTATTTACTTTATGCTTTCTTTGCGTTTTCGGTTATTTATCCCCTTATGGATGTGTCTTTCCACTGGCAGCAAGATGGGCTATTTCTGTGATATATTTTTGTCATTTGTAGTATTGGAAATAACATCAATGTAATAGACCTTAATGTGGGCAAAAACTCATGTAGAGGATATTCGTGCAAATTATGACTATGGATGTAAAGCAGTTGTTATGTCTCATCCACCCTACAGAGCTATAGGTAATCCTTAGTATAGAGACTTTTGCAGTGCTACAATATAGTGTATAGTGTATAGTGCCTTGTGCGTATCAGGTTCTATATTCCCATAACAGCAATAAATGTATATGGCAGCATTTTTGTGATTTGTTTTCGGAGATGTAGGGAAAAATATTAGGGCACTAAAGTTGTCATAATTTTGCTCTGTAAGAATTGGACAACGTTTTAATACAGTGATTGATCTAGTCAGAATGTGGTCTAAGTTTGGGTCCAAATCATGCAAAAAAAAAAATGTGTCAGAGCTGAAGGGAGGGAGCAAGGGAAAAGTGGGAATGGATGTTGGCTATGTTCAAACATGGGACATATACTGTAGATTTATTGCCTGGATTTACTGATTGGTAAAACCATAGTATTCTACATTAGTAGCAGAATGGATCAGAGTGAGATACGAGTGATATAATAATAATAATTCTTTATTTATACAGCGCACACAGATTACGCGGCGATGCACAGAGCTTGCCACATCGGTCCCTGTCTGCAATGGGGCTCACAATCTAATCAACCTACCAGTATGTTTTTGGAGTGTGGGAGGAAACCGGAGGACCCGGAGGAAACCCACGCATACACAGAGAGAACATGCAAACTCTTTGCAAATGGCACTTACCATTGAATTCAAGGATCTTCATCTATTGTGAGATGAGCATACCCACAATACCACAGTGGTCAAAGGTGCAATAAAACAAAGGTAGGACTTGGCAAAGCAGCTTTCAGCAAAGGCCATGTCTATTTAGTGCCTTTTAGCACTTCATCCTTTCTGTTTCTGAGAAGTACTTAGGGAACCGATGATGCCCTCATAAATGCAAAACTACAGTTGCTTTTGTAGAAAGTTGCCCTGCCATTTATTCCCTCTGTTGTATAGAAATCTAGACCACTGTGGTATTGTGGATATGCTCATTTGATAATAGTAGAAAATCGTTGGATTCAACGGTGAGTGCCATTCTTTCCTTCTCTATGTGAACATTGAGAGTTAAACTAACTAATGTATGGAGTCACATCCTCGGCAGTTTAGTGATTAATATGTATATATTAAAGATATATAGTCATCTTTTTTAAAAAAAAAATATTAATGTACTAAAATACCAAATGGGACCATTACAATAAAATAGAAATATAGAAATATTTTTCCTTTTCTATGGTTGCCCTCAACCTTGCGCTAGTTTTATTAATGTCCTGTGTTTCTTGCAAAGATTTCTTTTCATGCAAATAAAATCTACATCATCATATGCAAGTCTTTATATGAACTAGTTATTATGCACTGGAGGTTGCTATTAAAATGTTTCTGAGGGTAGAACACAAATAATACACAAAAAACGGTATTAAATAATTGTATTCATAATCCAAAAACAATTCAAAGTCAGACCTATTTTTTTTGTTTTTTTTCCTCTGGTGTCTGTGCCTCGTGTAAAGAAATTGTTATCGCTTTTCATTTTTTATGACTTAATAACCGTTTCATTTAATTAAAACAACATCGGTGACTTCAACTTAAAAAAGGCTTGGCAAATAAAAAAAAAATTGTTTCATTAAATTGTAGCAGACAAAGCCGTTTCCAGACTGTTGCTTCATATTTAATATCAGCAGTAGATCTCTCTTTTCTTCATCCTTGACTGCAGTTCACATTGGCTTGAACCATGTTTGTTTGTATCTGCTGTGATAACAGAAGGAGTAAATAAAACAGTCGTCATCGCTATATTATTGTTTTTAAAAACAAGAACTAGTAAAGGATTTTATCTTTCTGGAGAAAAAAAATGTGGCTTTATTAAAGTAATGAAAACAACATTCTTATCCTTTCAATCCTCAATAGTTCCACACTGACACTTCCATGTTCCCCTGCCTGTTTTTGTTTGATGATGCATGGGTATAAGATGGCGGTAGAAATTTAATACCCCTGTGCTAGCATCAGGCTGAATATACTGTATCATTACTGAACCTTCAGGTTTATAAAAAAAATGTAGTTTATTTTTAATTGTTTCATGTACTTATTCTGAAAACCAAAACTATTTCACTTTCCCTAATTGTAAGGACACAGATGTGTTCAGCCCATAAAAATAGACTATATGCTGGTCCAATCCCATGGAGTGAACAAAATATACAATAAGGAAGTCCTTACATCCAGGGGCGGAGCATCCACAAGTTGAGAAAACTGCCTCGGGCGGCGCCCTCTGCTGTAAAAAGGGGGGTGGCATCTTTGGAGCTAGAATTGAAGGCAGACAGGAGGTGTCACTTTAAAATAGCCATGATCATGGCACTTCTTGGTTGCCTTGAACTGCAGGAGGAGAGGTCTTCTCATAAGAGAGGGTGACACTTTCTCTATGCTCCTCGTTCTGCAAATTCCAGACATTAGGCACTGTTCAGTGTCAGGACATTCTGCGGAGCTGGAGATAATGAGCAGGAAAGTGTAACCCTGAGGTTGGCTCGAGAGAAGTAATGGAACTGGAGTCATGTACCAGTTTGTGTGCATCCTAAACTCTTTTACCTCCTTGTCCATCAATATCTGCTTCCTCCAACTATCCGGACAAATAGAGGATGGAAGGCAGAAACAGACGAATGATGAGGAGCACTTAAAGTTCACTAGATATTGCTGGAAGACACCATCACAGTTACAGAGGGAAAGGTTCTACTTGAGCAGGCAAATTTGTTCTGTAAAGGCCATGTAGGGGTTCGGGTAGCTGGCCAATTTTGAGATGCTGCTGCCTCTTCATCAGGGTCTTTTGTTTTCTGCTGCAAGTCAGGACATTTAACCCTTACACTTCTTCCCTGCAAATAAAACCTTTCCCTCTTCAGCTAGACAGTGTAAGGGTTAAACTTATTTGACTTGCGGCAGAAAGCATATGTCAGTGAAAAGGAGGTGTAAATAATACCTACCCACCCAGCAGGGAGCTGTCAGACTTTACATGCAAACACAGAAAAGTTCCTTCTGTGATTTAACAGTAAAAAATGATGATGGATGAAACGTGTCCATGTTTTCAACTGAAAAGGATCTGACGGGAAATGAGGGCTTTGGTGTCTTTTATTCTTCTCCTTAACAGAAGTGGCTAATGTTTGATTTGGGCACCACAGTGATATACATAAAAATAAAGCTCCTTTTTTGGATATTTTTGTCAATTGTACAGCATATGGAATTTTTGTTCCCAGCTTCCCAGTACGTTTAATTAAATGTTTAATACTTACACCAAGAAGTACAATTTGTCCTGCAGATAACAAGCCTCATACAGCTCTGAAAATTAAAAAAAAGTTCTTGTTCTCACCAAAAGGCACACCCAAAAGTAATGGTGAACTCACTTTCCACATCCCTGAGGCAGATGAACCATACAGGAAAATCCCATTATCTTGAACTGGCTAGCCAACCATGAGTGACCCTGCAAGCAGAAGACAGAACTGGTGTTTGCAGCTGGTAGATGGAGTGGATAGGTAAAATAATGGCATACAGTCCAAAGTCACAACAAGATTACAGAGGTACAAAATCAGAAATACAAGAAAATAGTTCCAAGCCAAGCAATTCCAAGCCAGGGAGCAAGCAAATAATCAGAAAAGTAGTGACTCAACCACAGAATAGAAAATATCTGACAAAGAAGTCTAGTAGTTATACCGGGCATTCCCAGGGTTATGTACAAGATAGGTTCTATAAGTTTGTTCTTAAGTTGAATTTGTATGTAAGTTGGAACTGTATATTTTACAACAGTAAAGCTTAATTGCAGATACCTGTGATAACTGTTACAGCTGATCATTGTAGCCTAAGTCTAAAGTACAATATATTACCCACATCCATTGGTCCGTGTAACTAGGAGTCATCTTTAAGTTGGGGACCGCCTGTATTTGCATATTTATACATACTGGTTTGGTCTTAATCCTGCATCATGTCATTAGGCTTCCAATGCTTAATGTCAAGGGAGTTGCCTTACAAAGTAGCTAAACGGATCCCGGTTTTCCTTATTCCATCCTGGAGAACCTCAGAACTATAATCCGTTTTAATAAATTTGGTGTCGGGATATGGCCCTGGGGGACTTACTGCTTTTAGAAAAAGCGACACTTGGTGGATACTACCTAGTAACTGCAACACTGGTTCACCCTGGGAGGAAGCAATCATGCAGAAGGGCTGCTACTTTTTGAGAGCCCCGAGATCTTGGCAGAAATTCTGCTTCAGCCATGACAAAGTGCTGGTGGTGGGTCGCTGTTTCCACTACCTTTGGATCTTGGTATTGTGCCAGGAAATTTGGATTTCTGCAGAATCAATTTTTTTTAATGAAATTTAGATTCAAGTTAATTTTGTCCAATTTGAATCTCTAATCAGAATCATCTTTTGAATTTGCAGGCATCAAATTCTGAGACACACAACTCTTTTTCTTTATTGAGAAAGAGAATGAGAAAGTTGTCTTTTGCCTTTCTTGTGTTATACTACACTTCACTCTTTGCTTTTGTTTTAGGTGGCAAGATGATCCAAAAACATTTAGTTCACATCATTTTGCTGTTTAATTCTAACACTAACTTTCTAGATTTAATTTTCAATTTAAATCTATTTGAATGGTTTGTGAGTTTTTGTTAAAGTTTAATCAAAGCCAAAACATATTTTGTATACCCCTTATCTGTATTATAGCCTGTATCTAAGTATCATATACAGTGATTGTACATTAATGTATGCCTTTCCTTTTTAGCCATAGGTGTTCTCTAAGTGGTGAAGATTTAAACAGACAATGGTTATCGCCCAAGACCAACCTACAACCAACTATTTATCATGTGAAGGGACTCTTGTACTATCTTAACAGCATTGGGAGAACACCACTGGTAAGTCCAATGTAAAAGCTTCAACCTGCTTCCTCACTTATTTCTGTGCTCCAGTGTAATAGACAGTGTGGAGATACAGTGAATGTTTGGTTAGTTAGCATAAAGCATACCGTATGTCGTTCTGGAGCTGACTAGGCTATAATTGCATATTATTATTCAGAGTGAAGAACTAATAAGTTTAGACATCTTTTAGTTGTCAGGTTTCAATGTCTCTTTTTAATTAGTTAAAAGGATATAGGTCAGTGGTGGCAATCCTGGCACAGGTGTCAGAGGCGGCATTCGCAGCCCTCTCTGTGGTCACCCAGGTCATTGCCCTAGAACAAAGTTCACCAGACAGAACTCAAATGGGAGCATGTATCTTTATTTCTGTTTGTCTTTTATTTAATTTTAGAGAAATTTCTTATTTTTGTGACTTTTCACTGAGACTTTTGCCGCCGTTTCTCAAGTACGGCTTGGCCTGCACCTTGTACAGTGCCTTATGTATCTTTATTTTTCCGATATTCCCTGTGAATCATCACTTATACATCACTTTTATACTTACTTTTGCTTTATTTATTTCATGGACCCTGTTCTAACATGTAAATTCGAGTTATTTCACATGCTTTAAATGTTTAAAATTTTGCACATAAACCTGTTGGGCATTGAAATTTTGGGCAGTTTCTTTTTTTTTTTTTTTTTTTTTTTTATAAATATTTGCATTATATATAAAAATTTGCATTTTATTGAAATTTATTGGTCACTTGTGGCATTTGATATGCGTTTTTAAAGGCATTGTAGAAATGAATTTGTTTTACATTTTGCCATGCATTTGGTTGGTAAGAACCCAACAAAATGCTTGGTAACATGTAAAACATACGTGTTTCTCTGATGCTTTTAAAAGTGCATCACCAACACTACATGTGACCGCACCCTCATATATCATCATCCCCTGGGGTGTGATTAGAGCGCTTAAAAATGCAGGTCACGGCCTCAAATTCAAAATTTACAGTAGTGGCCACTCCTTTATTAAACCCCTCACCCTCACATGGCTTGTGTCCATATAGATTTGAGACATTTGTAAAAAAAAAGTCTCAAGAAAACTAAAATTTGCACTTTTCAAGTGAGTAAAAACCAAACATGCATCACAAGAAAAAAGACATTCCAAAAGTCTCAATTATACACCAAAGGAAAGAAAACTAAGATAGATGCCCCCCAAAGAATCTTCCTGCAGTCCCAAGTGTCTTTAGAGATGCTGCTCTCAGTGCCATTTTAAGGCAACACGTCCTTGGCAGCTTGGGCCTGCAGGAAGAGTGAGAAGGCGTGGACAGGGCTGGATTATCTTTGGAGGTCCTTCTGCTGGCCCCATTATTCTTTATGGAGAGGGACCCTGGAGAGAAGCAACAATGATCATCCGAATTTGCCCCCTTCCTTTCAACTGTGTTGGTGTCCACAGGAGGCTGATACGATTGAAAATTGTGGAAGAACAGGGATCAATAAGTTGCTGCTTAATTTGCTGTTTTGACACTTTGTGATAAATAAGTGGCTCACAGACATGTGACATTTCATATACTTAAAGGGGTTGTCCACTTTCAGAAAATATTTTATATGATTTATGTAAGGAAAAGTTGTACAATTTTCCAATATGCTTTCTGTAAAAATTCCTCATGGTTTTCTAGATCTCTGCTTGCTGTCCAGCTATAAAAGCCTCTATTCTTACTTCCAGTGGATAGAAATTGTGATGTAATGGAGGTGCAGGTGCACAAGCTGTTTTTATCACACAACTCCTATTACTCTATGTGGTAATAACGTTTTTTACACCTGCGTGTCCATCACATGGACATATTTTTATCCACTGGAAGTACACAGGGAAGCTTTCTATAGAAGGACAGCAAGCAGAGATCTAGAAAACTGCGAGCAATTGATATAGAAAGTATATTAGAAAATTGTATAACTTTTTCTTATACAAACCAAACCATATCAAATATTTGCTGAAAGTGGACAACCCCTTTAACGGTGAAAAGACTTTAAAGTACAAAAAAGTAAAGGGAATGGAAAGTTTTATACATATTTATTTCACATTTTAAAGAACTCGGTTGTACCAAGAACAGTGCCATTCTGCCTGCCTGCATGTTTTAAGCGATTGTTTTGCACTTTTCCCCAGTCTTTTTCATGCTGTGCTGCCTGGCAAGCTATAACTCATTCATTGAATTACACTTAGTATAGTTCTAGCAAACGCACAAACCCTATGTGTGAGCTGAGAGCAATTGCAAATGCCCTGTAGGTAGTAAGTGGCAGGAAAATATTCAAGTGATATGAGCTCAGCGCTACCTCTTCTCTGGGCATTTCAGTTCCTAGGAACCTGCAGAGCCTGGCCTGAATCCATGGTAAATTGTCAATATTTGTAAGTTAGTATGAAAAGTATTGATCTCTGTTCTTCCTGACTTAGACCCGCCATTGTATGACAAGACAATGTAACGCTGATTTCTTCCATCTCTAAAAAACTCATTGATTTTAGCTCACCAGGAATACCAAGAGCATTTTGTATCCTCTGAAGGGAAGAATGTATCTTCTAGATTCTGCTGAGATTGCTGTTGGTAGTGGTATGATTTCTGAAACTGTTCAGCAATAATAGTTAAACAATCAACTTTAGCTACAATAGCAATGGCGTAAAAATACCTCCAATGTTTTCAGCTATTGCAGTTGAAGACAGTTGCTAGATCATTGATAAGCAACATTTCAATGCGGTTTCCATGTATGTTTCTCCTTATGAAGTTCAATTAAATTATTGCTTACTGCTAGATCATTGATAAGCGACACTTAGCTGCCCTTTCGACATATGTTTCCCCTAATATAGTTCAATGAAATTATAGTTTTTTTTCTACAAATCTCTTTTTAGTGGATAGAGGACCATAACAAAAACAGTTGCATATAGTAACTGAATGTTTCGTTACGAGTGATGACTGTGTGAAGGCCCTACTGAATAGAGAGAATAAAAGTCAAACAAGACATAGAAACTTTATACATAGTAAAACATTAGTGTACCCATGATCTGCCCAAAAGGATGGGGGGGGGGATTCTCAGGCAATTAAATGATAGCCTGTAGTGATTATTGTCATCAACATTATTGATTAGGAAGCTGGACAATCTTCTCAGGCACAAATTCCCAGCAAAGTTGAACAGAAAAAGGTGGTGGTGGTGGTGGGGGATGCTTCGAAGGAGGGAGGAAATCCTGATGGTAAAGTGGTATAAAAATACCTGAATATAAAATAGATAATATCAGGGATTTATCTTATTTTTAAATGTATTGAAAGTGTGTTGAAATGACCTTGGGACCTGACTTCCTTTTTCAATTATATGTTATATTCCAATTTGTACCCATTTATTGTGCTGCCATGAGGCAAGAAACTTTTTTCAGTTTCATCAGACAGCAAGTGAAAATACTGTACAGAATTCAGTATTTCCAAAAAAGTTGCAGGATTTACATGTCTTTTCCTCAATAGCTGAAATTTTTGGCCTTCAGATTACTATAATTTAGTCCCACAATGGGGCAGACTTATCAATCTCTTTATTATTGAATTCCGTTGTAATTTTTAATAAAAAGCTGCCTGTGGCACTTTTATCAAGGGTTTAAGACTAGAGATGAGCGAGCACTAAAATGCTCGAGTGCTCGTTACTTGAGTCAAACTTTTTCCGATGCTCGAGTGCTCATTTCGAATAACGAGCCCCATTGAAGTCAATGGGAGACTCGGGCATTTTCAAGGGGACCAATAAAATGTGTCATTTTATTGAGAAATAAGGAAGTCAGTCCGGTTTCTTCGTTCTTTTAATCAATGGAATATTCGTGGAACTTCAAAAAGGAGAATGACCCATGTTAAACATTTAAACTGGCAGGATAGAAGATCTATCTATTATTTTATTCTATTCTGTTGTTTGTAGCAATGTACATATTCCTGAAACAAAGAATATGGTGCACATCAGTTGGCTCTTCACTGTATTGTTGTTCTTCACACATATGAAGAGATGTGTTCTTCACAAGTTAGCAGAAAACACGAGTGCAGAACGGTGTTCTTCACAATAGTATGTGAAGAACAATATGTGTGAAGAACACATTGCAGATGTTTCCATACAGATTAGAAAAACTACTATAAAGTTTTAGTTTTATGACATTGCATTATTAATAATTATTAAGTATTTGATTTTTCCTATTTTCTTCACTTTTTTAACAAAATGTTTGGCTATTTGGTAATCAGGGATATTATATAGAAGTCAAATATTCTGTCTGCACTTTTGTTTATAGAGAATTCTTATCCATAACAAAGCATAGACTGGTTTGACTTTAGCCCTCTCTAGAGCATTACTACTTTCCCTTTGTTTTCTGAAAAAAAATGTTGTAAGAAAAAAAAACTCTAATGCTGATCCAGGGAGATCATACTGTATTCGAGAGAAGACATCTAATTGAAATACATGCCTAAAAGATGTTATAACTGCTTATTTCACAGAGAAGTCGTCAATGAGGAATATTTAGTATCTGTTCTTTTTTTGTAGAATGCTGAGATTATTACTTTGTGATATATTTGATAAAGATTTAGGGCTTTACTGTGACTTACCTTGTTGGTAAGCCCTGCAGCCATTGCCTACGGCAATGAAACCCCTGCCCTTCACCACTGTGTCTTAAATGATGGCTGGAGGACATAAAAACAGGCAGCCTATAATTGAATAAGAAAGTAAAAACTGAATAGAATTAAAAAGAAAAGAAAATGAAATGTTCCAACTCTCAATTGTTCTGTGAAAAAAATAAAACACAATAAACATGAGAGAAGCACATAAAGGCTAGTGTATTTAAATGTTATCTTTGTCTGCAGGTTTTCTGTGATTATCATGGCCATTCGCAAAGAAAGAATGTATTTTTCTATGGATGCAGCATAAAGGAGACGTTGTGGCAAGCTGGTTGTGTAGTGGATTCATCTGTCCTCATGGAGGATGTTGGATACAGGGTAAGTATATTTCAATTACTACATAAACTTTTGGTCTAATGAAAATGCCACATGGATATTGCATAATGAATCATGGGGCAATATATATATATATATATATATATATATATATATATATATATATACAGGAGGCTCCCGATTTATGGACACCCGACCCCTAGTTACAGATGGACCTCTCTGGCCACTGTGACCTCTGGTGAAGGTCTCTGGATGCTTTACTTTTGGCTGCAATGATCAGCTGTAAGGCGTCTGTAATGAAGTTTTATTGATAATCCTTGTTCCTATGGTAGCACAAAATCCATTTGTCATAGAGACAATTCTAGTGTTACAATTATAAAATATACCTGTTCTGACTTACATACAAATTCAACTTAAAAACAAACTTATAAAAACTATCTTGTAAGTAACCTGGGGACTGTCTGTATTGTAGAATCAATCCAGTAGAATATGATACACTTGGAAATATTAAAGCACACTATAATATAATTCCTTTAAATAACTTTCCCGAACTGTGATTATTTGGGGTCAGCCACAGTAATCTAACATATCATCAGTATGAGATGTGGCATTTTCACACAATTTCGCTTGATCTGATAAGCAGGGACCATTGGACTACATCTTTATGATGTATGCATCTTTATTTGTGGTCGAACTGTGAAATGTGGCCCACACATGGATTTTGATTCTCAGACAGATGTGTAAAACCAGCCTATTAGGGTAGAATTACACTGCCCAAACTAAATGCCACAACCCAGTCCCAAATTATCATACAAGGACAACCATTTATTTTTATTTTGCTTACATTTTTTTCTGTCTTTTTCACCTTTTTTGTCACTTTTTGAAATTTGAAACAAATTATTATTTTATCGTCAGCAAGACACATATTTGTCTTCTATTCCACACGTGCTAAATGTCGCAAATGATGTTTATCTTTTCAAATTGTTTAAAATTTGCAACATTTTTTGGCGCAAACAACTCCAGCTGAACCCATACTTAAGGAAAACATGGAAAATAGAAAAAAGTAACTTGAGACATTTGTACAACATTTTTGAGGCATTTTATTAAAAAGTTACAAAAAATTCCCCTGAACTGAACAGACAAATGTAATACAAACTAAAAGACAAAATAGTAAATGAGAAGGTGTAAAATGAGAATGAGTAAAACACAAACAATAACTAGCAACACAACATGGAGTAAGGCTTTGCTATTCTCCTGTCATGGTTGCTAGCAGGCTACCCCCTCAAAACATGGAAGGGGCTTTTAAAATAACCTCCCAGGTGCACTTGGCTGGGTGTAGTCTACTGGCTGCATTTAAGTAAAAAGTTGTGGGCATAATTAATGTTGAAAAATAAAAAAAGCAGACACAAGTGTAGTTACATTCTTTCATGCAATACAGGCACAGTTCACATCTCAGTTCACAGCACCAAGTCCTTTGCTCTTTGTGCTGGTACTCTAGCTTGGCTCCTCCATATCTTATCTAGTTGAGAATGATATCTGGTGTGTTGTGGCCCTTCTAGATTTGCTTGCTTTCTCATCAAGCAGGGGGCTCAGAATTTACTTGGTCCTATTGGCCCTTTTATAGAGGAACTCCACTTAAGCTTGCCTATGTGTGGTTCAACACAGTTGTACAAGGTCCTACAACAATTATGATTGCCAAGTACGGTCCCAATCCAGATGCATAAAATCATTAGATGATATATAGCTGCCAAGTCTTTTGCCAACCGGCTGAACTGATTTGAGCTCTGAACCAACTTTATTTAGGCTTGGGCTGATGTTATACTGATGACTAAAACAGGATAGGTGTCATAATGTGTTGACACAATCTTGCTAAAAAATTAAAAATAGTAAAAAAAAACCTGGAGGAAACCGATATTAATTATTCAAATACATAACTAGCATATATTTACTTTCCAATGTCCCATGGCTTTAGGGTTTGTAGACACTGGACTTGTTTCCTTCTGCAAAAATATGGATTGGATCAAGCAATTGTTTTTTTATATGTTAATTTCATTTTAATATTTCATTTAGACTTTACCCAAAATTCTCGATAAGATCGCTCCTGCATTCTCAATGTCACACAGCAGCTTTTTAGTAGAAAAGGCAAGAGCATCAACAGCCCGTGTTGTGGTATGGCATGACATGCGTGTATTAAGAAGTTACACCATGGAGAGTACCTACTGTGGATTTAGCCAGGGGCCATACAAGGTAAGCAGTACTTTTTATATTGATCTATGTTAATATCTTGTCATGGTATGTACAGATGAAGAAGTTGTAGAATAATTCTCCAGTATCATTGAACAATACATCAATATACTGCATGTGTATAATATATAATACAGAATTTTCTGTTGCTAAGATTCTTATATTGTTATATTATTGAATTGTTATAATTAATGGACTGAGGCAATCAATAGTTATTATTTGTGATACAATATACATAAATACTTACTTTTATAGTTATGAGATGCTCTTGCTTTCAGTGGAATGGGGGGTCAAATGGGTTTCCCCAGCAAAAAAATAAATTAATGTTTTCAAATGTCAGCTTACTGCCAAACACTTTTCTCTTGCAATGTCATTTTTGACATCTTTTAAGAGTTTTTCAGGAGCTTCTTCGACAAGAAGCTTCTTTTTTACACAATGGACATGGGGACAGTTTTCTGACATGGGGACAGTCTTCTCTAAGCGCTTACACTTTCTTCTTACATGGAGAATCTCTTCTCTCAGCACTCATTTCTTCAGACAAGATGCCTGTATTTTGAGAGAAATATTTATTTTTATTGTCAAAACAGATAAGTATGCTTATTCAGGTTTAGGTTCTGAAACAGAGTTCAGAGTACAGGTGTTGGGGTTCAAGATCAGGTTGGGGTTCAGGATTGCCGGACACAGGTTATGTGTTCCTGACACAGGTTTCAGTTCAGTCTGGGATTTAGAATTAACACTTAGGCAGGATACCTGCTCAGACAGAATACAGGTTTGGATACATGTTACCAGCTCGGATTGGGATTCCTGTAGGGCAACAAGCAGGAGAATCACAGGTCACAAAAGTACTGGATCATGGTGAGATTCACAAAGTTATGCTTGGCTAACAGAGAAGAGAATCACTGGAGCTGAGGTTCACAGAATCGGGCATGGATAACCAGTAAAAGAACCACTGGTCACAGCAGTACTGGATCAGGCTGAGGATCACACAATCAGGCATGGATAGCTGGCAGAAGAACCACTGGTCACAGCAGTACTGGATCAGGCTGAGGTTCACAAAATCAGGCATGGATAACCAGCAAAAGAACCACTGGTCACAGCAGTACTGGATCAGGCTGAGGATCACAGAATCAGGCAGGGATAGCTGGCAGAAGAACCACTGGTCACAGCAGTACTAGATCAGGCTGAGGTTCACAGAATCTGGCACGGATAGCTGGCAGAAGAACCAATGGTCACAGCAGTACTGGATCAGGCTGAGGTTCACAGAATCAGACACGCATAACTGGCAGAAAAACCATTGATCACAGCAATACTGGATCAGGCACAGGTAACAGGCAGAAGAACCAAAGGTCACAGCACTACTGCATCAGGCTGAGATTTAAAGAGTCAGGAACAGGTAACAGGCAGAAGAACCTGCACTACTGGTGAGTCTGAAGTTCACATGATACATGTCTCTGGCTGGCAGGATACTTGGTCCCTGAGCAGAAGTACAAAAGGTATCAAAAGCACAAAACTAGTGCTCTGTAAGCTGAAGATTAGCTCTTTATCCAGTTACCAGACACCGCCCCCAGCAACTGACCGGATAGCCCGTGCACTACTCAGCTCACAGCTGTGATCAGCACTGAGTTCCATAATAAGCCACCAAGTTTTACAGTAATTGTGAAATGTAGCAGACAATCCCATCCTCCAACAAGGCAGCCCTACTTATGGCTCAAAATGGTGAACTGAAAAGTCCATTCAGAGGACTCTGACCCAAGGGCTCAGATTTCTCTCAGCACTCATACTTTTCTTCTGACATGGGGACAGTGTTCTCTCAGCACTCACACTTTACATGGGGACAGTGTTCTCTCAGCACTCACACTTTATTTCTGTAATGAGGATAGTTTTCTCTCATCACTCACACTTTTCTTCTGACATGGGGACAGTGTTCTCTCAGCACTCACACTTTCGCGCAAGAATTCACTCCCCTCACTGGCCTGACTGTCCATTTCCTCCTCCTCCAACTCCTCTTCTTCTGCCCATACACGCTGAACAGTGAAGGACTGAGCAATGCTCCCCTCTTCTGTCTCGCCAACATTCTCCTCCTCTTCCTCCTCATCCTCCTCCACCTCATCCGATATGCGCTGAGAAACAGACCTGAGGGTGCTTTGGCTATCAACAAGGGAATCTTCTTCCACCGTCTCTTGTGATGAGCGCAAAGCTTCCGACTTCATGCTGACCAGAGAGTTTTTCAACAGGCCAAACTGCGGGATGGTGAGGCTGATGATGGCGGCATCGCCACTGACCATCTGTGTTGATGGGTTAACTTGGTGGAGGCTGGGACCGAGTCTCACTAAGAGCTAAATAGAACGTTCGCAAGTCTCCCTGCAAATTCGTCACAATATGGTACTAGCTGCACTACTAGTGCCAGCAAGCCCAGCCACAAGGAAAGAAAAAAATAATATTCTTGCCCTAACAAGGGCTGTTGGGTTCTTGTAGACTCACTCCTGCCTAATAGTAAGCTAATATAACACCCTATCGCTGTCCCTGCAGCAGCAGCTCTCTCCCTAACGGCATCCAGACAGAGAATGATGCGAGCAGCGCGGGCAGGGGCTAGTATATTCCAGGGTCACCTGATCAGGCCAGCCAACCACTGCTATCGACGTGTAAGTGTACCACGTGATTTTGGGTGGAGTGCAGAGTCTCCTGGCTTGTGATTGGCTCTGTTTCTGGCCACCAAAAATCAAAACGGCGGGAGATGCAATTTTCTCGAGCTGGCAAAATATTCGTCCGAGCAATGAGCAGTTTCGAGTACGCTAATGCTCGAACAAGCATCAAGCTAGGATGAGTATGTTTGCTCATCTCTATTTATAAACAATTCACAAATAAATGTGAGACAGAAAACAGTTCCCAACATATATAGGATTGGTACTCCTAACAGGTAGTTTGTAAGGCTCAAGATCCTCAGGCAATAATTATTAAGAAACCAGTCCTCAGATCAGAAAAAAATAGATTAACAACTTTTAATATATTAATGGAGCTCAGGATTTTCGAACAGTCTCAAATCAATGACAAGTTCCCATCACATATAGAATAAATTTGAATGGTATTATATTAGTAGAGCTGTAAAATCACTTGTGAAAATTAGAACAGTACCTCCAGGATGTTAAAAAAGCTCAGAGTTCATAGTACATGAATTAGCTGCTTTAATATTGAATCCACAGTCTGATAAATACAGAAAAGTAAATCCTAAATGTAAGTGTGTTAATAGAACCCAAAGGATACAACTTCAGTGTCCTCCTCATGTCTGGATAGACACATAACTCAAGACTTTCAAATACATTTGGTCAGCCAGGCAAGAAAAACAAAGTTTCCTCCTCCAAAAGAAGCCAAGATCCACTTGGTTCACCAACTCCCAGCCTGTAGGCAACGATATACACGACTTCCCTGACAGGCACCGCTCGCCTTTTCCTAGAACACTGGCGTATTCTTTGTCCAGTCCCTCTTGATCCAGGACTAATCTCTCACTTTCACATCCTGCCGGCTTCCTGCAAGTGTGACCTTCCTTGAGTTAGATTATTCCTGACCAGGAAAGTATACATCCAGCCCTAGAGAAAGCCTTTTGTAAAGTGGAGTGGAAGACAAACAAGCCAGCATCCAACAGGGCAGCCTCATTGTCAGGGGTGTAACTTGAGGGGGTGCCGAGGATGTGTTCGCAACCGGGCCCAAGATGTTTTGGGAGCCCATAAGGTGTCACTTTCCCATATGAGAAGACTAGTACTATGAACCATACATTATAGTCGGGGTGGCCTGGCACAGACTTTGCACTAGGGCCCATCAGCGTCAAGTTACGCCACTGCTCATTGTCCAGGTAAAACAGCAGGGATGGAGGGAGAAGCTGCAGTGCTGCATGATCACGTCCTCACGATCCCATGCTCCTCCTCTTACTCATGGCTCATCTCTTCTTTTCTATGTGTCAGTTACTACCGTAGTAGAATGATCAGAAACTAAATAAAAGTGTAGATAAATCCTGTTCCCTGATAATCTAAGCACATTGTCAGCACATAGCATCTCACAGCACTTGAGGAATCGTGAAGTGTCTGCTTAGAAAGTATCTGCCCACACTGACCATTACTGCGTTATCGGAGCTAAAACAGCAGTAAAACTGGGTAAAATTGTAAAGGGGGTTAAGAGAAGCCTTCTCTCTCCACCCGAACTGGAACACAGCTACTATACACATTTCAGATCGTGCTTGACACAGCTACTATCCACATTTCAGATCGTGCTTGACAAATGTTGACTCAGACCGAAACGTCGCCAAGGAAACTTTATGATCTGTTGATAAAAAAGTACCTTATTTTCATAAACCCGGTGGAGCTGTATTTATGAAATATATGATATGAAATAAATGATAATTTAAAATTCATCACAGGATGTGTGCTACGTTTCTCTCTACTGTCTATTTGGGCTGAGTGCCCGACGTAAGCACCATCCATATCCGACAAGGAGTGCGGTACCCCTGTTTCCTGGAATGTCATATGTACAAATGTGTGTAAATGTGCAGTATGTGTGTGTACAGTGGTCAGTAATGTATCTACAGTGTGTATCCACAGTGTGCATGGTCAGTAATGTATGTACAGGGAGTATGGACAATATGTATGTACATTGTGTATGGTCAGTAATGTATGGACAGTGTATGTACAGTGTGTATGGTCATCATGTATTTACAGTGTGTATGTACAGTGTGTATGGTCATTATGTATTTACAGTGTGTATCTACAGTGTATTTGGCCAGTAATGCATGGACAGTATGTATGTACAGTGTGTATGGTCAGTAATGCATGGACAGTATGTATGTACAGTGTGTATGGTCAGTAATGCATGGTCAGTAATGTATGGACAGTGTGTATGTCTGCGGCAACTGTGTGATGCCATCATGTCAATATGGACCAAAATCTATGATGAATGTTTCCAGCACCTTGTTGAATCTATGCCACGAAGAATTGAGGCAGTTCTGAAGGCAAAAGGATGGTCCAACCCGTTACTAGCATGGTGTACCTAATAAAGTGGCCGGTGAGTGTAGAGTGGTCCTATAACTGCCAGTAGCTAGAGATTCTCATAGACAGTCTCCTTACCGGCTATACTACAACAAGGGCTAAGATGGATGAATATAGGTCTTCTCTCTGTGTAGACATGGAGGGAACTGCCCTTCTCCTATCTACAATCCTTTGTATCTGCTAGTGGGTGGGGAAAACAGAATGTAAGTAATTATTAAATTTGGCCATTAGATGGTGCCTGCAAATAAACATATGTTACATAATGGACAAAATTATAAACATCATTTAAAGAGAACCCGTCATGTAAAATAACCCCCTAAACTAAATATATTTTCATAAACTGCCATTAGAAAGTATTGCCTCTGTCCCTTCATTGTCCCTCTACATGCCTGTAAACCTAAGCAATGAGGTCCTAAAGCTGTATGCAAATGACCTGTGAGATGTCCAATGAGTTAAGCTGTCCAGCTTATTCATGGGTGGGAGGTACAGCCACAACCCCAGTGCCTGACTGACATCTGCTCCATGTAATGGCTGCTCCATGTGCTTGCTGGTGGCCACGTCTCCTGCAGCCTGTCTGTATGTGAAAGATACAACAGCTCCAGGATGCAGCCATGTTATATCAGAACATGTCAGGTACTTGTGTAGCTGATGTCTGTGTCTCACACGTGTATTAGGAGGATGCAGCATGTCAGCAGATGCAGCACAGACACCAGCAATACTTTACTATACATTACACACAGACATGAGCAGGGGGAGCAGAGGGGAGGGGTAACAGGGGTGACATCACTGCCTCTGACCATGTGACCAGCCTCATTTACATAATAAAGAAAAGATAATTTTATAATGATTAATGTATGAAATTACTAGATAAAGGCTGGGATGGGATCCTTGTGAGCTGTTTCAACAGGTAGTAGTGACAGGACAAGTGACACAGACCTGATGACACAGACCTTAAAGGTGTCCTTTAACCTGCATAACATTTGCCAGTGGGCAGCACAGGGGGGTTTATAAGCACCTTGTTTCGTTTATTGTTCTACTTTTTAAAAGTTTTTATCTCAAAACTAGTACAAGAAACAATTTCTAACCTACAATTATATAGACACCCACCTATCATAGAGATAAGCTGTGTTATCTAAACCACCTTGTTAGAAAAGATGTATTATTTGATTTTATGTTTCTTAAGAAAACGTGAAGATTTATGAGGTTGAGAAAACATATCTTTGGGCCTGTGTCCCTAATTTGTTAGACCCTTAATGAACTTGGCTGCTAGTCCTGCATCATCATGTGAGCTGGTGATGTGTATGCGGAAAACCTGTGTGAAGGTACCAAGCTAAAATGATGTCTTGGAGCCTATGAGTGTTTAGTTAAGCCTCTTTTTGTAGCCTCTCGCTGTACTTAGAAGAGAGAAAAGAACCAGCGATGAGCCATGGGCTATTTTATCTATGTAAGTAGCACAACAAGCTACGTACCAGAGATATACTAACTACAGCACTGTAGGGCACTTTTCATGAACACTGTATATGAACAGGTATATTTTCATGATAGATTGCTTTTCTTAACAAAATGTGAGAAATATTAGGTGTGGACAATGCCTTTAGCTGCCTTACCCTGTGTTTGTGGCCATGCAGCACTATTTCCTATGGAGAGAGTAGGGGTGAGCAGAGCTCATCCCTCCTCCTCCCCAGCAGCGCTGATGCGCCGGGCTACGGCCGAGTAAGTACACCTAAATGTGAATATAGCCTTACTCTGTTATTATTGGACTGAATCTTGTAAAACAATATTGCCTTAAAAAATCAAGCAATCGTGTAAGAGGAGAGGTAAGAAGCAACACATTTGTATGGCAGATTCATCCACAGAGGATATTTCTGTAAGAAGAGTAACATGGGAAAGATATTTCAAGAAAGTAGCAATGAAGCAGCGTTAATAAAATAGTGTCCTTTTTATTTCACCATAGCAAAAAAACAAGCAACGTTTCCACTTTTCTATGAAGGCATTATCACTGCACCCCCATTTCTTCACAAGGTCTTCTTCATTCCCTTTGTTGTTTGATGGGATAGATATTGGTGCTCCATTTGCAAAACAGTTTTTACAGAGTTCTACATGTGTCTGAACAAAGCTAAGTCAGCTACAAAAAACGCTACATTAGTACTATTTTATATTTTGGCCCCGATATTTTTTATCTGTGGCCTTAGTTAGTTATAGTGGTGATCTAACCTGTAGCACTGCAGCACTGATGCCCACCAAATTTATCACCATGCTGGGGGCAGCGATAACATCATGTTCCTGTGCAAGGCCTGTACACTCACTGGCCACTTTATTAGGTACACCATGCTAGTAACGGGTTGGACCCCCTTTGCCTTCGAATGGCCTCAATTCTTCTGGCAAGATTCACAATGGTGCTGGAAGCATTCCTCAGAGATGTTGGTCCATATTGACATGATGGCATCACACAGTTGCCGCAGATTTGTCGGCTGCACATCCATGATGCGAATCTCCCGTTCCACCACATCCCAAAGATGCTCTATTGGATTGAGATCTGGTGACTGTGGAGGCCATTTGAGTACATTGAACTCATTGTCATGTTCAAGAAACCAGTCTGAGATGATTCCAGCTTTATGACATGGCGCATTATCCTGCAGAAAGTAGCCATCAGATGTTGGGTACATTGTGGTCATAAAGGGATGGACATGGTCAGCAACAATACTCAGGTAGGCTGTGGCATTGCAACGATGCTCAATTGGTACCAAGGGGCCCAAAGAGTGCCAAGAAAATATTCCCCACACCATGACACCACCACCACCAGCCTGAACCGTTGATACAAGGCAGGATGGATCCATGCTTTCATGTTGTTGACGCCAAATTCTGACCCTACCATCTGAATGTCGCAGCAGAAATCGAGACTCATCAGACCAGGCAACGTTTTTCCAATCTTCTACTGTCCAATTTCGATGAGCTTGTACAAATTATAGCCTCAGTTTCCTGTTCTTAGCTGAAAATAGTGGCACCCGGTGTGGTCTTCTGCTGCTGTAGCCGATCTGTCTCAAAGTTCGACGTACTGTGCGTTCAGAGATGCTCTTCTGCCTACCTTGGTTGTAATGGGTGCCTAAATGCACTGAGTTGCCGCCATGTGATTGGCTGATTAAAAATTAAGTGTTAACGAGCAGTTGGCCGGTGAGTGTATGTATTTATTGATCATCTTCCCTGTATTTCCAGTGTTGTTGGGACCGTATCTTTATACTCAATAAAATAATTTGAAAGTGAGTGTGGACAAAGAGTATGGGGCTCATTGATCAGGGATATTTGGCCTGAACACTGGCGCAGAAACCCTGAAATACAAGTAAATGCTAGTGCATCGCTAGAATTAGCATTTCTTTCCCCTTCATGCCAGCACCATGCTAGGGGGTGTGGCCAGCAGGGGAGTGGTTCATCGCTGGGCATTCCTGACCCTGTGCTGGTGCACTTGCTGCAGCTAGCAACGTTTCACCTGTCTAAGCCTCTTGTTGTATCCAGCTGTGCCGAAGGGGCATCGGCATATTATAAATAACTCCCTATATGCCTAAAAATTCCCTGATAACTTTCTGTGCAAGACAGGTTAACCCTAACTTGAAACTTAACCTTTCAGCTAATGCAAATCCAGAAGGAGGCATGGTGTGAGGAATACCTAATTTTAAGTCTTTACAAGACTGCGTTTTGGGAAAATATTTTGTTTGCTTTTATGTGTCCTGACATAATTTTTTCTGCTTGTATATCTTACCTGAATACAAAAAAAAAATGTTATGATCTAATAAAAGTCAGTGTAATGAATTCCTCAGAACATGACTGTGAAGTGATATAAGACATTTTAAAGGAATTTATCATCAAAACCTTCTATTCAAGTGTTCATAAATCAATATTCACTGTCAGCTTTCTTATTTCTAAACGGTGCATTGATCTGCGATCTCCTCTGCTAGTATTCTTATTTAACTTTATTTTGGTCATAGCATATTGATTTTGGAGATGATCTAGAAACACTGAGCAGGAAAATCTGTTTTTGTAGCCCACAGTAACCAATAACAGAACAGCTTTTTCAAAAGCTTAACTATGATTGGTTACTTTGGGCAACAAAAACATTTTTTCTTTCAGGCAGTTTCGAAACTCTCCTTACGTGCTGTGGTACAGCTTGCAACCCAAATATCACTGGTCTATCATGTTAGATACGGTGTACAGTTTATATAGATAAAACGTCGTAGTCTTCAGCATGTATATATAAAATTTTAATATGTATAAAAATATAAATAAATCTCAATTCAGCTTGGCATTAGAACTCAGACCTCTGGCTGGTACTAGTATCCAAAAGATGATAAACATATCATAACTTAATGGTTACTTTGAACCTTAAAGGAAAATATGCAAATTTGCAAATATGAAAATACATAAGGAAAATCTTGCCTCTAGAAAGCATTGGTTTGATGTCCTTGCATCTTGTCAGTACAATGTAGGGAACTGGTTTGGTGAGAGGCTATTGGCTAGGGTCGTGGCATTCTACTTAGCATTTATTTTTCTTAGAATATGTGATTAATATTGTTGATGTGGGAGACCCCTTTTTATATGAGTTGTTGCTCATGTCCAAATTGATGTAACCAAGTGCATGCATAAGGAATCACACCAGACAAAAAGAAAATCGGATACAACTCCCTCTTGGTCAGAGGCAAAGGCAATTCTGTTTTAATCAAAGAAGCTTTCTTCTGTGTCTCTCCTTTATAGGAAGATCTGAAATGACTTCTGACTTCCGGGTGGTCACATTACAGTATAATCTCAGATAGACGCTATCTTTAAATAATAATCATAGTTTTTCTCAGTAGTTGTAGAAAGTTATCTGATCACATGATGGAAGGTTAATAAATGTATTTTGTGCACACAAGCAACTTACTAAGAATAATCTTGAGATCTCCACAATATTAGATGTTGGACATCAGCACCAATGAGTGGCTGAAAGAGACTGGAGACATTGGCAGAGCACCTTGTTTTCCTTACTATATATGGCATTGCCATACATCGGATAGTGACTGTCTTTCTTACTATAAACATATCGATCCCTTTTCTTTAGCATAGGGGATATAAAAATGAAGTGTTCTGGAGCATGAACCTGTGTACAGATCCATAGGACTCCCTGGTGTTGGATTATTTCTAAGTTGCAACAGGGAGTCCTCTCCCCACCAATGGTCATGCCCCTACTTATTACATATCTATGGGGCTTGAGCACCAACAGTGGCAATTTTCAAGGGCTCAAAGAAGTATTATGAGGCTAGCTGCGAATGATAGAGCCGAATGTGACTTTTGTTTTTCATGGATCCTCCATGAAGTGATCCAGGAAAAATAATTCTGACTAATTCTGACAAGGATGTAGTCTTCTTTTTAATGGATTGGTTACATATTAAGTTTAATATTTTGCATACATATTAATTCCATTCAAAAAGTATAAAAATGCCATATACTCAAGTATAAGCCAACCTGAGTATAAGCCGAGGGCCCTAATTCCACCAAAAACTGGAAAACCTTTTGACTTGAGTTTAAGCCGAAGGTGAGAAATGCATTGGTCACAGCCTCTCAGTATATAGCAATCAAGCCCCCAGTATTATATAGCAACCCCCAGAAGAATATAGCCAGACCCCTGTAGTATATAACCAGCCAGTCCCCTGGAGTATATAGCTAGTCAGCCCCCTTTAGTATATATCCAGCCCCCTATACTATATAACCAGTGAGCCCCCAGTAGTATATAGCCAGTCAGCCTCCAGTAGTATATAGCTATCCAGATCCCTTTAGTATATAGCCAGCTCCCTTAGAATATAGCCAGCCACCCCCCAGTGGTATATAGCTAGCCAGCCCCCAGTATTAAATAGCCAGCCCCCTGTAGTATAAAGCTAGCCCCCTTTAGTATATAGCTAGCCAGATCCCTATAGTATATAGCCAACCCCCTTTAGTACAGACCAAGCTCCCTTTAGTATACAGCCAGCCAGCCCCCTTTAGTATATAGCCTGACACCTTTAGTATACAAACAGCCATCCCCCTTTTGTATGCAGCCAGCCACCTCCCTTTAGTATATAGCCTGCCCCCTAAAGTATATAGCCTGCCCCTTTAGTATGCAGCCAGTTAGCGCCCTTTAGTATATAGCCTGCCCCCTTTAGTATGCAGCCAGCCAGCCCCAAATTTGCCCAGCATATAAAAAAAATAAACTGACATACTCACCTTTTGGTGGTCCCCAATGCTTGCCACGGCTCCCTGATGTTCTCTTTGCTGTAACAGCCAGCAGAGGCGCTGCCATGTGCTCTGCCGACCAGTGCACACTATGTCGTCATCAGCGGCAAAATCATAGTGTGCACTGGCCGCCAGAGTGCATGGACACGTCTCTGCCGGCTGTTACAGCAGAGAGAAGACAGAAGAGGAGCCGCGAGGTCGGGAGCATTGGGAGCGCCGGAAGGTAACTATGTAAGTTTATTTTTTATAGATTTTTATATTTTTTGTGCTGGAAAGCTCGGCTTATACACATGAGTATACGGTATAAAGAGTATTAAAGTAGTTGTAGATATTTTCATTTTGTTATGGCGCTGCATAACACAGTGAATGTAGCCAAAGGAAATAATCCTGTGCTTTGTATAGTGCTGGGTCCAGACATTTTACCAGCTCTGGGGCAAGTTGTTAGATGGGCCCAACCTGAGGATAAACTATCTATATAAAAAAAAAATCATTGTCAATCTCTTTAAAATCCAATTTCATATTTTGTTCATTATACAGGAGTTACAGTGTCAATAGCATTTTAATTTTATGTAATTAAATAATATTGTTACATTTTATGAATAACCATTTCAATATTTTAAGAAATGAAACAGCTGCACCATATTTTACATCGGTCTATACTAACTCAGCATGGGATTTATGTGTCTGTAATTTCTCATGTAACCATTTGATATAATTGCTCAGTGCCCTGTAAATTATTATAAGGAATGTAATTAGGTCATGCTATAGAAGTACCCTTTAATTTGCATCACTAAATCATAAATGATGAGGCATTTTTACTGTTTTGCCTTTGAAACATGTAATAATAATCTAAAGGCTCTATGATGAGTTACACATATATAGCCCAGACTGATTGGTTTGTGAATGCGGATTGCTAATGTAGCCCTATGAAAGGAGATAATATTTTAAATGCCATAAAGTATATGAATTATATAGACACTGACGTGAACACTTAAAATAACAAATCCACTAATAAACAATGTAGCCACCTAATAAAAATGTAGTAGTGTGTGAAATTAATCCTTAGGAAAGCATGCGGAAAATTAGAAATATGGCTGGAATCGGAGATTGTTTCCAGCTTTGTTTGATGCCCTGTACAAGGGGAATAATTTCATAGTTACCCAGCATGAGTTGCATTGTCCTTTCTTGAATGCAGCAAGTTTTATTGAATAATATACGTTTGTACATTTCATTTAAACAATGTACAAAAATGCCCAAAACAAAGGATATTTTGGTCAAAATCTTGCTGTTCAAATTTCAGTTCATATTACAGTAATCATGATGGTGATTATTATTGATAATAGTTCTCTGTAAAGTTTATTAATCAACGCAGCAAACAAAACATTTATTATTATTCTGCAGTACAGTCCAGGCCCTAAAACACACAATTCAGTAACTGTTAAGAAATCCGTAGCCTAAAGTAAAATATACTGTAATCAAATGCATTACAACAAGAAGTTTTCAGTGAGCAGAAGCCAACCATGGAACAAAACAACATTTTTAAGTTATTCTGACAAAAGTCATTACCTCTTCTTCCTAAAGTATGGAAGGTATGACACTAGTAAAGGACAGGCACTGGGACCACTGTAATGGTTAAAAACAAAAGATATTGGATAACAACTCTTGACTTACTACCATGGATCCATCATAAACAGGGTCGACTCCAGGATTCAGTAGGCCCCCTGGGTGACAAAGCCTCAGTGGGTCTCTTTGCAGTGAACTCCTGTGGCAGCATTAAAAATTCAGAAACTAAAACAGTCTCCTGTTCTCTAAAATATTCCCTAGTCTAAATAAAAAACAGCCCCCTCATGGTTATTTTACATAAAGCCTGCCTCACCCCCATAAGTTACTTATGTACAGCCTTATGTGACCCCCCCCCAGTGCAGGCCTCGGCCCCAGCACTTGCCTGAGTGTGCCCAGTGCTGGCACCGGCTGTGATCATGAACATCATAACATCCAAGAATTTTAGTTACTAAACTCCTCTTCTTCTTACCCTTGGGGCCTGTATTTAATTTATGCAATTTTTACTAAATTACTTTTGGTGGGATTTGAACTCGTAAGGAACGCCTGGAGGATATAACATAGTGAGGTACGTCACAAGTTCACCTGTTTTCATAGCGTAAAAACCTGAATGGAAAAGGAATAGTGTTCCCTAACATTAAACTTCCCAAACTTTAACTGCCTAGAAGGAATGGGGAATGGAGTATACCACAAGAGTCATTAGCCAAGGTCAGCTCCAGGTCTGTAATACAATAACAGAATCACTAGCCAAGAGACAATCCAAGGTCATGCCAAAAGTCACAACCATAAAAATACATCAAAGTCCTAATCACAATTCCAATGAATAATAAAAAAAATAGCCTAAAGGACCATACAGAGATAAATCCTCCTGACACCTGAGTTCGGTCTGGGAAAGAATATATCTGGTCAGTAGTCAGCTGGAGATAGGTGAAGGTCAGATTTCCAGGTTTTAACCCCTGCCTGCCTCTCAGCCTCATGCTGCCAGTCATGACATGAATAGTAAGAATTTTTCTTTACAGGTCAGTACCTTAGAGGTGTTCAAGAAAGAAAATCAGGAAATGTATATCTATGTGTTGCTTCCCCAACATCTTTTGTCGGATAACTGTTGAGTTTGTGGTTCACCTTACAAGGTTTCTGCCCTTGAAATTGGATATCGTCAGTTCAAATTCCACCACATATTCTGAAAAATGCTGTATATATTTTTTTATAATATCCTTTAAAATTCATTATTTTTCCACATACAGAGATCCATGAGGACTTGTTTCCCGCGTGACAAATTGTACTTCATAGTGGGGGTATTAAATATTCCAATATTCCAAGTATGCAATTATGTTTTCCAAGGTGTTAAATAGAAACCAAAGCCTACTTTAGCTACTTTGAAAGGCGGCCCCCATAACACCAAGTATGACCTACAAGAAGTCTAAAAACATGATATGGGGTGTGGGATTACTAAATTACCTTATCCCTAAGCTTAATATGCGAAATCTTGTCCTAGTGGACACTTTTCTTCAGCAGTACATCACCAAAGAAAGACAAACTCTAATTTTCACAAGTTATGAGACATGAATATATTTTCTCAGCCCCTAGCTGTTAATATATGCGAGTTTTATGTGCCTATGGCAGTGAAAGTATCATAAAAAGAGCAAAAAGAATTAAATATAATTTTGAAGTTAAAATTATATCTATCAAAATGAGCTTTTATTTGTAATTTAGTGACCTTACACCAAGAAAATTGGAATTGTGAGAGAATAAAATGTAATACTATTTAAATTAACTTTCAGTAGTGGAAAGTCTTTGTATTTTAACATTAATAGGACTGAACATGTAAAAGACATATTCCTACTTAAATAACATATATGCGTTTGATGTGTTTCAAAACACAATAGATAAGCTTCATGTAACCACAATCTCGGTAGTTTAAATACAGTCTATCCCTCCAAAGTCTATATACAGCCTCCCCCAATTATATAAAGCCCCCACACTCTATATACAGCATATTCATAGTTTATATATTGCCCCCTAATATCTTATATACAGCCCCCAACACAGTTTACATGTAGCTCCCATAGTCTATATACAGCCACACCACCAGTCTACAGCCTCTACCAATCTATATACAGCTTCCCAGCCAATATACAGCACATTCATAGTTTATATACTGCTCCATCATATGTTATAAACAGCCCCACCCACAGGTTATACACATCCCGTATTTTATATAAAGTTCTCCCCAATTTATTTGAATGCTGCCTGAATGGTATCTTAAGCCCACCCCCACAGTTTACATACAGTCTCCCAGCCTATATATAGCCACACCAAACTATATACAGTACCTCTTATGTTTTATACATCCTCCCACAGTCTATTTATATGCAGACTCTTTTAAGTATTATCTAACCAACCTTTTATTGGAGCACCTTTAACATGGGATGGGAGACACAATTCTATCGGACTCTATGTGATAAATGTGGAGAACTGGTCTGACTTAGCACCAGAGTTCAGTGCAGAATTTTTTGTTGCGTCGGGTGTAGTGCAGCCGCGACATATATGTAGCACGGACACTTCTTAAACATATGTGTAAGCAGTTTGTTCTAGAAAGAAGGTGCAATGTCAGACAGAAAACTGGCGCAGGAGCTTTAATAAATCTGTCTCAATGTGTGATGTCATCACACGCTGCCAGGTCCTCCAGGGTTTACGGAGCTGCGCAGACAAATGGGTCTGGCATGTGCAGTTTCTCATATCAATGGCTTCATATCAATGAACTTAAGTAATTTTACGAAAATATAAAATATGTTACCATAATAGCACCATTAAAGTGCTTTTACACTTTTAGATATAGATGGCCTTTCCATAGGTCATCTTAACTGAAAAACAGTCACATTGTCACCTAAAACCTCTATTACCTCTGACTCTATCAAGCAATAGCCCAATGGAGATCTAAAAACGCCAAAGAAGACCATGGTAGGAGCTGAGCTAGCACCTCATGGGCCCGCAGTAGTTATGCCGTGTAAGGCCACATGTTAAGTGTTTGGCATTTAGCTGTTTAGAGGATTTACTGTGGGATTGAAACCATGGAATTAAAGTCTGACAGTAGAAATGGTAACATGGAGTCTCTTTGGTGTACTTATCATTGTATCAATCCCGAAGTCCAGCATTTCATTTATCTAATTAAATTGTTCGGTGACATTATGTTGCACTGCCATGAACAGTCTCAAATTAAAAGCATTAAACAACCTTAACTAATGACAGGTGCTCAGAGGCAAGGGATTCAATTAAAATCTTGATAGTCCTTTGTCATAGATGCCGATCATCAGATTTTATTTCTTCCTAAACTAGAACTGCATTAAAATAAAAATACACTTAATGACATCAGGTCAAATATTTCATCATGTATAGTACATTTCTAATAAATCCAGACATGAACACCAATACTGTACAATTGTTTTAATTGCCATAAAATGGAAATAAGCATAAGCTTTACTTACCGTATATACTTGAGTATAAGCCTAGGTACCTAATTTTACCAACAAAAACTGGGAAAACCTATTCATTTGAGTATAAGCCGAGGGGAGGGGGGGAGAATGCATTGGTCACAGCGTCCCTAGTATATAGCTCGCCAGCCCCCTGTAGTGTATAGCTCGCCAGCCCCCTGTAGTGTATAGCTCGCCAGCCCCCTGTAGTGGATAGCCTGCCAGCCCCCTGTAGTATATAGCCTGCCAGCCCCTGTAGGATATAGCCTGCCAGCCCCTCTAGTATACAGCCTGCCAGCCCCTCTAGTATATAGCCTGCCATCCCCCTGTAATATATAGCTCGCAAGCCCCCTGTAGTATCTAGCCTGCCAACCCTTGTAGTATATAACCAACCGCCCCCCTTTAGTATATAGCCTGCCAGCCTCTTGAAGAATATAGCCTGTCAGCCCCTTGAAGTATATAACCTGCCAGCATATTGAATCATATAGCCAGCCGATAGCGTATAGCTTGCCCGTAAAAATAATAATAAACTGAGTACTCACCATTCCGATGGCCCAGGCAGCTCTTCTTCTATCTTCATGTGCGTGGCAGGTCCGCGACAGCTCCGTGGGCAGCGCCTCCTCTTTCTTCATGCTGGCGCCCAACTGTGATGTGAGTGGCTAATACCAGTCCCCACCAGTTCAGACCTTGTCTAAACGGGCCTCTCCAGCAGGAGATCGATTCCAGATCTACTAAGCAGGAGCCTCTTAGTAAAACCGGATTCTGGCCATTTTAGTTTTACAAGATTTTAAAAAACTACCCTAACTGATTTATTTATTATTTTAAATTTTAATGTTTAAGAAATTATTATCAGTTATCTTGCCATATGATTTTTAGCAAGATAACTATGGCAGACAAATGTATGTGTTCAAGCCACAGAATTTGCAGACGGATCTCGGCCCACCTTGAGGTCTATGGCACCTGGATACACTGCAGTGAGCATGCGCTGTCTCACCACACTGTTATGGAGGTGGACACTCGGCTTTCAGTGGAGAGGGAAGGGGTGACGGGGGCTCATCCCTTCTCTCTCCTGCACCTCGTTGTTTGCCTGTAACCTGGGTGAGCATATGTTTTTGTGCATGAGGCCTTATTCCTGAGTCTTTACTATATTTAATATAGTTTTGGAATAATATTGGAAGGATCATGGTTATAAAATTGTTAAGTGTAGTTTTCATATTGTAGATGGCAGCCATCAAATCCTGAATGTTTTTTTTTTCTTTAATAAAAAAATCTTCAGTTCCTTGATAACTTTCACAAGTGACAGTGTGTAAGCAATAGGGAGTGACTATGATAGTGAACATTAGAGTATTGTTATCTGTGAGTAAATGGAAGGAGATCAGCCAGTTAGGACTCGTCATTTAACCACTTTGAGATTTGCAATGGAGAACCATTGATTTCATTGGCACCCTCATTGGAATTAATACATGATATGTATTAAGCAGCAGCATTTTAACAAGTTGACGTGCCTCAGAACCCTCTCTCATCTTTATATGTTGTTGTGGTATGCAGAAGCTGAAAAATACAAATTCAGATATACTACAAGTGTATAAATGCACTACCACAACCCATCAGAATAGATCATATCCTTACAAATTTATTCTAAAAACATAAAGCATAAAGCGTTTCCAAAATGCATGTACCAAATCTGGGCCATATAGATTTGTTATGCAACAATATTTATACCATATAAAATAGAATCAATACATGTCAGGATTCGGGTTGAGTGGATCCACTGGATCCACCGCAGGAGGTGGTACTAGCCAAGGATGGTACTAGCGGGATGGTCTTGCTGCGACAGGGTACCACCAGGTCGTTCCACAGGTGCGACTAGCCCGCAGTGGCAGCCGAGGTTGAGGTACATTAGCAGGAAACAGTCTTGTGGTCAGGTTCAGGCACAGGGTCATGGCAGGCTGCAGAGATGCAAATCCAAGTCCAATCCGGGGTCAGCAACGGGAGGTCAGCCAGATGGGAATGGAAACACAGGAACATGGGACACGGGAATACAGGACTCAGGAGCAGGAACACACAGGAGCGGGAACACACAGGAATGCAGGAATACTCGGAACTGTCGTAGGGAAGCTTTCTCTAAGGTGTAGGCACAAATATCAGGCTGGGTTTACAGGAAGAGGCAGGTTTAAATAGGTTTCCTGAAAATGGCCAGCACCAATTAGTGGTGTGCTGGACCTTTAAATCCTAGCGTGCCGGCACGTGTTCCCCCTAGGAAACGGGAACGCCAGCTGCTGGAGCAGGAGCGTGGATGGGTAAAGTATTGAGGGGAGCCGGGGGCCGCGGGGAGGCACGGGTGCATCCGTGACAATACAATAGAACGAACAAAACTAATAAAATAGAACACCTTGGTTGGACAGTTGTTTCAATTGTTGCATAACAAAATCTATTGTGATCTACATATTCTTGTCCAAACAAGGTGTTCTATTTTATTAGTTTTATTCTTTCTATAGTATCATTTCTATTTTAAATGGTATACATATTGTTGCATAACAAAATTTTGCAAATGCTTTATGTTTTTAGAATAAATTTGTTAGGCTATGATCTATTCTGATGGTGTGTTTTAGTACATTTATCCACTGGTAGTATATCTGAGCAGAAAGCAGAAAAGCAGAATTGCCAAAAATGAAACGGATATATATATATATATATATATATATATATATATATATATATATATACGGATATACACTTGGGTTAAGGGAATTTTCATACTCTGGTGCATTGTGCAGCAGCATTTGATTAAACCCTGCCCCGTCTGCTTGATAATCAGGAGGCTCTGGCACAGACTAAAAGTAGTATGCAAGCGTGGGGTAGGCCAACCCAACAGCCCAGCATGGAGTTGGCATAAGGGGGAAAATAGTTGCAATTCCTAGCAGTGATATAGGAGTTGCCACTATTGCAGGATTTATGCTAAAAAACCCTGCAATAGTATAAACCATGATAGATTTTTCCTTAACAACTAGCCTCAGGAGCTTTGTGAAGATATTTGCAGGCATTGGGAAGAAGACACTGAAAGGTAAGTCATATATATATATATATATATATATATATATATATATATATATATATTTATTTACACGAAAAAGGGGTACACTACCATTAAATTACAAATTATGGAGTAATGATCACACCAAGTCCACAGGTAGAATACAGCAGATATGGAGAGGGCACAGCTCTTGAGCCCCACTAATATACCTCTCCAGGCACTGTGACCAGGAAAGTTTATTTTTCTTAATAGTATATACAAATGATCTATGCCTAGAGTTTCTCTTCCCTAGCGCTGAATTTTCATAATGTATTTCTTGTTATGTCTTCCTGACAATTAGGCAATCTGAGTTTTAACCACTTTGTGGTATACTTAACTTTATGAGATCTGTGATCTGAATCTGTACAACAAAGACTTTTTTCTCACTCCTTCAGGTAAAACATAATGAACGGAATACCATCGCTGCAGAACACTGGTTAATTATTTAAGGTTTGGGATATCACAAGAATTGGGCAATTATACCCCCTGTAGCTTAATGGTTTCCTATTATCCTCAATATAAACCAAATTAGCTCTACGCAATTAAATAAATTCACACTTCACCCATAACATAACATTATTGTAATGATGAGCTGTTAGCTCCACCAGATGCAACCTAATAAAACACTTTCCATTACCGCTGTCTGTATTTTGCTTCTGCTTCATATTTTACACCTGAAAATACCTCCTCTGTCCTTCCCCATAATCTTTTACATCAGCTGGGAGACCAATAGAATATATGATGTTCTTGACCTGTGTTTGTCTTTGAAAATGGTTTCTGGTGGTAAACCAGCAAGCTGTTAACGTAAGTCACTGGTACACATACTTAGCGTGATGTATACCTCTCCGAGGAGTTAACGATGCTCATTACCATAGTAAAAGGCATTATATGTAATCATATGCAAATGGATGCTGAAGTAATCATGCCATATTATCATTTTGCCTTGTGCATTATGAAAAAAGCTGCCTTGAGCTTCATTGAGACGTGTATATGTCCATTATTTAAATCATAGCCAGAATTCCAAGTCATCATCTTCCAGTGAATTGTAGCATTTTGCATTGTTGTTGATCTGTATTCCCACGGTTACGGTGGCTCGGCATATGAAAGCAGCTCGAGCCGCAGCAGAACGGCGTGCACAAGAGACAGCTGTATTAAATGTCTTGGCTGCAGATGGTTTTACTGAATATTTAGCACAAATTTGCAACAAAATCAAAACATACGTCATTAAGGGTCATTTTAGATGTTCAGAGACGTGGAAGCAAAGCTCTTTGTTAATCATCTGCATCTAAATGGACCTTGCTTAAAGTCAGGCTGTTTATATCATACTGAGCCATATTAGTAGTCGCTTTAGCGCTCGTTGTGAATTTCTCTTATTTTTCATGTACACTTAGGAGGGGTTTATAATCCCCTGTACACCTGGATACTGGCATACAAGGTGGATTTAGTCACAATTCCCGGTGTGATGTCAGAAATTATGACTACTCCACCCTCTTTACCGGTAAGGCCAGGCCATTGGTTTGGGTTTCGACTATAGCACAGTTCTACACGAGGCCGGACCTGGGGCATCATGCCCACGCCACCGGATATGTATCAGGAGTATGGAGCCTCTGGATACATGCAGTGGGTGCAGGGCAGGGTTTGAATCATATGAATGCTACATTCCCCCTTAGTGTATAAAGATTTCCCCATGAAGTCACTGGGGCAGATTTATCATTAGACAGATTTATTTTTTGAGTGTCGTATGAGCTATTTAGGTGTCTTATTTATTAAAATGACTTAGACAGTTTGATAGATGTTGTACATGAGGTGTTAATATCTAGGTGCAAACTTGCCAAACTAATTCCTACATTTTTCCTGTGCCGCTGGAGTGGATTTGCCCATAAAGTTGCACTCCATAAATCTGACACATCTAGATTTACATGATAAATCTAGAATAAGTAGACTGGAGGAAAAAGTGGAGTGCGTCGCCACGAAAGTCCAAAATGTGGAGCAAATCAGCAATTTTGACAAATGTAAGCCTTTTGGAGGACAGATAACTGCAATGATGCATCCCCTTCCATGTGCCCATGTAGTCTAAAGGATCTCAATGTTTCCTTACAACAGAGGTCTACACTGTATGTATGTATGTATGCACAGTGGGATACGTCCTCTTGTATGGTTTCTTCCCCCTGGAAGTGGGAGTAGGAGTGAACTTTGGCAGCAGCCAGTGATTTTCTACTACTAATGTTCAGAGTCTCTCCCAAGAGATGTAACTTTCCTCATATAGATAATTAGAGGAAATACCCAGAGCTTATCTCTGCCGAATGTATACTGTGCTGTCCAGCAGGAAACAGGATGGGAAAAACACAGACTACTGTGTTTCTTTATCCAGTGTGTCCTGTTGGATGTGATATATACTGAGCAGATGGAGGCATTAACGATGCATCCCCTGCCAATATATGTCTATAGACACGTTTAGTGTCAACGTGTGTCAAAACAAGACATGTCTTATATAGTACTGCACCTTACACCACTTAGATTAGATATGGTGCTCAAGCAGGATAACCAATCTGTCCAAGAATTGTAATATAAATGAAAACTTGGCGCTCCTTATTCTATATTAATTCAAATATGAAAACATTTAATAGGTGCAAAGGAATCCAAAATAAGTGTAATGTTTTGGTCTATCTAAGACCCTCATCAGACATTGATTGCAGGGGGAATGAGCAGAGGAAGTGGAGCTGACCGCTACTGGTAATAATGTAGTAAGGTAGTAGAAGCAATGGAGGCATCTCCACCAGTGGAATAAAGCCAAAAACAATAGGAGGCTTTCAGACTGTGTGCTTATTGGGAAGGAGGATTCTGCCATCATTAGGGATCCCAACCAATCTTCATTTATTCACTATGTAATCCATAGCTAAAAGATGTATCTGGCTCAATACCATTTACAGGCAGTCCCCGGGTTACATACAAGATAGGGTCTGTAGGTTTGTTCTTAAGTTGAATTTGTATGTAAGTTGCAACTGTATATTTTATCATTGTAATCCCAGCCAGGACTTTTTTGGTCTCTGTGACAATTGGATTTTAAAAATGTTGGGTTGTCATAAGAATCAATATTAACACTAAAGCTTCATTACAGACACCTGTGATAACTGTTATAGCTGTTTATTGTAGCCTAGGACTAAAGTACAATAAATTACCAATATCCAGAGGTCCGTTTGTAACTAGGGGTCATATGTAAGTCGAGTGTTCTTAAGTAGGGGACCGCCTGTACATGTATTTTTTTTGCACCATTGTTCATACAGTACTATATACTTGACAACACTTGATCATACAGTACCATATATCTCTTGTAGGGATTTACTGTAGTATGGATAAGGTTTCCATAGCCCTTGGTATATGTCTGACACGTAAGAAGAAAGGTTCTTCATCGTGACCAGTATAAAACATAAATAATATTAGTACAATAAAGTACAACAAAAGCATGTGCGCATGAAAAAAAGATAACGCTGTTAATGTTCTTAATGGGCTTCTTATAAATATTTTTATCACATACTTTTTCTCATCGATCCTTGGAGATGCTCAGGTTACTTCTCTGTTCTGTGACTTCTCCTCACTTCTCTACATTACTTTACGCCTTGAAGCAGTGAGATGGATCCTGCATTTTTTCCATTTCTTGTACCTCTGTGTGTCTCCAGTGATTACATCTGTGCCGATGTCTGATTCTGTGTTTCTCTACATCTGTTCTTTGTGCCTCCTTTATATCTGGTGCCTTAACCCTGCCATCTGGTCCTTGTACCTTGTGCCATTACACTTATGCCCTTATATCTGGCTTTTACTGTACGTCTACGTTACCCTCAAATTAGAAAGCCTGCTGAATGTATGATGAGCTATAGCGCTGGGCACGCTCATCCTTTCCTATACTGAAAAAGATACATCTCATCAACAAAATCCATTCTTCACGGATGCAGGTGAATTGTGTATATTACTTGTAACCTGAAGGTCATAAAATGGTAGTGGGCTCATATTTTAATGAGCATGAATCAGAGAGAGGGTATAGTGTTCATTTCCTCCAGTACTTCTCGGTTGTATGCTGTTGATAAATTAGTGTGCAGTTTCTACAGGTCTCCGATCCGCACTCCACTCCTGGGAGCAACAGGTGCACAAAACAGCTTTGATATACGAGCTTTGAGAGAACCAAGGAGTTGTTAATGCTTTCTGCAGGCGATCATATATAATTCAGGCAGCCGGTGCCAGGCATCATGAGTGTTGTTATTTTTTGCAATCCAACATTTCAGATGGAAGTGATAAATATACGGTGTGTGAACAATGGCTTGAAATCAGTTGGGCTAATTGCAGGAGACAGACAGTTTATTAATGCATGAATGCTCTCCTGGGGTTTTATCTCTTGAGGGCCAAGGGAATCATTTAGTGTACTGTATGCTAGTAAATGTGGCTAACATTTACATTGCTGCTGTTTATCTCTCCCTAAGTATTATCTGCTGCTAGTTTAATATCTAACCATTTTGATTTGTGTAGTTTTACGGCTCCCTGTTTGATGGATTCCATTATTTGAAGGGTTTAATGAGGCATGAACTAATTGGATGATATATATAGTGTTCCTGCAGTTCATGTGTATTCTGTCTCCATTCTTAGCAGGGAACTGTATGTTTAGTGGCTTAGGATACTGGAGAAGATGACATCACTGTGTATAAAACCACATTGTTTTCATACACCGTCATGGGACACTAGATGAGCTGTTGACAAGTTGGTGCACCCTGCACTGCTCGGGAAGTGTGCACCAACTTTTATTTGGTGCACCTTTAACATAGAGTGTGCAACACAATTTTGTCGAGTCGCAATAATATATTTGGTGCACAGCCCGACCAGAATTTAGTTGTGTGCCGGGCATAGTGCAACTGGACCCTGAATCCTGACACATATAATTTATGATGATATTACCTTGTTGTCACTGTTTGGTGCTCATATAGCATAGATCCATGGTAGTTCTCTCACTCACAACATAGGAAAAAGGAGGCGAAATAGCACACAGGTCACGATAAGACATCTTCTCAACTGGTTGATATGATAAAATGGGATATATGTGGGGTCACCTGGTAGACCATTATAACTGTAATGCTGCAAACCTGAAGATCAATGTACACCTAGTCCCAGCGTTTCTGGGCTAACTAACAAAGATTCAAGTCCTAAGGCAAAAGGCGTTGACAGTAGAAATTCATTTTTCATTATAGGACATAGTGGGAGAGAGAAGGTATAGCAGGGCTTCCCCTGAAATGTCCAAACCAATTGCTGAACCAATGGTATGGGTAACTTATCAAATCTCAATAAGAGAGGATAGCGATGAATAGAAGGCGTCAGCCCAGAACCCAGAACTCCATGATCATGAATGTTAGTAGTGGGCAGGACCCATTGAGGCACATTTACTTACCTGTCCACGCCACGATCCTCGATCCGGAATGTCTGACGATCGTGGATTGAGCCGCAATTCACTATGAGCGTGCGCCCTATATCCTGCATGTGTTGCTCCGCTGGAGTTCATCATCTTCTTCCTGGTGCATGTAATTGCATGGCTTGCGACACACTTTTTAAGTTAAATCCTGCGGTTTGTCCGAATCCGTTGGATCGTCTGACGTCCCGCCCCCCGATTTATGTCACATGATAGCCGACACGATTGTGCCAAAATCGGAAAGGGTGGGACACAGTCCCCTGCATAATACCTGTCCCAGCGGCACGATCCCCGAAAACGGCAGAAAACCCGGCGGAAATGCGGCTGCAGGACCCTTACTAAATAAGCCCCATTGTGTTAGTGGTGCATGGAGATATTTTATGTACATTACTCTGTATTCATCTGTGAACATTAACTTTTTGTACTCATGAACTGTATGTAGCAGTGAAATGGTAAAATGTAGATGACAAGAGTAGAAAACCTCATGTATTACATTGCTTAGAAGATGTTAAATCCTCTTGCAAAGTACCTAAACTGGCTTATCTGAGCAATGCCATTGTGTGAAGAAGTTGAAAATATGAGAAAGAAATGTCATTACCATAAAGAAATGAATGTTGTCTGTAATCCTGATTTCATGTCATTCCGAGCTCATACAAACTCTGCCCTCGTGTCAGCATATGGAATTGAGGAAGAGAGCAACCTACTGTTTGATGAGACCTTCAATTAGACTTGCTTTCATCTCATTGTATTATACCCTTCTCACAGGACACCTGAATCCCTGCATCTTATGGCCAAAATAACTGTATTTATAAGGATTGTTTAGCAATGAAACGTGAAGTAGCTCCCCAAATGTGGTAAAATTGTGAACATGGTGCTTGGGCAACATTATCTACAGATATTAATAAAATATAGTGTACATAGAGCAAAGCATAATACTGAATCCATGAAGAAGAAATTGTATTATCTTATTTCCATCTATCAATCTATCTATCTATCTATCTATCTATCTATCTATCTATCTATCTATCTATCTATCTAAATGTAAAAAGCCAGCAGTACTCCAAATTCAGTCAAAATCCAAGATGAAAGTTAATTTCAAAGTGGGCCGTTTCGTTGACCTTCACCTTTCTCAGGCACCTGTTTCTGGCGTGGAAGCAGTGAAATAACTGCAAACTTATGCGCAGTACAAGAATTTGTGATTAAAATTGTGAATATGCCACCTTCACACCATGTTGGTGTGGAGGGGACAGGGGGGCACTGCAGTCACTGAAGGAGGGAGTCACGGGGAGTTCCTGCCCCGTGCCTGTGTTCATTTGAGAAACCAGCAAACTTTTGTCTGTGGATTTTCACACAAAACTAAACCAGGTCGGACCTAGCATAGTTTTGCGCAGCGGCCGCACCACCCACCAGATACATCAAGAAACCCAAGCCTCTTGATGTATTTCCATGGGTGTAAGGGATGTGACCACTATAATAATAATAATAATAATAATAATAATAATAATAATTTTATTTATAAACTCCACACAGTTTAGGCAGCGCTACACAGAGCTTTTTTTGCCAAATCATTCCCTGTCCCCAATTGGGCTCACAGTCTAATCATCCTATCAGCATGTTTTGGATTGTGGGAAACCCACACAAACACTGAGAGATGCAGATGTTGACCCTGGGTCTTGAACCCAAGCCCCCAGTGCTGCAAGGTTTTAATGCTAACCACTGAGCCATTGTGCTGCTGCCGGTGCTCCTGAAACATCTGTCAAACAAAATAAGACCGCAATATCACAATAAGACTTATTTAATCAAGTGATTTTACAGTACTTTTTCTCTGGTATCGTCAGTGCATTTCCAATACCACTTATGTTATTTTGCCCTCTGCTATTCATTGATCACCTTTTTGGCATACTACCGCAGCACCCGCTCTGTACTTGTTATTCTAGTAGGCGACAAGTTATGTGTCTGCTTGGTGTTCATCCTCTTGGAAAGTAAGTAAAAGAAAGTTTAAGATATCAGAGAACTTTACAATGAGATGAATGGCGCTGGTCGATCATCTGCAAACAGTCGCAAGAGCATTTAAATGCAGGTGTAGAAGTTATTAATGATTTCATGGGACTCAGTTCAATTAATGTGCACACGCTCAGTGCGAGTTGTTTATCTTTAAGATTGATTGTTCTCCACTCATTTCCATATCATCTGCATCCTTCGCAGGGCTTACAGGTTGGAACAAAGGAGTTAGAAGAAATGGGGGCAAAGTTCTGCCTTGGACTTTTAATTCTTCTATCCAAGTCCTTTTATAGTGGAATACTGAATCCTCAGGTAGAGGCGCTGCTTGACGCTGAGAGAGAAAGTGCTGACAATCACAGAACCAGGTAAGATAGTCTTAAAATCTTATAAATGGATCAATTATGCTTTGTGGTATATGGACTATTAAATGAGAATATGATCTACAGAAAACACTGTAACAAAAACAATGGTGATTCATTTCATTGACTGTTTGACTGAGATGACATGGTCATTTGGGGTCTCAAATCAGCCCCATGTTTCATAGTCTGGCATCATTTAAAGGGGTTTTAAGGACAAAGAGAAGGTATATACAGTATTTCATGTACAGCTGGATATTGAATTTTGGATCTTGAACATAGCTTTTTGTTGTTATAAAAGTAAGTCTTAGTTTTTCTTTTCTTTTTCCTATTTAATGACACCTTCTTTGATGCATTGTGCTTCTTTTGTGCATATTCCCTTGTTTAAAACATATTTAGAGACATAGCCAGAAAATCCTTGGAGTTAGATTTTTACATGGTAGGAAGCTAAAGGCACAAAAAGGTACAAAAAAGGTGCAAATTGCACTAAGAAAGTTAATTGACATATTTAACAAAGTAAAAAATCATTAAGATAAATCAGGCACAAAAACACAGCCAAAAAAAAAAACTAAGATAAATGACCCCTTACAATGCTCTTTTTTTGCACAGATATTTTCATACACATGGTGCTTATGTACAAATTGCAATAGTATACATGTCCAATAATATGGATAAATGGCCATCAGTGACGCATATGTGTCTCCTGATTTTGTTTGTTGTAGGATTTGTGAGTAAAAAGCAAATATGTACAACTGTTAGGAAGGACTGTGAAAGTCCTGGTTACTCCAACTACACATTTTACAAAACTATATACACACTGATACAATAAAACCACAGCTCCATGTATCACATGCAGTTTGCCTCACTAATGTGCAGAATGTGCCAGATTATTGAATACTGGTGCATGGTCTTCAATAATGTGGCGCACACTACATGCTCCGATTGCACTTAACCTGAGGACACCAGTTTTTTCAGTATCTTTTTTGCTGCACTCAGTTTAACAAGCATGCGCCACATTTCTTTTAAGTGCAGGAACTTCTTAAATACATGTGAAAGCTCAAAAACAATATCAAAGTATAACAGAAAACTGACATAGCCAATTAATACATCTGGCCCACTGTGTGGTGTATCACAGTATCATAGAGCTTATCAGTTGTGAAGTTCTTATCAGTTGTGAAGACGCATCAGACAATTTGTAAAGACGGGTTGAATAGTTGATAATATGCTCCTTTAAGAAGCCTTAAAATGTAAAAATCCACTAGTTACATTACAGTGCTTTGTTAACGTGTTTACTCAAGTCAACACGTATTCATTGTAGATTTTTGCAAGAAGTTTCTTAAAAAGCAATGTTTGCCCCAACTCTTTGTATCCTTTAAATAAGTGTTCCACTGATTCCTGCATAGTTGGGATTTTCTCCCTAGACCCCACTGTCAGATCCTACTGTCAGAAGGGTATTGCCCAGGTGTCTCCTCCAGCCCAAGCCTAGAAACTTCTAACAACATCTATTTTAGTGGAGTGGCAGCTAATAAACGATGCCAACAGTTTATTGAGGTGGTGAAAGGGCATCTTTAACTTTCTGAGTAGACCATAACTGTTTATATCCAGGTGATAAAAGTTGGAGAAAGGAACAATCATTTTAGGAGGGAAGAGTTCTAGTGCCATCTGCCTTTGGGTTCAAGGAGCACTGCAACAAGTCATCTCATAATCATGGAATGAAATTAAACCAATGATCTTGGGGTCATAAATATGAAATGTTTTGCGAAGTCCTGGACTTCAGTAAATCATATTAACTTCTGTATCACCAAGAGAAATGACTTTCTGCAGCCTGAATTATTGCTGCATCCTCATCCATTCTACTGTCAAAAGTCTCAATGCTGGACTGATGACTTGCATCTTACTGACTGTTGTTGGACAACAAAAAAGGTTTGTCAATGTTTTATTTATTTTTTTAATTTCTAAAAGAAATCTCCAAATCTATTAAATGCAAGATGTGGAATTGGTTCAGATGGCACTATGATAGGCGCCTGTCGGTTTGTCCTACTCCGGCACATTCCCCCCTTTTTACCCTTCCCATTCCCCTGTTCTTCACTAGTTCTTTAGAATGTATTTCTATGCACAGAAAAATTCCCCCCTAGGGATCAATAAAGTCGCATCATATGGTAAATAAAATACATCAGAAACATTAAGCCAGATAAAATTAACAGGTCAGGTCACTACCAACATCAAGTGCTCTTGTTTATTAGGCCACATAGATCATGTGCTTCTGTGTTCACATCACAGCATGTCCACAGCATTTCTAGTTTTTTAGCTATTCATTGGCAAGGGATAGTCATCAGCTTTCAAAAATGTATATTCTTGACACACTCCCAATAAAATAAGCACTTGCACTAGCTATAAACATCACAACTTGGCGGGTCTTCCATTTGAACGGTCCTGTCTGCAATACAACTATGCTGACCTGACAAAAAAGATTTTATCAGGCTTCCTTACATCTTCTTGACAACTACTAGTAAAAGCCCAGCAATAACAATTTTTCAGGATGGTCCTTCCACACTCTCGTGTAATAATGATGTTAGAATGACTTTTGCCAGAAACTGGAGTTGCTGAAGGTGATGTAATAGCACGAGAGGTATGACCTTTATTTGCAGAGTGCCAACAAGTTCCACAACACTTAACAAATATATAAACAAATAAATATATTACAGAATAACAGCATGGTCAAATAACACAAGTGCAACCGTTTGCAACCAAGCAGTATGAGAGCTACTTGTATCTTATATTTCACAAATTGCTAGGCAGGCTTAAAAAAAGTTTTTTCCAAGATTCTAAAAAAATCTAAAAATCATGTCATGAGTTTGTAAGATGACATCTGCCACCAGGATGAAGGATTGTAAACCAAGCACACTTACATGCCCCTCTGGCAGGATCTGCTCTTCTTATGCTCTTCTTAAGCTTTTAAAATTATGCAAATAACATAGGTTTTAATAAAGCCTGGAACACTTCAGACTCATTTTAATAATTTTTAAAGCCATTTTTTCTTAAAAACAAGGGCTTAGGAAGCTTATAGAAGCACAGAGCCATAGGCGGCACGCACCAGTATGACAGTGTGCTTGGTTTACAGTCCTTCATCCTGGTGGCAGATGTCCTTCAAGTTTAAATAAAATTCACCTGTTTATTCCGGCTGCTCTAGCGCTTGATGCTCCTGTTTTCCTCACTGGTCCTTTTTTACATTCTGTACAGGCGCTCGGCCTTTGCTGGGGGTTGCTATTATGTAAGACACATGACTGCTAAGGCCACTGATTGGCTTTGACATTTACAGGAGGTTGGAAGGAGAGATTTTTTGGAATTTGAATGGTCTTTAAAAAAAACACCTTAGACAACCCTTTTAATGATGCCTTAAGCCGTTTTAATTCTTTACATACTTTCTCGACGCTTTCTCGCGTGGCTCTCACTTTAAGCTTTATTCCAGAGCTCTGTCAGTGTATAGTATCTTTATCTCCTATTACATTTCCTCACATCTCATGCTTGTTTCATACATACGCAGTTTGCCTCTGACACAGTTCTGTTACGGCCAAGATGTCTCATGTTGGCATTGAATTGGCTTTTCAGCCTGTGCCTTCGACATCAGACATTTCCGCTTGTCAGGAGTTATATCTTTTCTTGTCTTCAAGCCTCCTGGTTTGTCATGGGTCTCCTCGACCTACTCTGTGCATTTTTGTGTTTTTTCTAATGCTTTTCGCCTCTGGGAAGAGAATATTGAGCAAGACGGGCTGGTCAAGTTGTGTGGGATTGATTGTTTCTGTTGTATGATCCAAACGAATCAAACTCAATGTTCTGCCTGCTGCGGCCAGGTACAACTGTCAAGGATAATGTGAATGGGACTGTGAAAAAGACACAATCTTCCCCTTAAGGAGAACAGAGCTAATAGCAATGCCAGACAAATAAAAATAGGATTTGCTGTGATTTGTATGTACAGGATGTACTCGACATGACCCTGACTAATTCTCTCATTTTACTGAATACCAATAAAATACTACTATATGTGAAATTTTTATTTTAAATTTTATAACCTTTAAACATATCCCTTTTACACTATAACATTGTAACATGATCTCATGTAACATATCAACAATTAAAAAATACAGCAATAACAGCTATGTGCTGCACACCTCTCAGGGAGCTACAAACAGTCAAGGGTTGATCCAGTAAACCCAAATTGTAAAACATAGAAAATAAGTTCTGACCAGAGCTCCCAATTCTCTTGCTTCCGTGTGTTCTTCTTCTTCCAATATGTCACTCACAAAATAGAGCAGTTCACACTCCTCCAGCACAAATTCCTGAATCCTCCGATAAGAATATAACGCTATTCAGACCAACACTCCTGCGTTTTTCTTGTGACCTCCTCCGTATGCAACATATGTTGCTGTAGATCGAAGAAATTCACCCGCAGATAGCGTAGTACAGTTTACACTCAGGATTTATTTAGGTTAAAAACATACTCACAAAAGAGCGATAAAAATGCGCATATAAAACTCCAATATGGGATGCCAGCTACACGTTCTCGACCGACCTTGGGTTTCGCCCTGTATGGCTTCTTCCGGGACGTTGCAGGGTCGGGCAAGAACAGGGGGAAACCCAGGGTCGGGCGAGAAAATTACAAGGAAAGGGGAGTGCAGAGCAGACTATGAACTTATGGCTCACCAATGCAGCAGTGACTTTAATAATCTATGGAGCTGTGGATGTAGAACTGATGATGTTTCATTATTTAATATGGAAAAGCTATATGCTTCTTGTCTTCTCTAGACTCTACCTTAAGTATAAATGAAAGAATGGAAATGGCACATGCCCAGTGATACACAGCCGGATTGTGATGGATTCAGGGATAAAATAGAGATCTCTACACGGAAGATGCGAAAGGGAAATACAATATTTATCATAAGTACTTAGCTGTGTTAGTAATGGCTGGATGGAGGACTCCTGCCACCAACATACACACTACTTTTCTAGGATGATATGTGGCACCTTATACTTTAAAGAAAATGATGCACACAAATTCTTTCTCCAAAGATTGGGTCAGATTCATGAAAAGTGAGGCAAACTACAAAGAGCAGTTTGTAAAGACATTCTTTTCAGTGTAAAGTAAGAACACACAACCGGTTTAGTTGATCTGGCCCTATGTGTTATTTTCTTCTGGAAAATTGTTGTTGGGTGCAGAAAATAAAATATTGATCATGCTACTTTTGTTGTGCTTCCTCTGAGATTTTTGCATGCATTTTTTTATACTGAAGTCTATGGGAGGGTGAAAATCTGCATCAATGTGTTGTTTTTATGCAGAATTACCTCAGCTAAAAAGGGATGGGAGAAAAGAGGAAATAAATACATGCAGAAAATCTGCATAAAAAGCGCACGTATTGGATGCAGATTTTGTGAATGAAAATCCACATTACCTGTATTTTAAAACCAAAAAAAGAAGAAGGTTGATTTATCACGTGTGTAGTTATTATTGTTATTTTTTGGTCATCTACGCCTCCTCTGTAAAGGAGCAATTATGAGACATTTTGAGGCATTTTTAAAACACTGCATGTCATAAATTAGGATAAACATCTAAATTAAATAAGGCATACTCAGCTTAAATTAAAAAGTCTCTAAAATGTCTCAAAAAAGTTGCAAATATGACACAAACACATATTAGAGACAAAAATTTGCGAAAACACACCAAAAAAGAGATAAGTCTGCCCCAATGTTTGCAGAAAGAATTTGTGTGCCTCCTTTTCTTTAAAGTACATATATACATATGTGAGTGTAGAAGATAAACAACAGTTGGTGCTTTAATTAGTGGTAATATGTGGAACCTTATATGGAGACGGGATACATAGGACAAAACACCCTAAACAAGTATACAGGCAGTCCCCGGATTACATACAAGATAGGTTCTTTAGGTTTTTTTCTTAGGTTGAATTTGTGTATAAGGTGGCATTATATATTTTATAATTGTAGCTCCAGGCAAGATTTATTTTTGCTCCAGTGACAATTGGAGTTTCAATTTAGTTTTGCTATAATGGGACTAAGGATTATCAATTAAGCTTCATAACAGACACTTTACAACTTATCATTGCTGTCTGGGACTATAATAAAGCATCCAGAGAGCTTCACCAGAGGTCACAGTGGCAGAGGGGTCGTCTGTAAGTCGGGTGTCCTTAAGCAGTGGACCACCTGTATATGAGTGTGTAAAGGTGAGAGAAAGTCTGCCTTATTCCAACTGCTCAAAATCTCAAATATACCAAAAATAGGCCATATGGATATAAGGAACAATTTATTTGTTTAATAAAAATGCATATAATATAAATATGAATACTACCTAAAAAGGTCCTATATGCATACATTTTATAGGTATTATTGATATTTATATTTTTATACATTTTTTATTAATCAAATAAATTGTTCCTTATATCCATATTCTATGGCCTATTTTTGGCATATTTGAGATTTTGGGCAGTTGGAGTATTACTGCCACCCGTGAGCTCTTTCTTTTTGCATTTATACTTTTATACTGTACATAACAGAACCCCTTGGGTTAACGCTGCACAGAGCTGTAAGAGCTGCATAAACAGTTACATACCCTACACATATACCACGGATCCAAGGAGATCACCACACTCACAAACAAGGCCGTCCCCTGTTTTGGATTTTACTTACATGCATAAAAACGAAGAAACTACGAGGTGAGCACCTCTAAGTCTTTGCACCACATCATCTGATCACCAGAGGCGCTGTCCTCTGCTTTCCCCCCCTTTTTCTTATTCCTTTGTCTCTTATTCCACTTATGGCTGTCTTAATTGATTTAATTGATACACCTGTTGATTTTGTTCTCGGGTGCAGACAGTTAAGTTAACCTCCTCCACTCACTTTTGTACCAGTACTATATCTCATAAGAGGTTTGTCTACCAAATTCCCAGTGCTTGCTATAAGTCTTCTTTGGAGATTGCTAATGTTTCTGTATTTTTTGGATTCTTTGACCTCTTGCTTGTCTTCTGAGTATCCATTTGTTTCTTAATTCTATACTGTATTCCCTTTTGGCTTTCATCCGAATAACTCTTATGTGTTTTTTTACCCTGTTTGTGTCTCTGTGTTTCACTTTTGGTACAGGAAGGGAAAGTCCATCAATTATCACTCACCACGTAGGGTAGGATGACACTTAGGTAGGGACACCAAGGGGGTTCTATCATTAGTGCTCACTATCTGTGTCTGTCCTACCTTTCCATATTTGTCTGTTCCTTTGCAGCATCAATACCGTTATACAGTACACATGTGCACATGAAAATAGAGCCACATTTTGGCAACTCTGTATTACTTACTGTATGTGCTCTCCTTTTAACCTTATTTTGCTATTTTGAGGTCTGCTAAAAATCAACACTGACTATATTTAAGGGACACTAGTGTCCCAAAATATGTTGTGCTCCCAAAGACCACCAAATACAGCCATTCTTGTAAATCACTTCCATAGTGCATTGTGTACTCTGTGCCCATCCTACATCTCTCCTCCACATTTCCAAAGAAAAAAAACAGTATGGCATCTGTATTCTGACAAATAAGAGGGTGGCAGCCCACACACCACTGTTGGTGCCATAATCAGAGTTGTACCTTAATCTGTACAACCAAAAGAAGTAGGCATCCAATTTTGCACCATATACCATCGACATTTTCAACAGAAGATACTACCCTAAGAGCTCTTCTTCTATCTCTATATCCTCCTGCCATTTCTCCTAGATGTATTACTTATTGGCAGTGTTATGTATACAGTGTTATACAGATATGTTCTCATCTAGGGTGTGAAGATGACATCATTTTGAAAACTGGGGCACATTTACTTACCCTGTCCTGCGTGATCCCCTCTGTGCGTTGTCCGACGAGAATGAACCTTGCAGCGATTCACAAAGATCATGCGCCCAATTTCCTGCATCTGTCGATTCACCGCTCAGGTCCGCCAGAGTTTACCTTTTTGTTCCCAGTGTATGGTGTATGTAAGTGCATACATGTCAGCCCCCCACCCCCTTCTGTTGCATGAAAGTCGATTGTGCCAAAATCCGATTGCATGAGACATAATCCCCTTCAAATAGCTGTCACAGCAGCTCAAATCCTGAAAATTTCCAAAATCCGACGTGCGTTTCTGCGGACCCTTAGTAAATAAGCCCCAATGTATCCAAACAAGTCTCTATTTGGTTCCTAATACAGATGTTTAATGGGTTTTCCATTTAATGGTCTTTATAGACAGTTGGTAAGCAGTGTTAATAGAAGGTTACTAGAGGAAAAATAATCCTTGTTAAGAATGCACATCTCTGCAGAGTTTACACCATATGTATTTTTAATAGGTATCAATGGTACGTTAATAACACTCTGCTAAAAATACATTTTCTTTACATTGCTATGGCATGCTTTTCTGAAAACGTCTCAATATAAAATGCCAGAAAGTATTAAAGCTAAATAACTCATTTAAACATTTAAATATGATAAGAAAAATTATGTTATGTTTTCATTGTGTATAAAACTAATCTCCATTATTTGCAAGTCCACTAGAAAAAACACAATGATCCCGACTGCTGAGAATCAGAACTAACTTCTGTCTTTGATCCGGGATATTGTTTGATGTTGAACACATCAATGTTATCAGCCTGTAGCTTCAGAGGTTCATGAACCCACTACATGGCATGCTGGGAAGCTTTTAAACCAAAAGGTTCTTTAAACCCTTATTCTGCTTCGGGGGTCAACACCTGCTGTGACTTCATACTCTGCAAAACCCTTGCATTAACACCTGAAAGTGACCATTGTGCTGAAAGCATAATGAAAAAGAAGTAGAGATATATTTCTGTTGCCTGACTCATTGTTAAAGTGATCAATGAGTGGACAAAGGTTGAGTGACATTGTGGTCCAGCTCATAACTTTGTAGATCTACGTCCATCTCTGAGAATGTGAAGGCTATGGAGGGGATGTATTAATGCTGGTGCAAGTCAAATTAGAGGGCAAGTCAAATTAGTTTTTGGTAACTTGATTTCTTGTAATTTTGCATTCCTTTTATACAATAATGGGGCTACAGTTTGTCCAGCTAAACTCTTCACAGTCTCTGTAGAACTTGATCATAGCCTCCAGAGGTCTAGTGCCAAGTCTGCTGTGAGCTTAGGACTTGAGTAATGCGAGGCAGGCTTATTACTAGGCACAAAGCTAATGGACTACCGGAAAGGCTATGGATGTGCAGCAGACTGGAAAATTATTATAATGAGCCTATAAAATTTATGTAGTGCAAAGTGAACACATGTGATCTGTTGGATTTTACTTTGGTGCTTTAGACATCTGTATGACAGATGTACAGCTCAATGGACAATCCTAAATGTTGGCAGTAAAAGAGAAAAATAACCATCAATTAACTCCATTCTTCATGTCAAGCCAACTGGCAAACCGTTGTACTCATCGAGTGATGAGCCAAGAATAAAAATGGTACAATTTCTAAAAATCTGTGTTTGGAATCCTATGCAGCCCCTTTAAGAATAATAATCACCACCGAAGACTTTCTTAACATTCAAAAATCTACTCTGAATTTCCAACCTGTATGACATTCATGGTAAATCTAGATTCGCTCATTTCTCCAAAGTCATGAAAGGCCAGGGTCTTACATCTGCATTTCAAAACTGTTCTATTGTCAACATCCTTTGAAAGATTTTCCTCATTCACAATAAAACATGAAGAGAAGTGGCGCGGACTTCTGCGGGGCATAAAATATTTAATAGAGCATTTCACTCTTTAAAATACAGAATCTTTCTTGAGTGTGTTGTGTGTAAAGACATTAAAGGCCGGCGGTATATCATATTGGGAATGGAAAAAAAGAATAGCAGCATGAAAAGTGCAAATATTTGATTTTCATCCCAGAAAACATAATTCTCTGATATTTTTCAATTTAAAGCTTTCTATATTATTCTGTAGTGGACTTGTTATTTGTTATTTTGTTTGTTTTCCAAATTAAACAAGTTTTTTGATATATGTAAAAATCCAAATCCAAATCAAATAAAGCTATTGTGATGAAATAACAGAAAGCTTTACCCTCCTGTAAACCATTTGGGGTCATTGATTGATTCAATCTATTTTTGGGTCACAGCATAGGCCTTAAACTTCTCATGTTGTATCATGTATTGTCACATAGTTACTGTATGTTCTATTTTCTTGTCTGGTTAATTAGAAAGGTCTAATATTTGGAAGATACAGTCCTATATATATATTTTCAGATAAAAAGACCTCATTCTTTCTAAAGATACAACGTTACCAGCATTTACACCAGCAACACCACCTAAAAGCACTCTCATGAAGGGTATAACATGTCACTACATGTGGTATAGTATTCCCTTTTGTATCCTAACACTACTCCATTTACTTATTAAAAAATTGCCTATGCAATCATATGCAAATCAGTTAAAAAGAGTCAATTATTGCCTGAGATGAGTCACTTTTAGAGGCTGGAGGGGATGCCCATATCTTTGGTTTTAAAGTACGTAAAACTATGTTTTGAGTATCATATCATATCAAAAAAGCCAAAGAACAGTGTGTCTAGGCCAAAATATATATACAAAAGTTTTATTTCATTTCGAAGTACCAAACAACACAACATTTAAAAGCATCTAAAAAGTACACCAATACATGTTACAAAGACCACTGTATCAGACCCTGATAAGTCAATACATCACATTCCATAAGCAAAAACAAGTACAACAATTATTGCCAAATGCCCCATCAGTCAAGTTGAATATCCAGAAGGGTGATTTAAGAGGAATCAACCCACGTAATGGCTTCAATAGCAAACAGTATATGACATCAAATAGAAATAATGACACAACCTCCAGGAGTATCACATTCCTTGTTTGTATATACTTACCAAACCATGGTTATTAAGGGGGCAAAATACCCTGCACATTGCCTTTCATATCTCTAGCCTTATTTTGCCTCACTAATAACCATGGTCTGGTAACTATATACAAACAAGGATTGTGATACTCCTGGAGGTTGTGCCATTACAGGCAGTCCCCGGGTTACATACAAGATAGGGACTGTAGGTTTGTTCTTAAGTTGAATTTGTATGTAAGTCAGAACTGTATATTTTATCATTGCAATCCCAGCCAGAACTTTTTTGGTCTCTTTGACAATTGGATTTTAAAAATGTTGGGTTGTCATAAGAACCAGGAATAACACTAAAGCTTCATTACAGACACCTGTGATAACTGTTATAGCTGATTATTGTAGCCTAGGACTAAAGTACAATATATTACCAATATCCAGTGGTCCGTTTGTAACTAGGGGTCGTATGTTCTTAAGTAGGGGACCGCCTGTATTTCTATTTGATGTCATATACTGTTTGCTATTGAAAACAGAAACCAAATTGAAACAAACACACAACAAAGAAGAAGTGGAGGATCATAAGAGTCCAGTCCATTGCCCTCAGCCCCACTATTCTCTGTTTATATTACTTCAATTGGGGAAATAGTTTCATTTTTAGAAGTCAACTATTTTCTTTTTTTAATCAATAAAAGTCAATCCATTATGATTTACTGTAAAATCTATTAACTCAAACAGTAAAATGGTTTAACATTTAATGTATAAATGATTTCAATTTTCATTTGGTGCTTTTAGATCTTTTAAATAAATTCTTTAAAGCAGATTTAAGCTAAACTTATATTTTGACCTATTATATAATTTACCAATTTAGGATATGATAAACTTTTATACCACCGTTAACCATAATAGCATGAAAACACAATAGATTCCCAACTCTGAAGCCGCCAGTGAAAGGTGAGAAGAGGAAAGAGGTGTTAACAATACAATGGTTTGCAAAGTGATGCGCTCTGAGGAAGAAGCAAGCACAGGAGTATTATAAAATATTCAGAATCAACCTATGCTGACATCTCCTCTGTATTATATTCTGTCAGATGCCTTGGCAAAGGAGTGACTCATAACCCCCTCATCATTCTTTGCCACTTCAGATTATGCTAAAGACATTTGCAGGATGAGCTGGATAAAATGTTACAGTAAATAAACACCGCAATCTCGCCTTATTATTGCAAACTGAATCTTCCTTTACATCAATAGGAAGACAAATGTCAACATTTAGGGGTTTTTTTCCTGTTAAATGCCAAGTCTTTGTACATGAAAGACAGCTCATCCTTAATCAGAGGTCACAATATTATATTTAAATGAGGAAAATACCAAAGTATACTATAATTCATTAACAATTCAATAAAATTCTATATTTTCACTTCTGAAATGTCATGGTAACACGTCAGAAGTTTTTAATCAATTGGGATTCAGTCCCCCACCAGGTTCTGAATCTGTTAGTGGAGGGTCGTGTGACTAAACCTGGGATTGGACTTTTTTTTTTAGCTCCCCTGGAGACTGTGTATGGACTCCCTAAAAGAAACACCCAAGACGAGCCAATCATAACTGATCAATAGAACTAAAAGGCAATATAGGAGCTCCAATGAGCGTTAAAGAGCATTCCAAAAAAAGCATGTGTACCTGACATTTTTTGGAGTGTTGTTTAGCGCTCTACCAAAGCTCCTATTTTGCCTTTAATTCATTTACTGGACCCTTGGGTATACTCGAACTTTGATCTGTGGGACATGCTACATTCCTAGCACATTACAAAACAGTGTGGATGTCAAGATATTACTCTACCCCAGATTGGATTTATTTATTTGCAAGAACACAAAAATCCGTCAAATGAGCACCTCTATTTTTCATCAGTTTGAAATACAATTGCCAGACATTATTATCCAAGGCGTCTTCCTCTGTTGTTCCCTTTTTCTATTTTTTGGTTATAATCATAACTGAAGTGACACAGTGCCCCAGATTTAGTAAAGTCCCTGTGCCAGTTTTCTGTCAGAACTTTGCACATTCTTTTCAGTGCAAACTACTTGCACTTGTATTAATAAAGTTTCCGTCACAGCTGCACTATACCCGACCCAACCCATAATTCTGCACTGAAAGGGGCGTTTTGGCATACAGTTGGACCGTGCGCCACATTTATCATGTAAAGTCCGATAGAATTGTGTTGCACGTCCTATGTTAAAGCTGCACCAAAAAAAATCTGCACCAGATTCATGCTGAACGTGCGCCACAATTCATATCTGTGTGTTTTTTGAAAATCCGGTCATATTGAGGCGTACATATCTAGAAAGGTGGAACGCAACCAGACTTAAAAATCCATTAGTAGTGTTACAAAAAGTGTAAGACTTGAAGAAGCCTCTTGTGGAGGGGAGCTGTCCAGCAGTTCTGGTGCTGAAATCATGGCTCGGAACAAACATATTTTTCATTCCAATACACAATGTACAGTTCCTGAATAAAAAATAAAAATAAAGGTGTCACTGCAGTCATCTGTTACGATTCACTGCTATGAAAAATGTGAATTATGGATTTATCTCTAACTACTTATGCAAGTGAGAGAACTTTGTGTTCTGTTTCACCTTGACTGCACATAGAGACAGCATTATCTGCATTAAGTACTTTTCCAATGTTACTCTTTACTGCCCTACAGAGAAATTGCAGTTAAGTATAAATAGAATATATGAGAACAATTCCAGAATTTCTTTTCACCAAACTGAAGTTTAGAAGTTTCAGCCTGTGGGTGGATATTTCACAGTGCAATGATGTGCTATTGTTCTAGTGACAGTGTGGATGAGCTGCAGAAAGCCTCTATGGAATGATTCTGCGCATATTATAAGAGTATAAAAAAAACATACGGGTACTTTAAGTTGTGGCCTAAGAAAGGATGTGACAATTGTAAGTGGAGTAAATAGCAGTTAAGTCATAGTGACAGCCATTATTTTTCCCCATAAGTGGCAATGACATGAAGATACCTGTATATGGTATCAATGTTCATCCCAGTTTAAAGTTGTTCAATTATCTATAAAAAAAGATCATAACTTGCTCCTCTAACCCAAAAAACACTGTTAACTTCGTCTCCTATATGTGAACTAATATCTCTTTTTCAGATAGATATTGTATCTTTCCATTATACAGAGATCTGCGAGGAATTGATACAGAAAGTATATTGGGAAATTGTATAACTTTTCACTACACAAACCATATAAAATGTTTGCTGAAAGTGAACAACCCCTTTAAGTACAAACCTAAAGAACTTATCTTGTATGTAATGTTGGGTCTGCCTGTAGTTTGATAAACACCATAAGTCCTTTTTTTTAAAAGTCAACCTCTTTTATAGTTTAACACCTTCGCGACCGAGGACGCCCACCTGTTACTGCCGCGGTCAGTGCTGGCACCGATCGCTGCAGTTAACCTGTTAAGTATTGCAGTATATGGAGGGTTAAATTATCCTGGAGGATCTGAAATAATGGTAAAAAAATAATGGTTAAAAAAACAATTAAAAAAATAGTAAATAAAAGTAAAAGTTTAAATCACCCCCTTTCCCTAGATCACATATAAAGGCAAATAAACAGTAAGAATCATAAACATGTTTGGTATCATCGTGTCCCAAAGTGTCCGATCTATCAAAATATTTGCAATTTTTCCCGGCGTTTAACCCCATAACGAAAAATGGTGCCAAAAGTTGAAAATGCCACTTTTTTGCCATTTTAAAAAAAATTAAAAAAATTCTATAAAAAGTGATCAAAAGGCCATACAGTTCTAAAAATGATAGCATTAAAATCATCATCAAAAGTCGCACAAAATGACACCACCCACAGCTCTCTGAAAAAGTTAAGCCAGAACATGGTAAAGTGAAGAATTTTTTTTTTTTACAGTAGGTTTTAATTTTTTTAAATGTATAAAACATTATAAAACCTATACAAATTTGGTATCCTCGTGATCGTACTCAACCAAAGAATAAATTAGACATGTGATTTGGGGCACTCAGTGAAAGCTGTGAAATCCAAGCCCACAAGAATATGGCGCAAATTAGTTTTTTCCTAATTTTCCCTTCTTTCAGAATTTTTTTCCCGCTTCCCAGTACACGGCATGGAATGATAAATACCATCACTGTGAAGTGCAATTTGCTTCTCAGAAAACAAGTCCTAACAGAGCTCTTTAAATGGAAAAATAAAAAAGTTACATATTTTTGAAGGCGTGGAGTGAAAAATGAAAATGCAAAAATGAAAAAGGGCCACGTCCCTAAGGGGTTAGAGAAACTAGATTATTATTATAAGATTATATAATAATATTGTATTAAAAAATGGCTGATGCCTCCTGTAATCATAGATTTATAATTCATCTCCATTCATTTCAGTAAAGCTGTACAGTAATACCAGAACTCACCCATTGGCCAGTTGTTTCTGGACAGAAGTAGCCACATAATTTCTAATCCCAGACTTCTCTTTATGGTACGAAAGTCCAAGTAATTTTAAAACATGATTTGTGTTCAGTACAGATTCACGTTACAATATAGATGACAGATAGTTACACTTCAGGAGAAGTTAGAGATTCGGGTTATCCAGTTCTTTGGTGGATACTTGTGTAGAGCATAACCATAAGGTGAATTTCAGAATGTTTCCCTGGCTTGTAAATGGCCCTCCAATACATAGACATTAAAATATGTCTTGCTAATTAGTTCCCCGTTCTGTCAGTTCGTAGAGAAAAGCGGCACATCAACATTTTGCCTAAGACCAAGAGTAATTTTTTATCTGTAAAACACAAATGCCTTGTTTTAATGAATATATTGGATTTGAATTGCTTTTATTACAAGACATCTGTTAAATTCCTCCCCATCAATCATGAAAACATGTATGGCGCAATTGCAAAGTGCATCCAAATGGAGTAATTACTTAATAATGCTGCTAACTACCTATGTATTTTTCATAATTTTTTTCTGTTGAGATTTACATTTGTTTTGTAGCTGTCAGTGCATATTTTTTATGGTTATTTTGCTTTCATTTTCCCCCTAAGCAACAAAATAGCTGAGCGGAATTTGCTTATGGCACACAAAGAATATTAAATGAATTGAACACATGCAATGTTACTGTAACAGCTGAGCAGGAGAGCAGCTATATGGAGTACATAGTCAGTGGCGTAACTAGAAGCTGATGGGTCCCAGTGCAAAGTCTGTGCCAGGCCCCTGACCATAATGTATGGTTTATAGTAATAGTCTTCTCATATGGGAAAGTGACACCATAAGGGACCCCTAAACCTCTTGAGCCCAGGTGCGACCGCAACCTATGCACCCCCTCAAGTTACACCCCTATACGTAGCAGTATACTAGGGCTAAATGACTGTGCAGCATTCTAAAAATCCTGTTATCCTGTTGCATTAGGGCCCAGAATCTACTGTACACAGCACATACTAACCAACACTTACTGGGGGCAATGTTTTACGCCTTGTATTACAGTCTTCTGGCCTTGAAAAAAAGTGCAATTTCTGCCAATCAATGTTAGGATCAAGACAGGGCCAGAAATAAAAACAAAACAAAACTGTTGAAGGCTATAATAAAAGAAGACCATATCCAAACTCCAGGCTTCTATGCAGTCCCATTCGCCTTGGATTATTATATAAGATGGCGGCTGATGACTAATTCAAGCAGCAGAATTTTCATTTATCAAATTATTGTTATTCTGTTCCCTTATAAAGAATGGCTGGACCATTATACAAGCTCTTATACCTCTTTTGTCACCCCTTTTATCCACATAGGGGCAAGCAGGGCCCTCACTCCTACTGTTCCATATGACTTTGTTTTAGGCTGCATTCATATACAGGTAGCATACGGCCCCATTCATTTCATTGGGCAATATGGCCATAATAAATATAAAGCATGCTCTATTTTCTCATGTATTTCTGTCTGTCTGCCCCATATAATTCTATGGGAATGTATAAAATATGCATACGACTGTGCAGATACGGTACGGATAAAGGGACAGACGTGCACATATGGATGAAAAATGTAACATATATACGGATTCATATAGCATGGAAATACACACCTGTTTTTGGCTTCAAAAACTGCATATGAAATTACGTTTTTTGTTGTATTTTTAAACGCACCCAAAATGCAAGTGGGAGGCCAAAACACATATGTGTTTCCAATGAAACACCTGAATTTTATAGGAAACGCACCTCCATCCATTTGCATTTTAGATGGCTTTAAAAGCACAACAATTAAGCCATGTGGGAATCTGCTCTGGGGGCGCTTTTCACGCGATCTTTTGATGCATTTTTGGCGCATTCCAAAGGCTTGAGCCTGGATCACATGCTGAGGTAACATCGCGTTTCAATTGCATTTGCTAAAATGCAATGTTACTTCAACATGTGATCAAGGTTAAAGTCTTCGGAATGCGCATAAAGACGCATATAAAATGTGACGCAATGCATTATGTAAAAGCGTCCTTAGTGTGCTTTCACATGATGTGTTGCGTCACACTTTTTGATGCGTTATTGACGCATTCCAAAGGCCGCGGTCACACGTACCGTTAGGCGTCCATCATAACGTGACGCAAGCGCACGGGGGAGGGGGGGTCCACGGGAAACGCATGCGATTGATAAGCCGATAGCATGCGTTTCTCTGGAGCGCATGTGCGTTCGGGCCGAGGACCGCCCTTTGTGCGCTAGCGTCGCATTATGAGCGGACGCCTAGCGGTACGTGTGACTGCGGCCAAAGGCTTTAACCTTGATCAAAGTTGTTGAAGTTACAATGCATTTTAGCAGATGCAATGGAAACAATTTTACCTCCGCATGTGATTAAGGCTAAAGCCTTTGCAACGCATCAAAAATACATAAAAAACACAACGCATCATGTGAATGCTCCCTCAAGACGCCTTTCCATGTGGCGTTTTTCTTGCGTTTTTAAAGGCATCCAAAACAAAGGTTGGAGGGGGTTTGGACAAAACACATATGCGTTTGCAATGAAACACATGCATTTCGTTGGAAGTGCATTCATTTCAGACAGACCCCCCTCCCAATTTTTGGATGCGTTTAAAAACGCATTCATTTTTTTTAGATGCAGTTTATGAAGCCTAAGGCTGGTGCCACATGTACCGCGGCCTGATTGCATTGGTGTTTCTATGGAAACGCCTGCGTTCGGGAACGAGCCACTGGTATTTTGCGTTAATTTAATGCAAAACACCGGCGGCTCGTTCCCAATCGCAGGCGTTTCCATAGAAACACCAAAGCGATTGGGCCGCGGCCCGCCCCGATGGGTGTGGCTTTGTCTGTGTTTGCGTTTTCAAATGCAGACAAAGCGGTGCTTATGGCACCAGCCAAAAGCAGGTGTTGATCATGATAGGTGAGAATATAAAATTGAGAGAAGCTATTCCTCATTTTTTAAAGTTCTACTTCTGGTTTGGACTTCAAAAACTGCATCTGAAAAATGCACCCTAAGGCTGGTGCCACCCGCACCGCTTTGTCTACATTTGAAAATGCAAACGCAGACAAAGCCGCACCCACCTGGGCAGCCTGCGGCCTGATCGCATCAACGTTTCTATGGTAACGCCTGCGATCAGGAACGAGCCGCCGGTCTTTTGCGTTAATTTAATGCAAAACACCAACGTGTTTTGAAAAGCATTACAACAACTGAGGAGATGTATTTCCTAATTACATTACTGTTAACATTTGCGTTTTCAAAACGCATTGCAAACGTGATGTTAACACATGTGTTAGCATTGCGTTTTATGAACACATTGTTCATGCATGTGTTTATATTGCCACAACGTGTGACCGCACAACGTGTGACCGCGACTTGTTTTGTTGTAAGAACTTGCAAATTGCTAATTTGCGGCTGGATATACATTCCCACAACCACCGTGTGAATGAGTTCTTAGGCCGCGGTCACATGTAGCGCTAGGCATCCGTTCATAACGCAACGCTAGCGAACAGGGAGCGGTCCTCAGCCGGAACGCACATGCGTTTCCAGAGAAACGCATGCGATCGGCTTATCAATCACATTCGTTTCCCTGGAAACACATGTGCGTTTGGGCCGAGGACCTCCCCCTGTGCGCTAGCGTCGTGCTATGACGGACGCCTAGCGGTACGTGTGACCACGGCCTTACTCTCAAATTGTTCTGAATGGGATCAGTTTTCAGGCTTCTATGCTTGTAACCACACCCAGTGCTGCCTGTGATTGACAGCTCCATTTCTGATCCCTTGGAAAGCTGGATGTGTCTCTGTAATTATTTTGTCTGCAGCTGTGGTTTGAGTGATGAATGGCTGAACCAGTCAGTGCTGGAGGTAGTGTCCATTACTCCATTCAGAGTCAGTCCAGTCGCTTCACAGGGTGATGGTTATTTTAGTCTTCTCTTGCTATCTAGTGTCAATGTGTTGTTTGCTATTCTGTGTATTTGACTTCTGCTACACCATTCTATTGCTATACACTTCCGTACCTTTGCTGCCATCTTGGTTTTGACCCGGTTTTGTCTGACTCTGTATGTGTTGCTTGTCCGTCAGTGTTGTGTATGCCCGTCTGTTACCATGCTTTACCTGTCCAAGGTTTGTTTGTTTTCTCTGTACTAGTGTGAACACTGGTCTATCTCAGAATTCCTGTTCCCTGTCCTCTCCACCATCCAGCGGCTTCCAGACAAAGTAAGTTTTTAAAGGAACCCTACAAAATACTGTAGAACCCAAGCAAATAGAAGTGGATGAGCTTTAGAAGATTGAAGTGGAATTTATGACTCCTGAGAGTCTCAGAGATCTCCATAAAAACACCCAGTGCTTCTACTACGAACTCCAGTCGTTTCATTCAGTCCTATCAGTCCTCCGGTGAAGAAACTTCTTCACCTTGGTGATAATTGAGGAGGTCACTTAGGTGCTCAGGTATTTTAAAAACCTCAGATGAGGTCCCCTGTTGGTTCCTTGACCGGGAATAAGGGTGGTGACACACATGCCGTTTTTAGTTGTAAAAAGTTAGATTGTAAAAAAACGAGAACGCGCTACTAAAAACGGCTTAAAAGCGCCATATGTGTCATCACCCTAAGGGTGGTGGCACACGTGCCGTTTGGGCTGCGTTTGCAAACGCAGACCAAGCCGCACCCACCGGTGTGGGCCGTGGCCCGATTGCATCAGCATTTCTATGGGAACGCCTGCGATCGGGAACGAGCCGCCGTTGTTTTGTGTTAATTTAATGCAAAACACCGGTGGCTGGTTCCCGATCGCAGACGTTTCCATATAAATGACAATGTGATCGCCCCATGCATTTTTAAAAAACGAATGCGTATTTTAATGCATGCGTTTAACGGACTGCTTAAAAACTGGTTCAAAACGCCATTTGTGGCATCACCCTCAGATGTCTGACAAGGCCATTGTTGACTGTAGGGCCAAGGACATCAAGACCATCAGTCCTAAATTTTGTGGTTTGCAAAACTCTTAACCTGTGTCTATTTTGCCTCCTAAGCTTGATGTTGAGAAATGTGTTACATCATGTAATGATTGTGCTAAGGTTTCCAGAGACTCTTCTCTCCATGGAGTTTCATGCTCCTCTATCTATTCAGTCTAAGCCATAGACACATTTATCTATGAATTTGCCTTCTTCTCAGGGAATGACCGTAATTTAGGTGGTGGTTGACCGCATATCTAAAATGTGGTGATTTGAGGTTTACAGGATAGTTTTGTAGGCCTGTGTTGGATACATGACTGTCATATTTCATGTTAATCCAGCTGGTGGTAATAAAACTGAACACAACTAGGTACAATGCACAGTAGTAGTAACACAACCAGGAGTAGTAAGCTTTAGACTATTCTTATACTCACTGGTCAAGGTAAAGGCTACAGCGTCTAAAGGTGTTTTTTTTTTTTTATTTAAAAAAAAATGTGGAAAATTTAAATAATTATTTTGTCTGCCTGACTGGAAACGTTTAAAACTAAATAAATTTTATTGGTACTTTGTTAAAATTGGTAAATCTCTATCTAAAACATTCAGGCATTGGTCCGTGATCTTTTACATAGTATGGATCCATACGCAGGGCAAGGTTATATAGTGTTAACACACTGTCCCATTAGTTGAGCCTTTTGAATAGCTCCAAAGATCGCGGCAGTGTAATTTAGGCTTGAAAACTGGCCCGGTTGCGAGCCTATAGAGTATTGTGGTCTATAGGAAAAATCGTGTTATCACATAGACCAAAAGAATACTGATAAATTCAGCTACTTCCATGTAAGTCACACCTAACGGTTTCTGCATCTATGGTTAAATGTAACTAGAGCGTCCTCAGAGGTGCTTAAATGTTAAATTGTAGGTGTGACATGTATCATATCACACCGGAAGCATTTCCCCCCCACGGCATGTTACGGCCGTAGTCAGCTAAAACAAAATGGACGGGTATGAAACTTAGTTACACCACAGTTTGTGTCAATACGGGGCCGGGCGGCGTTTTTTAGGCTCCTTGATGGTGACGGTGGTATAGAGTCGCTCTGTTGAAACCGCCCATGATGAAAGGAGCGTCTAATTCGTTGACAGTATTCTCTGCATCAGATTGTTACGCCCCCTCAGGGCGGCGGGCTACAATATCATCGCGATGCCCTGTAGGATAAGTCACGGGGAACGTGATTGTGGTCACTTAGTCACATGATCCCGAGTGTCAATAGTCGTGGTATGGAGATCGATCATCGAAGATTACAGGTAAGCGAAGAACGGAGTTTTACAAGATCACTGGACAGGGTTCGTTAGAGAGTGATTGCATGATCATATATCGGACAAGATAATAGATTATGGATATTAATATTCAATAGCAGCGATTGCCACTCGAAAATAGTACAGTGACGCAGTGTGGGAGTCATTCTGAGGTTTCTTACCACTGGTAGTTTCAGGTCTTAAACATCTGTTGCTGTTGTTAATAGTACCGCTGAGCCCAGAGTTAGGCTAAATAAAAACAAGCATATGGGACAAAATCATTGAGGCCTCGTGGTTTGACGGTGTCCAGAGAAAAATCCATCGTGATTCTCTCTGGCATACCACTTTGTCATAGGTCACCGCCTCGTATCCGGGGATCGATGGTCGTGGCCTTGAAAGATGATCACCTCGGGTTTGTCCTTGGTGGAATTTCCACACATGTCGGGCAATGGGGTGTCTGTTCATTAGTGATGTCCCTAACGTGTTCCCCGATTCTGGTCCTAAACTCCCGGTAGGGGGTTTCTTTTTACAAACGTATTGTTATGGAAAAAAAAACGTCAAAAGGTTTTCTGCAGCTGACAAACGTCAATGTCAGGGAATGGTCATAGGGCGGAATTAAGGGAGGATAAACAAGACTTAGAGAACGGGTAGTCGTACGAGGAAGAGGGGCTTGAGAATCTTGGCATGCGTAGGTGACCACTTTGCGCTCTCTGTCTGAGCCAGGATTGCTGTTGGCATGGCGTTGCACGGAGGAGCAAAAAAAGAGGGAAGGGAAGTGATGGAAGGGAGATTAAGATACGGCCCAAAAAAGTGCGAAGAGAACCGACTCTAAATAGTAATAACTTTAACTTGACACCTTATTAAGAGTAGTACGGATTCATCTACACGAAACCAATGTACTGAGTTGAGAGGTCGGTGCGAAGTAAACCCATCAATTGAGAGGACACTGAGCCTTGATGCAGGCAGCCTGTTAATCAGCGCTCGGGGGGGAAAGTAAGTCGAAAAGGGGAGATTAGATCTCTTAAAAAGCGCAATAAAGACAACCCGAAAGCGTACCGGAAGCGGAAAAATAACATTGGAGTCCCGCGGTCGTGGCCAGGGGGAAAAGGCGGCTGAGTGGAAGACGCGTATTTACCTGATATACTACGCCTGCCAGATAACCCAAATAGCCGCGCGCAACAAGGGTAGGGAGTACAAAAAGGCAGGGTTCCGCGGGGAGAGAAAAAGTGATGGGGGAGCATGAGGTGCAGGATCAACAAACCTAAAGAAGTAATGCCAAATGAACAATAGGGGGGAGAAAGAACGAAAGCGCTCGGGAAAGCCACCTCAGGAAGAAGCCAGTTAGTGACAAGGAGAGTAACCCATAAAGAGTACTCCGAAGAAAAAGAGGCCACCTTAGGGAGAAAGGCCGCCGAGAGAAGGAAAAAGAAGAACAAATTACTCCCCGTGTAAACAGGTAGATCGATGTCCCCGGGAGACCGAAGAACACGTAGGAAAGCAAAGTGGGACAAGAGGAAAACCTGGATATCATCTTAAGGCAGCCGTACCACCTGCAAACCAGAACCAGGCGTTGAGAGGCACTTCTGTCACCCGAGACCAAAAACGATACAGGGATCAAAAAAATAGGAGCAAGGGTAACTTTCCCAGGGTGGAATACAGAAGACGCCCAGGTTGTGACCCACCACTACCCGTCAATATAAAGGACACTATGGATGTGCTTAGACGACTTGACTGGCCCTAAGTTTGCACCGACGGGGCACTGTTCTTTATCTCAACCTTCCCATAGATAGTACAAGAGGTTAGTTTCTGTTGCAGATGTAGATTGATCCGTGAATTACGCTAAGAAAAATGGTTGCTAAGTGCAATTAATGTACGTATCTATCATTTTGAGTTGAGCGGGAAGGCGAATTATTTTTTGGGACTTCGGGTTCTAAATGTGCGTAATTGTAAATGGACCTTTCACCTAGGTATCCTATCCCCCTCCTCTCCTGAAGGCTAAAAAGAGTCCTCGACAGTCTAGGTCTGTGGGCTACAAGCGCCCAATCCTGACCATGTGACGTTTGTTCATGCCTGCCAGAAATAAATAACTTTGAGCGTGTTGGTTGTCCATACATACGTGGTTAAAAACCATCCGCCCCCCGGAGTTTAGGACCAGAAGAATACGGGGAAACCGTTAGGGAAACCACTAGTATGAGACATGAACCCCTCATTCCTGAACGACTTGTGATGGAAATTCCACCAAGGGACACCGGGACGTCTCTGTGGGGTGATCAGCTTAAGCATCGAGAGCAGCGTACTGGATCGCACTATCAACTGACGGGTTTAGGTGAGGGCTAGTGACAAAAGGGTATGCCAGAGAGCAATCACGAGGATTTTTTCTTGGACACCGTCAAACCACGACCGCGAGGCCACATGATTTTGTCCCTAATATGCTTGGTTTTATTTAGCTAATCTTGTGTACAGCTGGGTACTATACAACACAGCACAGATGTAAGATGAAACTACCAGTGGTAGAAACTTCATCGAAGACAAAACATGCAGTCACTGTTACTATTCGAGGGCAATCGCCTTTGCGGATTGTAGATATCTCATTAATTAATTATCTTTTGTCGGATATATGTATCCTGCAATCATCTTCTCTAACACAATGTCCAGTAGATCTTTTAACACTCGTTCATTTGCTCACATTATGTATCCTGCGTATCGATCCCATACATCGACTATTGAACACGCGGATCATGTGACTAAGGGACACATCACGTGACCCCCGTGACGTATCCTACCAGGGCGACGCCGAATGATATTGTAGCCCCGACTGAGGGGGCCGCTAACAACGTTAACATGATGCAGGATGACTGTCAAACCAATGAGATGCTCCTCATCATGGCGGTTTTCAACAGAGCGCCCGTCTATACCACCCAACCAATAATGGTGAGCTAAAAACGCAGCCGGCCAGGATATGACACAAATGTGGTGGGGAAATAATGTGTTTAAAATACTGGTCTTTGTTACGAGCGCACGGGTACTCGTTTTGGTTAACAAGGCGTGGGGGGCGGAAATGCTACGGTGTCGATATATGTATACAATCTGTCACACCTAACAATTTACATTTAAGCACTCTGCAGGGACGCATACTAGTTACATTACCATTAGACTGCGAAGCAGGAAAACGCGTTAGGGTGACTTGACATGGAAGTAGCTGAATTTATCAGATTATTTGGTCTAGTGATAGACACGATTTTTCCTATAGACACATATGCTTATAGGTCGTCAACGAGGCCAAGTGTTTCAAGTCACTAATATTACATGCCCGCGATCTTGGCACCAAGCTCTGTCAACAGGCTCACTAAGTGGGAAGGTGTTAAGCACATATTAAACACTTGCCCTGCGTATGGACATTACTATGTGAAATTATTCAACGGACCAAAGCCTGAACTGTTTTGACTAGCGATCTTTACCAATTGTTTACAACCACCAGTACCATGATAAAATTTATTTAGTTTAACCGTTCAGTCAGGCAGATAAATTATTCACAACTTATGGGAACGAAAACTCAGCAAAATTCGCCAAACGGTTTTCTGAAAAATTAAATATTACTAAACCAAAAATCTAAGTGTTTAGCATAAACACTTGATTCAAACGATAGGTCATTTTTGACAACCATTCTCTTAGTTACAAGGAAAAAAATACATTTCCTTGTCATGACATCACAGTAAAAATAATTTATGAACTATGTGCTCTGCCATCTTTATGCCATTATAATTTCCTCTGTTCTGCTGGGGAGAAATCACACTGACCTGCTCGTAGTTAAGATGTTGCTGTGCAGCAAATTGTCTGTAATAAAAGTGAATAGAAAGGAAATAATTGGTGAGAAACTTTTTTTTGGGCTGATATGATAGTTCTTGTTAGCTTTAAGTTCCTGTCAGCTAAGGATTCATTGTCCTGTCTATGTCCATGTTAGAAATTACTTTAATATGTATTTTATTGCTTTGGGGAGAATGAGGGGAAGTTGCTCATTTAGTAGTTTGAGTATGTGATTTCATAATCAAAACAATGGATGGAATTCTTATTATGGAATATTCAGCCTTCCTCTGGGTAGATTTCACATTCTATAGTCTATATGTATATATTGTCGCTACTTCTGGCCAGCATTGACTAGACAAGTGGGGGCATGACATTTTACGGGTAGTTATGGTCATTGTATTGGTTTATTCCTACTATTTAATTCATGTTCCACCTTTTGGATAATTCCAACCTCCTTGGGATTTGGAGAATTCCGTTTCTCATGACATGAGACCAAGCAAATACAATAACAAGAATACCAAAACCTATGACACCCATTGACTTATATGGGATGAGAACTTATGGTTTTTGTGAGAGCAATAATAAAAATAAATCTACAAAAACACAGATTTTGTTTGCTGTCCGAGCCATCTGTGCTTTCCTTGTCAATGATTAAACCATATTAGATATTTAGTATTTTATGTCTATATTATTATTTTACAAAATATACTCTAAATAAGATGGATAACAAGAGACCTGCATACATTCCACACAGGTGACTCACTTGTCGCACTAGATACAACATGTTAGTTGGTGAGACACTATGAGCATAAAAAATACTATTATTTGGTTCTTAATTGGATGATAATTTGATGTTCACTGATTTTTGGAACCATTGGTGGTACAGGCTTTGCACACGACCATATGGGGTACTGTTACAGCCGCACAAACTGTAACTAACTCAACCCCCTTTGCCTCTATTATGCACAGCCATGGTTGCGGTGCCACAAAATGTATAGGAGGCCCTATTCTTTCCATTTTTGAAGTGTGGTGGGTAGGTTTAAGGACATTGGAGGGAGAGTGGGGTGTCACCGCACAAACATCCAGTGCTTTGGCCTTAAAACTTGCCCCATATAGACGAAAACATTGTGAGAGGGATAAATATTTGTTTCATTTATCAGTGGGAATTTTATCAGGCATCGAAAATGAAATCTTTAACTTTTTCTGCTTCTCTTTTGGACTAATTTTCTAAAATGTGGCTAAATAATCTATCATTCACCATAGGAAGGTAAAAAATGTATTCAAGCGCAAATAGGATCTCTTCTGTGTTTATATATCAATTTCCAGCTAAACTAGATTTGTAACCAAAACCAAATCCTTTGAAAAATTCAATGTGAAGCAAATCTTGGATGATTCTTCTCTACAAAACATTTATCATGTTTAATTATGATTTCATTCTTTCATGTGTAAATTGTATAACTGCAGTGCCTTAGAAGTCTTGTCCCATCTGGGCAATTGACATAAATACTGTACTAATCTGCACTAGTCATGGACGGTCTAACTGACATTGTTTTCCCCTCATCATAGCCATTATTGCTGGCAAAACCCCCAACTGGCTGCAGTTCACATTGACACCATTGATGCCCTTGCAAAGATAGCCTGAACTATCAGGTCAGAAGAAATCACTTCTATCTTTGCAAGGACATACAATGGTTGATGTATTTGGACCCCATTCAAAAGTTTTGCCAAACAAGGAACAGAAGATTACTACAGTCAGAGACTCGGGATCTATCAGGAACGTGCCCCTGGTTTATCATGATGGAATTTAAAACAGTGTTAACACTCATTGGTCATCACAAAAATAGACAATGACTTGGTCGTTTCTAAGTGAAATATATCAGGTCAGGAGACATCACTTCTCGTTTCGGTAGTGAATCCCGAGTCATTGCCTATTTCTACCATCACGTGCGCCAAAATCCCCAGTTAAGTGCGGTGGCACATCGGAAATCGTCGGAATATCTGATGATAGTGCGGTCTGCGAACCCTAGTAAATGAGCCCCATGGTGTTATAATTGAGGGAACCACAATGGGAGGATTTAGTATGATGCTTTCCATTTGATTGTATTTGCTACATTTAGAAGTATGAAATCTTTCCGACTATGGAGAAAAAAAAAAACCCTGTGGTGTTTTCATGTAAATAGACCCAAATTTCTTATAACACTGGAGAGTAAGTGGCAGAGTGGCAGGAGAACAGTCACTTCTGCATGCGTCAAGGTATAATTAATGTTCCTCTCGTGTAATGTTTTGTAAAGACAAAGAACATCTTGCCATATAAAGTCTCGCCTTCGACAACCGATTTTATTTCAGTATTACTCTCTATTGTTCAGACGTCTGTGCTTCATCTCTTGAAGATTTCTAATGTCACGTCACTTTTAAAAGTCATAAAGGGAACAAAGACAAGCTTTCTAATGCTCCAAAAGACTGCTAATGGAGGAGCAGAGCCGCTGTTTGCCTGAGCAGAATTGTGTCTGGAGATACAATATTATAGGACAGGTTTGCTCCTTGTGACCTTGGAGTAGTCATGGACTCCAAATTGGATGTAGCTTGTAGTGTTCACGGTTATATAAGTTCTGTGACACAAAGCTTTAAAAAAAAACATGACATATAGATCCAGGCTTGAGATGTTCCTTTTAATTGTTTTATTCAAGTTTGAGCATTTGGGGCCAAAAAATCCGGGTCTGAACAAGCTTTTTAGAGGCTTCCCGCTAACAGACCTCATTTGTAGGAAAACCTACGCAAACAAAATGCATGTGCCTACAAGAGGAACATTCGCATTGTGTTTGTTGCCTCTGGGATTGCTAAAGGTTTTCGGATTCAGACCGTACACACTGTTTGTATTGAAGGTGTTATGTGTCAAAATGCTATGAACATGGTAAATAAAGATGCCACACAAGGGACCCGGAGACGAAAGTAGCAGGTTTGATGTGTACAGAGCTCACCAACCCACGAGACACAAATGAATCCTTTGGTGCAGAAGAGGAGGATTAGGTTGTTGGTTTCATGCAGCTTCAAACACAGACAGCATTTTTCATTAAGAACATCAGATAATAAGCAATATAAGGAGATCACGATACAGGTTTTTGTTACATACCCACACAAACATAGTGGAATGGAAACATGTGCAGGGATTATGTTATAATTAGAGAGCTACGTTAATTTCGCGTGTCACAATATTTTCGCAGACTGCCTCACGAGGTGGGACTGCTCAGTACCGCTACGAGCCCATTAGAGTCCCAAATGGCGGGACCCGAGCATTTTTTTCAGACGAACAAACATTTCAAAAGAACGTGTACAGAACATATTTCCACATGTGCCAGATGTTTTAACTTGCCAAGACTACGGAATTGAAAAAACACTAGTTCTTCACTTTGAGTGTCGCGATGTTGTGTACAATGAAACCACTTTCGTCACTGTCTTTTATTAATTTAATGCTCGACTCGAGCCGGCGAGAATACTTCGTGTGGCGGCTCCCATTTTTTCATAGCTGTCTCGAGAGCAATAGTACGGGACCAAACTCTTTGGGGCAATGGTAGGGGGGGAGAGAAGTTTTCCGGTTATTTTGCCTCTGTATTCCACCTCAGGGTTCGGGCTGGAAAAAGGGAAGAAGGATTGGGTGACCAGAAGTAACGAGTGGGCGAGATATGCTAATACTTCGAAACCAAGCAGTATACTTACGGATGAGAGTACTCAGTCATCTCTAGACTATACTGTATGTCTATTACTCTCTACGTGTTAGGACTTTAAACGTGTACGCCGTCCTATTGAGCAAAGAAAAAAGAAAAATTAAACTACATAATTCAGCTGTAAGGTACCCCAGGGAAGTATCCTCAGAAGTATTTTGCCTTCTCGGTCTTCATTTTACGTACCTTTTTGGGCCATAGCCAACCATGGTTTCCATCTCCCCAAGAAAAGGATGCCATCAGCAAGATGGAGCTGCCTCATGTGACACCTGCCTAACAAGCGCCTGCGCTGACTAATGGGACACCATCTATTAATATCTAATATAATACCCTATCTCATTATACTTCTATCGTTATAGCAATATCTAGCTATGTTATGTATCTATATTATCTAAGTAAGGTCCCAAGCAAATGAGGGCACGACTGCCAGTCTGTGCGAGGGGCTGCAGTTCCGGTCTGTGTGGGATTATGTGCTTTATTAAAGTGAGGGGACGCTGGACGGAGAGATGCGGTGTATAGGTTTGTGTCACTACTTAGTTGAGGGCTTTTTCCGATGACACAGGAACGAGTGCGTTGGGCGTGCCAATGAGGGAGTAAAGCTGATTTGGGGAGAGGGATGGGGGCGTGCTCTACCTCAGGAGTTCCGGCTTCTCGGAAGACGCGGGATGAGCTTAGCAACAGACCTCTGTGAGATTGCGGCCATTAGGGAAGTCTGCCGATACAGAAGAAAGCGCCAGATTCGGGTAACTAATCAAATTGCCCAAAGTGCTTAATTGACTGACCTGTCAGGATGACCCTTTTATAGTCGATTCCCTTAGGAAAAATTAAAAATTCTATCCCTAAAGTAGGCATGATGAAATGTCCTTTCGAGAATTCCCTCTTAAGGTGATATCTCCTTCCATTTACCCTAAAAAAAAAATAAGATCATATATCCTCCACAGTTGGGCATAATAGACTCTTTTACGCCTTTTGCCGTGAGAGGGTCAAGTTAATGTTTGCAGGCGGTGAGCCACTTCAGAAAACTCTCTCTTTGTATATAGCTACCTAGAAACAGTTTAATGGCATGTAAGATAGAAGATCTTCCGATTGGACTCCAGATTAAAGGCTTTTGTGAGTAGAGAACTGGAGATCCAAGCGAGTTTAATTTGGCCCCAATAACTTTAAGCATTTGCGGCAGTTTTTGTCGCAGCACTCTGCATGAGCAAATGAAGCGTGCTCACGCTGCACAGTAAAACAATTCTGCACCCCAAGGGCGTTCCAGAGTCAGAACGCCACCACCTTTGTTCGTGCCACCTGACAGAAGTTGTTGTGACAGTGTTCGTAAAGAGGGCACAGCGATGAGGTTAGATACTTAAGACTGTGACTCACCAAAGTGTAGGTCCACCGTAATAAATTGGGGGCTATGGATGTGAGCTACTTTACGGAACACCCCTGTGTTTTTACGTGCAGAATTTTGTAGTGCGTGACCCGACACTTGCAGCCTGCCAACAGAATGGTTGGACAAAGCACTTGACAGGAAAGTCTGACAAAACATGGGCCAAGGCCTGTAATAATGCTGGCACATAGGTGGGAAGGAAACTGCAGATATAAACCTCCAAGTTCCACATCTAGATTTTACCTGCCTGTAGCTTCCAGACACCATAAGCTCCAAGGATATCTTCTCTTTAATATGACACAAATGTGCACTTTATACTAAGTACCGACGAGGAACCCCAACGATTAAATTATGATTGGCTTCCCTCTGAGCATCGCTAAAACTTAAACTCATGTTATATAAAAATAAGCGTGTCGCACACATTCCCTAATCTTGCGCTTTTGTTTTTTTTAGTTCCTTTTGTCGGTTCCAGCTGCAGCCCCGTAAAACCGCTTTCCAGCTCCCACCACTCCTGCCCCCAAGGACATTTCGCTTACCGATTGAAGGCTCTATCTGATGTTGGGTGCACACTTTCCGACACAAGAGCCCTACTGTGCTGTCGATACCACAGGCTGTGCTTCCACAGTGTAAGAGCCCCCCCTCCCCCGTGTGATTAACAGTGGGTACGTGCTACGGGCCGCCGGCTGGGGTGGGGGGGGATTGTAGCGCATGGTGGAGTCAGCCGGCCCCGATAGAGTCGACTCCTATGATTACCCCCCCTTGTTGTGGCCTTGTACGTTCATCTACTTATCTTTTGAACACTGCTTGTGTCCCTGTTTATCATTCTTTGCATTATATTGCTGCTTAGATGAAATGTCAAATTAACGCAGTTGCACGAATCCTAGCTAAACTATCTCTGAGCGACACCCCACCCCGCTATTTTGCCCAATGCCTCTTTCTAGAGTCTTATGTGCAGGGTTGTCTTTGCAAAAAAAAAGCGCGCGTCTGTGGCAGAGTTTCACTGTTATAAAACTCTTGAAAAGGAAAATCTGGTGATGGTGTAAGAAAAGAGTCCATAGTAGCAAGATTCAAAAAACGTCACCTTTCAAATTTTTTTCTTTTGTATTTCAGTGTGCACACTTTGCAGTTTACCCTCCCGCTGATCTTGAATCCGTCGTGACGTGGCGCATCCCCCCTCCGACGCAGAAGACCGTAGAATCCCCCAATAAACACCCCTTGAGGCTCATATAACATGTGTAACGTGTTATACTAAGTGTGAGTAACATAATTATAGGGGGAAGCTCCCCTAGTGAAACTTCTGGAATAGATCAACACTGACATCAACCCGCCTAATGGGAACGCTTACAGTAAATATTATCTTGAACGAACTCGTTTTCGCCACTTTAAAACCAATCTCCATCGTTGTACTCAAGTAGATAATCTTTCACTAAAAGGGAAAAGTATACATAAATACATAAATTTCTGCGCGTCTCGCACAACGTGAGCTGTGACCTTGAGGCTGTTTTTTCCTCTTACAGGTCAGGTCTCGAAGGCTAAAAGACTAAGGGCGTACATGTGACCCCCAGGCTGTCGTGTGGTATAGTGATGTGCCCTCTTCAGGTCAGAATGGAGCAGAAGCTAAAGAGCAAGAGCAGCAACACCACTGGAGATTTCCATTATGTATGCGAGTGAGTAGCCCACTGCCACAAGTCCAAGCGGCCAGCATAATGGGGGTGTGAGATCTTCTAACTCACTTTTTCAAAAAACCTTGTGTTGTTGATTTGTAATAAGATAGAAATGTAATATTTATGTTCTAGATATTCAAGTATTGTGAGATCTTGTGTTTGCTGAGAGAATTAAAAAAGGTTAACGGTTTTCACTCCTGCAGTAGTAGTGTCCATCGGCATTTCGTCAGCACTGCTGATGCTCAAGTTAGGCGGTCATATGTAGGCATGAAGTAGAAGTCGTGTTAGGAGGAGCCTCAGGCGCACAAACTTTTAAAACATCTCAATGAATAGCCATCTATTGGAGAATAAACAGAAATACCATTTTGTATAATGCTGTAAAAATAACTGTCGTATTCGGCCTGATCCCTCCTCTCCAAGATTTGTTTGTGTATATTCACATATTTTGTGTGTGTTTTTGTTGGTCCCCCCCCCCCCTCTGTATGTCCCGACATGAGTCATAACAGAAGCAGTTATCGCGCCGGACCAGAGGTTTGTCACGTCTTGTTCATCACCTGGCCATCCTGTACACCGATGGACGCCAATACCATAGTTGTAGCTCAAATGTTGCCCGTGTGATCTGACCTGCCTGATGTTGATTTTGTAATTTTTTTTTATGTATGTTGTAATCATGTCTGACTTTGACGTGTTTATCATAACGACACGGTTGAATTTCACACTTTCAATTTACAGATCAATTTACACTGCAAATGCATGAGGGATTGTCGGTGCGTAATATTCAATATTATACAACTTTTTAATATAATTTTATACTATGATATTTTGGTTTGGGATCTTTGATAAGTTTGAATCAACTTAACCTTCCTGAGTAAATGTGCCATATTGTCTTGTGTAGGATCCTAAGCTTTTACAGCGGCCTATATATTATAACTCTAATATGAGTAAATTGTTGGCGACAGACCTTGCATCGTGTACTGCTAGAGGGAAAATATTGGCATGCAACATGACCCTAGGGAGAACAAGTATCAGTCCAATCCAACAGTCGTCAGACTCGTATTCCGATGTTAGTTTTTGTTTTTCTGCATGTCCTGAAGGTGGGTAATCATCTCCATGTTCTGGTGAATAAACTTTTTAGAAAAAACATTTCTTCATTTTTCTTTGAATATAGTAGATGGTATGGTGCTGTCCATATATGTGTTGCTATCAATAGGAAGCGCATTAGTGCGCCGAGCACTTAGTAAGGTGCATGATAAGCCAACACAAGTTATTTCTTAAGGATAGGACCCGCACTAAGTCTCCCGGATATGATAATTGCAAAGAAGTCTTTGCCTTTGTCATGACCGAATAAATACTTAGTGCTTGAATATGATCTGGCTTACAGGGATGGAGGGAAGTCAAGCATGTTTTGTGTTTGGTGGTTCCCCTTGTACCTCTTCCAGTCAGCTTCTCTCCTGACACTCCCTATCCCGCCTTAAGTCAGCTCACAGTGGCAGTAGTAATTCACTTGTAATGAACTGCCTAAACACCTATCCGGTGAGCGGAGTGGTAATGTTTAGACATTTTATAAGAACGTGATGCGAAGTATTTAGATGACAACAAAGGCCTGTTTGAACTGTAATGCATTTAAAAATGACCTTCCGTTCCATTTTTAACAATATTTAACCAAGAGGTACACTACCCAAAGTAGGGTTTATTTAGAGCCTTTTACAGGGCACTGGGGAAAGCCCTTTCTGTGTCCTGGGCAAAGTTCAAGTTATCATTTATCCAAGCTGATGGGATAGTTATAATGTTTTTGGTACACCTGGACAAGTTAGATTTTATATGCAACGGGTTTATTGTTACGTATGATGTAACCATGTTGTAATCCATCTATGGGGGAATTATCAAGTTCTTGCACATGTCTTCCCCCACGCCATGCACATCGGGTTGGTGATCTAGTAAGAAGTTCCAGACCTATACAAATAGGCCTCTGGATTAGCTCTATGTAATCCCTTCCTGTGGGATGTGATTAAAATGCCGATAAACTGGAGCAGGAAACTAGCGCAGAGTATCGTTAATCTGCGGGCGTCATCTTTGCGTTCCTCCCGGGCCAATATGGGGCAAGGAGATGGCGTAAGACGTGACGAAAATCCATTCCTGAGTCACGATCGACATTCGTGAAATTCATGGCTTGAGCTGACAGGTATTTGTATGCGTATTCCACATATAAAACAGATTAGGCTTTCCTTTTTTATCTAGGAAATTGGGATGATGAGTATCATTGGTCTACAAGAGGTTATGACACTGAAAACCTGTGTTAAACTAACTTTAAAACCAAAAATTCTTCCCTATAAGACAAGTGCCATTTCACTCAGCCACTCTGTAGTTTTTGTCTTTGGATCTTAAAAATTGAAGTGATTAAAGGTGGAAAGCTTACTTTGACCTTTTCATCTTTGAAAATAGCAGTAGTGATGCAGAATGTCATAGGGAATAGTTCTTGTGTGTCGCGTCTTTCAAATGTTCTGCTGGATGCACCACCCCTGCCGGAAAAGGTTACTGATCCCTTGTTGTATCACTGTTAATTCACATTCTAAATGATATTTATGGTAAAAACGATTGCATTACAATTAGCAATACATCCCGGCAGGTAGTTGCAGGTACTGAATGGCTTCCCATTGCCAAGCCGCAGACATGAATAAGTGATCTCTTTTTAATACGTCTATAAAATGTGTCATGCTCCCCAGAGCGCGGGTATCAAATAGATACACCAGTCATTTCTGGAACAACAACAATTAGTGTTTTTACTGATTTGTTAGCCTTCAATTAAATTCCCTGGAAGGTCTTTATGACACAATCCTCTATCACAATTGTCAGTCCAAGTGATCAGTCTCCAAAGAGAATGTGTGTCACAAATGGTGCCAATGGGAAAGGTTACAAACCTTGTTAAAACACGGCCAGGCATAGATGGGTTGAATATATACAATTGAGTATTAGATCACCTTTTATAAACCCATTAAACTAAGTGTACTAGGAATACATAATTATTTCCAATAATGTGCAGGATAAAATATAGATCATTATGTATAATGCAAATGTGACTTGTTGTCACTGGAAAGACTAACTATAATAACTCTTCAGTATCACTTGAGTGTAGATGAATGTTGACTGTCTTAAATGTCCTTGCATCATCTGAAACCCAGGAATGCCAAATCTTCTGCCTGGTGGAACTGTGAAGCATTTAAAAAAGGATACATATGATGTGAATATACAAAGTCTGTAATAAATCATTGGACAAATATTATACAAAAACATGTCGAAATCACAGGAAGAAAACAGATTGTCAAGAAGAGAAGAAAGTCTGTAGGGGCAAGGGTTTAAATGTCGCCCATGAAATCAAATGGTTCATTAGAAAGGAACACTCAGTCATGGCTGAGGCCTGAGGGAGAAGTATTGATTAAGATACTAGCAATACTATGACAATGAGTCTGTCCTCCTTAGGCATCGTAGTTCAAGAGAATTAATTTGATTGGAGTATACTTTTAAGATTTCATTTGGAACAATGAGAACACCTTTTTAGTCTTTTAAAGTGTTGACAGAATTGGAAGAAATAAGGTTGTCAAGAAGGTATCCCTCTTAAAAAGGGTTAGCCCCTACAGAAGTTGCCCAGTGTGCTTTACTGTTTTATAATCCCTGATGTACTCAGTTATTCGAGTCCCTGATACTTAGTGTTGTCTTGTCAAAGCTCTCTGGGAAATCTTTGTGTGACATAGTAGAGGTCTGATTGCATTAAAGCAAGGGGCTGAAGCAAGAGACTATGATATCCTGACTCCCTCCTTTCCCCTGTTCCCTGTGGTGTCTTTCATTGCTAAAAAAAAAACTTGAAAAGAATAAAGTCAGTGGGAGAGGGGACTCTTTTGCACAGAATTTAGGCGTACCTCCCACAGGAAGAGTTCTGTATTTATGCAGAGGGCAGCAGGTGAGAACAGGGGAAAAAAAACCGAAGCTCCAAAGTGGCCCACCAATTAATGTGCATGTGTTTAAAGCGGTTTCCAATGAACAAAAAGTTAGGCTTTATCCATGGGATAGGGCCTAACTTGCTTATCAGTTCTAGAGGGTCCAAAGAACCTCCCATGTGGGCACCCATGCATTAGACTGAGATTGCCGCGTTCTGAGGGCGTTCAACGGACCAGTACGTCGGGGACCACACCACGTTTGTAGGATCTCAAGGAGGTCTGTGGGAGGTCTCGACAGCATGGCTAGGTCAAACTTATTGTTTTGTGGGAAAAGCCCTCCTTTAAGAATCGGTTTAGATCGGGCACACCACCTGAGATTAAAATAGTGCGTATGGGAAAAAATCTAACAATGATCATGCCTACTAGAAATAGGGAATCAGTATCAGTTGGAAGCTGAGGAAGACAGTACAGCGTTCAGATTACCTAATGGCTGATGACCAGCTTAGGAGGGTAAACAGGATTGCAGTTGGGCGGACCACTTCTTACTGCCTGCACGGGGAGTTAAATGGAGTAAGATATTAACACAAGGACTGTCAAGATAGGAACGACACAGTTATCTGGTTAGCGCTCAGGACTCTTGCTGTATCATGGAGAGTTCCTGTCAGGTGTTTCTTTCAAGACCAGGATGTTGGTGTGTGTCTCTGATTATGGATATTGATGGTGATAGCTGTAGAGACTAACAAGACGTGAGTCATATGGTAAGAGAGCTGTCATAGCAATCAATATATTTGTTGAGAGCTGGGGCAAGTCATCAGCTCAATGCCAAAGCAGCTGGCAATGATCAGATAAACACATGCGAACAACTAGTAGCAGATCCTGATCGCTCAGAGAAGGCAGGGTTGTAAGGACCACATCATCTTAACCCCTTAGGAATGTTTGGCTAGTATATGGGGATTTGCATACAATCTAATTATAATGTTGGCAAATGGCCATTGTAATAGCCGAAAACATGATGCCGGGATATTTGAGAGGAGAAACGAGGCTGTCATGGCATGGATTACCAACTCCCGATGACGTCACAGGAGCGACGATCCGAGCAGAGAGGTGGGCAGTTCGCAAGTGCCGCCGGCTTGTTCATGCCGCTGGCACTTGACCGATGGCAATCAAAGGGAAAGCATGCATCGGGTGTAGTTAGCGGACTGGGTGTTTGTTCCATTGCGAACAAACCCCCGGTGGAGTATGAATAGGGCTCCGCCGGGATCCCTGCTTTATCCTCGCCCCCTAGCGCAAAGACCATGCCGTATATGCTTTTTGCGCCATGGGGTTAGAGGAAGTTATTAGAGCTTATTCCCTTACAAGCCTCAAAGCTTCCTGCTTTCAATGAAAAAAAACTAATTAATCCCATGAACACTGGCACACAAACATGGGCTGTGCTAACACCATCTTATGGCGCTGTGAATAACTTTCCTTTTTAAGGGCCACATGTCTAAGAGCTGTTAGACGTTTGCGTGTTTTTTTTTTTTTTTACTTTTTGTCTCATGTCCGCTAACCCGCTTAGCCCACACTTACGTTTTGACTGGAGGTTATTTGTGCAAAAACTGTACCTTGTTTCCTGCACTGTGCGCAAAAATCTGCATTTTATTATCCGTTTGCTGGTCGATTCTATAGAAAGCTCATTGTTTGCTTGTCTGGCCATGTGTATGTCAACACGGGGCACGGCGTCACATAACTCGTGATGACATGATACTAACGAGCGTGCACCTGTGAACCATCATGGACCAAAGAAACAAACGATGAACGATCCTATAGAAATGACAGCAATTGGCAGATCTAGACAAGCCGCGAGGGATGGATACAGAAAGATATTTGACAATTGTGAAACTGTTTTTAAAATCAGATATCCAATTATTTTACGTAAAGGGACACCCCTTTTATAGTTTTTTTTTTTTTTTTTGTTGAGAATTGCAGCAAAGATGAATAAGAATGGTTTCTGCAAGCCCTTCTTCCATAATTTCTTTCCTTTTTTGGCTGAACCCAAATGTTTTTCTGCTACTTTTATATGCCTATTTTAAACTTATTCAGTTAGGATATTTGTCTAATCTTCTGTGCAACCATTTTTTGGAAAAGGAACTTTGTTGTAGCAAAATAATTTGATTGCCCCCCCATGATATACTTTTTGAATATTGATATTTGTGAGGGGTACCAATATAAAGAATAGAGAAGGCTGTTGAAATTCTGGCATAAATGTATCATGTGAAAGAACATGATTTGGTTTTTTTGGTGACAGGGGGGTATCATTGTAGGATGGCCCTAGCACTGGAATGAATTGAGGGGTGCCATGGGTTGTGGCAACACTGGGCCAAGAGCTTAGGAATCCATACAGGTGTCAATCTCCCCTATGAGGAGACAGAGTATTATAAACAACAATGGGTCAGCACTTTGCAACTGGGGAACAGTCCAGTTCCTGGTTATACACTGGTCTGGCCACCCACTTTACAATCGTGATTGAAAAATGAGGAAAGAGCGATCTGATTGCCCCCAGTTTAATTGTATGAAGCTCCTAGGATTACTTGGTTTTTTGGCACACTAAAAAGCTCAGTGCTATGACTCTGCATATACAAAAGAAAACATTTTTATATAATTTTCTTGAGACATAATGTATAAAACCTTCCTTTTAGGACTGCGTCGTACAGTCCCTTGACCTGTTCTGGGGCAAGACCACTTATTCGTTAGCTTATCGCTCCATTATTAATTGGCATTCACAACTGCATTTGCCTTTTAGCTATGTCTGCCAATCTGTGAAAGTCTGCAAAAACTCATTTTCCAGTGTTATCTGAAACTTTCTCTGTCCTTTTTTTTTTGTTTTTTTTTCTTGTTTTCCTTGGCATCCGTATGGTTATCCGGTTTTGCTCTGATTTTGGAGCCACAGGGGAAGGCTTGTGACTGTGCATTACCAGTGGAAGTGTGGAGGCCTCTCCAATGGAAACAGAAATAACACATTTCCTGTGTTTTAATTACATTGAACCCTCTGCATTTCAATACAAATAATTTGGCCGAGTTCTATAAGATGGAGTTGGAACGTAATATAATTAATGCTGCGGCACGAATATCCCTGAACACTGCAAGTTTACTGGTGTCTGATATCATCCAACATGTGTGGCTGGCAAATGACGATAAGACTTAATTGATGTTTTGTTCCTCTTTAACCAGACATTGTCAGGCATGGCAGCTCCTTCTTACAATTCCCTGGGAGACTTAACCATGATTTTAAGCAAAGTGAAAATATTAATGGAGGTTGTTTTCCTAAGTACATTTCCTGTGGATTATTGCATTTAGTGTCCTCGCTGCATTGACCAGGTCCAGAATGCAGATAATGAAATACATACTTTTGGGACTAACAAGGTGCCTAAACTCAGTATAGGAACATTTACAGAGAGCAATATGTTTTATAGTAGGGATAACACACCTAAACTCCAGTACTGGAAAGGAAGGCAGCCAAAATGCAATGCAATGATTATTGTTATAAGTAATAATGCGAGTGGACTGCTTATTCTAGCGCAATGTACGACTGGTTAACTAACCTACCATCAATATCAAGCATGGTATAAACCCAGGGGTACTTACTCTAGATCCTGGCTGACCCGTGGTAATCTTTCTATATTTATCCCCTGACTTACTACTACTTTTAAAATCAATTTTAAAAAATCCAGACAAACAAGGACAACAAAAATTCCATCCGCACCCGTCACGGAGCCTGTTCCACCACCACCGGCCTCGTCCCCCACCCTCCGCCCATGCCCCTCACCACCCTCACCGCCCCACTCCGCTGGGAAGCAATGGGAGTGTTCGGCCTTTGGCCAGAGCCATTTCCCGCCACTGTAATGCTGGAATGTTCTGTCATGCGCAGAGGAGAACACCAGGCTGAGGAAGAGGGAGGCACTGTGCTGGTAAACGAGCATGAGACATGCTGTTGCAGTCTGTGAGCTCCACACCATAGGGAATTTCTGGTACACATCCCCAGTGAGCTTTTTAATATTTACTATTCTCTCTTTTTCATCAAGTTTTCAAGTTTAATGTAAGCGATTACTCTCGCACCTAATGTCAACCATGAATGTAGAGACACCAGCTTGCCATGACTTTTACGGTTAATAGAAAAATCAGATTTGGGATGCCTGTAGAATTTGTACATGGTGTGCTATCTGCTAGCTCCTTCAGCTCCCCCTTTGTTTATTGCAATTTAAGAGACGGTTCCCTTTAAAAAGTTCTTTTGTGTTTAACGTGGTTAATATAAATATATAAATTACTAAACCCCCTGCTACTCCATTCATTCCCATTTTGGTGTGGTGAATGTAGGTTACTTTGCTTTAATCATAATTGTACACAGCAATAACCAATAACTGCTCTAGTTTGGTGGATTCACCGTATAATACAAAGTTTTTGTCAATGTTGTGTGTATATTATCTAACCTTTGCTAGACATTCGTGGGAAGGTATGACTATTTCCAGTTCGGTCAGTAACAATACCTGTTGGACTTTCCGGTAGAATATACCCAAATGTCTATCACTTGTAAATGCTTGTTTCCGTGTTATACAGCGACAAAGCTCGTAGCAGTCAATCACCGAGCTGCCATTTAGGCCAAGACCCAAATCAAAAGCTGTGGTAGTCCCCTAGCTGTCACTTACACAGACGTGGATGAAGAAGCAATAAAGACAACAAAAACAACTTTAACTCCGAGCTAATAAAATTACACCTGATGGGAATTTTGTGAAATCAAAGCCTGCGTTTATTTTAGCAATAAATACATTTCTTATTGATACAAAATGAGGTTCAGGCTTGTAAATGTCTATCGGATGAGTTACAAGTTGCTTACTAGTTTCCTACTGTGGATCTCACTTTTCACATATTCTTTTATTTCATCGTCCTAAAACACAGATGACTTTATTGAAGAATTTTTTTGGCTTGATTCACATTTGAACAAATTGCGGAAAACGAACGAGACGCAGAAAATCTGTGAAATGGGAATAGATTTCTTGCGTACTGTGTAACCAAGATGTTAGCAAAAAGCCCACTCACCCAGAATGAATGGCTCAGGAAATTGCTCATCCGTATATTATCTTGGGAGGAGGATACCAGAAGGAATATTTCTCAAAAAGTGAGTGTTCCGTGCTAGTGCCCTTATATGTAAAGGAAGATAAAGGATTTGGGATCTGGCTTACAATGATTTTATTACAGGCTTGGAGAGTGCACCAAAAACACAATACTTTCTTATAATAAATACATCTAAGTTTACATAACATATATACGATGCTCCATAGGTACAATGTATAATACTGTAACACTGCAGAGTGACTTTCTATTCAAACGCTTAAGGACAAAGTTTATTTTATAGACAACTGAATTACTGAAAATAAGTATTTTGTGCAGAATTAGAAAGTGTGTGTGTGTGTTGTTTTTGGGCCAGGACCAATGACACCAGTTTTTATCTCAGAGACCCGGTGGGTGGGGGATGTCGTCTGATGTCCGTAGTTCTCATGCCCAACCATAACTCCGTGTGTGTTCTAGCTTATACGGTCCCATTTTCTGGAGCTCAACCTCCGTTATTATATTGTTTTCCTTTCCTTTAGCGGTCCCTGCTTGCCCTTTTCGCAGACAAATTGGTTTTAAAAAAAAAAAAAAAAAACACCTTCGTCATTCACCTGCAGCAGTCCTTCTCTTCTTCACTTCTCTTCCGCAATTAATGCATGGTTCTATTGTCACTAGACACGCATTGACCAATCATGGCACTTTGCCATCAAAAGACGCCCGGCGCATTAGCATATAAAATTAGGTACAGATGGCGCAGGAGAACAGGGGGTGAGATCTTCATTTTTTTATTTTTGGTTGGAATGAGGTTGGAACACTGATCTACGCTAATTGCTACTCTACTCCATAGAGATTTTCTTACCTTGGTTTATCGAACTACTGCATACAAACTGTGGGCTTGGGAGTGGTCCTTGCTTGTGGAAAGAACTGCACATGTTTCTTGTTGAAAGGTATCTATTACTCTATCTTTCAATTTAATCTACTGTGTAGATATTAACTACTACAAAAATTAAAGGCACTGTAAATAGTTTCCATGCATTTTAGATCTTTGTTGAATGGGAGTGATACTACAATTATGGACACATCAAGCCTGCTGCACGGGGGGTGGGGAGGGGGGGGGGGGGGGGGGGGGGTAGAGGTGGCGGAGGGTGGGGGAGGCGGCGGGGGCGGAGGGCTGGGTTGGGGTGAGGGGGGGGGGGGGGGGGGGGAGTGGGTAGGGTGAGATTGTGGGGTGGGCGGGGGGGTGGGGGGGTGGGGCGGGGGGGTGGGGGAGGGGGGGGAGGGGTGGTGCTACGCGGGTGGGTGGGGGGGGGTGGGATGGGGGGGGAGGGGTGACGGGGGGGAAGTGGGAGGTGGGGGGGGGGGGGGGGGGGAGGGGGGGGGCGTGAACGTCGGGGGTGTGGGTGGGGGGGGGGGGGGGGGGCTTTGGGGGGGGGGGTGTGGGGGGGGGGGGGGGGAGGGGAGCGGGGCGTGGTGGGGGGGGGGGGGCGGGGTGGGAGGGGGGTGGGTGGATGGGTGGGTTGGGCGCGTTCACGGGGGGGGGGGGAAGGGGGTGGCGGGGGGGGGGCCGGTGGGGTGGGGTGGGGGTGGGGGTGGGGTGGTGTGGGGAGTGAAGAAAAAAATACAACTAAAAAAGTTTCGCTCAGGAAAAAAGAATAAAAAAAAAAAACAAAAAAACCAAACAAAAAAAAAAAAAAAAAAAAAAAGAAAAACCAAAAAAAAGGGGGTGGGGGGTGGTGGCGGTTCGGAGGGGGTGGGTTGGGGTGGGGGGTAGCGGGCCCCCCATGCACACAAAAGACACCGATACGCAGCAAAAAGGTAAGAAAGAAATACAAAAACACAAAGAAGAGACAGAGGGAATAAAATTACATAACCACCACTCAATCCCCGCAAAAAAACTCAACGCAATCACGAACAACAAACATTAGACACAAAAACAACACAAAAAAAAGAAATGGAATTGAGTGAAGTGGGGGGGGGGGGGGGGGGGGTGGGGGGTGGGGGGGGGGGAGGGGGGGGTGGGGGGGGGGGTTGGGGGGGGTGGGGGGGGGGGTGGGTTGGGGGGGGTGGTGGGGGGGGGGGGGGGGGGGGGGGCAAAAACACAAAAAAAACAAAAAAAAAAAAAAAAAACACGACAATCCTAACCAACAAACCCAAAACAAACCACCAAAAAAAACCACCCACAAAACCACAAACAAAAAAAAAAACAAAAAAAAAACAAAACCAAAAAAAAAAAAACAAAACACCCACCCCCGAAAAAAACACAAACAAACCCAAACACTCAACGCACAAACCCAACACCAAGAAGCCCCAAACCACAACACCAAACCCCCCAACAGAACCGCCAAAACAAAAAAACAAACAAAAACCAACCCAACCCCAAAAAACAACGAAACAAAGTTTGGGGGTTGGTTGTTGGGGTCAGGTACATGGGAGGTTTTGTGGTTTAAAAAAGAAAACAAAAAAAAAAAAAAAAAAAAACCTAACCAAAAAAACAAAAATAAAAAAAAAAAAAAAAAAAAACAACAACAACAAAAAACAAAACCCACAACAAAAACAAACAAACAAAAAAAAAAACACAAAAAGGGGGGGGGGGGGGGGTGGTTGGGGGTGGGGGGTGTTTTGTTTTTTTTGGTTAAAAACAAAAAAAAACAAAAAAAACCAAAAAAACAGAACAAAAAACAAAAAAAACAAACAAAAAGGTTTTAAAAACATGTACAAAAATGTGATTGTGTTTTGACTCTACCAGTAAAGACCCCACTTATGTTCTATATTGCGCATAGTGACGAGTAATTTCATTTACGAATCTTCAACTTTATAATGTATCACTACAAAAAGTGGAAAGGGTTTGCACCTGACCTCATAAAAACCCGGTGGGAGGGGGGCTGTGTGAAACAAATAAACCTCTTCTGGTACATGGCACCCCCCCCTGTCACCCTGCTGGCAGTGCTTGGTACAGGAAGAGGGGGGGGGCACCAAAGGGAGCCGGTCTATTGAATTAGTTAGTTGCAGGCAGGCGGCATTGTGAACTCACCATCGATTTGTAAGAGGTTAACATGCCATTAGAAATAAAAATGACTCTAAAAAGGAATAGATAACGGCTAAAGATGAGGTTGGAAAATGTTACGTAAAGTTTTTTACCACCTTAACAGTAGTGCACCTATAAGTAAACTAATTGGCAGGATCTTAGTGTGTGGGTCACCAAATAATTTTGGTATGGTTGGGTGTCAAAAAAGTATTAACACAAACTGTATACAGCGACCACATACCCAGATAAACAAATTGGGATAGGTCAACCAAAATTGCACTATATGCATACCAGGGTCGGATGGTGACATATGACGTCTGCATGGAATGGTTGTCTTTTTGAGATGTTATCTGGAGAGGCCTCTAGGTCCATGGCAACTGATAGGGATTTGTGTAATTGAATGACCCATCAAGTGTTGTAATACCTCTATATGTTAAAAAAACTAACAATGTGCTCAGATAGTGTCCCCTCTCTCTTTACAGCGATAACAAACGTAATAGAGAAAATCAATGAGGGGAGCGTACTTAGATAGCTGTGTCCCGAACTACACGTATTCCTTGAAGAGTCAATGACGTCATTCAGGAGTACAATTGACTTTATTAGGTATTAGCTAAAAATATAAGGGTACCCCCCCCCCCAAAGAAAAAAAAAAAAAGGATAAGGTAAACTGTAGATAGATAGACAGACACCATGCCAGTTCGTACTCAGTTGGGGTGTCATCAACATACCAATCCCACTGGTCATTTTGTATATGGGAAATCAGGATCGGATGTTCACAAAATAAAGGGGCTGGAGTAGTGTTAGGGCTACCAGGATTCAAAGATTATTTTCAAAGTTAGATCTACCCAAAAAAAACATTTTAAAGTCAGTATAGGGATACTGCTGTCACTGTGTTTGTGCCTGATTTTCGGTGTTTCATCCCACAACAGACACCTAAAACCAAGGATCAATGATTTGCCCTAATCAGCTGACTCGAAATATGGCGTAGTCTCAAGACCCAGTTTTTTTATCGCTCTACGCTCTACCTAAGCGTTTCGCTTACCAATACAGTGGGCTCATCAGGGAAGAGCGTACTGGCGATAGGGTTGTCCGAAATGGTTCATTCATACACACAAACAGACTAAACACAAGAGAGGTAAGACGCTGGAGTTACCTGATGGTGGGCGGCCAGCGTTGTATTGTAATCTGAGTGCCGGTAGCGTGAGAAGCTGGGCTCTTAGAAATTTGGACCGCCCCTTCAAAAGACGCCAGAGTTCCTATTGGGGGTAGGTATTACCGCCCCTTAAGGGAAAAATGTCGAGTTCAGTAAGAGAGGATAGGTAGACGAGGAGGGAGTCCGAATATCAACTCGAAATATTCCATGAAAAAAGGGGGCGGTTACAAGGTTTAGGTAAGTATATGTAAGACAGAGAGATATACCACTTAGGTGTCGGCATTTCACAACCGTGGTAGGTAATGCTGTAATAGGATAAGAATAAGCTCCCCGAAGGATATATAGCGGCACAAAAACGACAGCCCGCGAGTAGTTTAAAAAAGCCCCATGTCTCATATGCGGGACATAGCCGGGTTAAACGGGAGGCGGAGCAAAAACGACTGCAATGATCGATAGTATACAGGGACAAACATGACAATACCAAGTAGCACTCTAAGGAGGACAATTAAGGACAAAAAAACGGGGGCATCACCACATTAAGGGGATTTTAGTTTGATTTTAATGAGTATACAAGGAAAGAGAAAACAGAGCCCTATTTGGCCTACACTCAATGAAAAGGTGCAAAGACAAGAATCATTCAGGCCATCCGGTTTGACACTTTCATCCAAATATCAGGGATTCTTTCTCAGTGGATGCGATGTTCCAATCACCTCTCCTTGGGGCTAGGTCGTTATTCCTGTCGATGCCCGAAATTCAGAGGCATCCAGCATCCACCATGGTATGGTTGTAAGTGATGGCCAGAGGGGTATCCTCCCCTCTCCGCACATTTCCAATGTGGTCCAAAATTCTGACTCTGAATTCTTTATTGTTCCCCACATAAATGTTGGGCCATGAACAGGTAGCAAGGAGTATACCACCCCAGTTGTTCTACAATTAATAAACTCCCGATTGTGGTATAGAGTCACAGTGTAACAATCGAAAGGTCCTGCTCGGATTTAGATATTTGAATGCTTACAGCTGCCACATTTATATGTACCCTGAGGCTACATTTTTAAGCCAATTACTTTCAGAGACCGCTGGCATTGGGTTGGTATGAACAAGGCGGTCACCTAAGTTTTTCCCCTTCTGTAAGTAGAGGGGGGTAGCCTCCAATTTCTATTCTTGAGGTGACGGTACTCGATCATGTTTAAGAATCACCCCATGAATTTACTCAGAATCCTTTTGACCATTGGTGCTCCGTCATCGTAAGATGTGAACAAGTAATAGAAGGGGAATTTATCGAAACGACTGTTTCATTGTACATACCACGTAAGTGCACTGGGCTATACTAAGAGGGGGAACCGGCAGCAGAGAGAAATGGGCATAACATGGACACCATAACCTGCACTAGGTATGGTCCCCAGCATGGCCCAAAGTGGCCATTCTACACTCCATTTGATGTGGAAGTGGTGTAACGCGCGCCAGGATAATTGATGAATTATGCGTTAAACAACACAACTTGAAGATCCCCTCTAGATGTCTTTACGGAGTTAAGGATGTTTGTGATGGAGCCATCTAGTCAAGGTTTGTGTAGCTGCATTGGAATTTATTATCTGTAACTTGATTAGTGAAGGGCCGTGTAATTGGCAATATCTCACAGCTCTGTACCGCAATTCAATATTCCGTTGCAATCTTTAATTCCAGCTTGAAGAGGATATTATTAACGGCTTATTAGGTCACTCTGTATGCCACTCATATCGATGCCATGCAAAAATCACTTGACTCCTCAAAAAACTATAACATGTTTAAATAGATTCTTAGTAGCAAGAGGAAAGGAAATGTGCATGAGGGCAAAGGCAGACATTAAAAAACAGATGCTGAGGCCCAGACTGCTCACACTTTAAGTCGTCTTTGGGTAACAATTTGTATGCTGCACTATGCTATATAGAACCCAGTGAAAGAATAAATCACATACAAGGTTGGGATTGATTTAGCGGTAACATCTGCTAACAGCTTAGTAGGAATGAATAGACATGTATAGTTGACCAACAGATGGGAACGCATAATGTTAGTATGAACTTTTACTTAAAACTCTATAACTAAAATGGGATGCCATTATCATTCCCTATTACGACATCATGCAACATGACCAAATTATGGCCTTAAGGGTCTTTCTGAGTTGTTATGTAGAGAGACTTCATAAAGACTGGTTCATATTATTAGTAGGTCAAAGTAAAATCAAGTTCATGTGTAATATGGAAATTGTTGAGCTACTGACAAAGTCGCTATCTGTATGAACCCCAAGTATCATAGTAGATAAGGTTTGGAAACTATCGGTCAGTAAAGTACCAACCTATAAGATTAAACCCTTAAGGACCTAGGGTTTTTTACTGTATTTATCGCTCTCCAACTTAAAAAATCCATAACTTTTCATTTTTACGTGTACAGACCTGTGTGAGGTAGCTGGGATGTTAAGTGAGTTGTGAGGGCTTATTTTGTGCGTAAAATTTTAATTTCCGTTATGTTATTTATTGTTAAAACATGCCGTTGTACTGCGAAGCTGAAAAAAAAATTACCAAATGTGGAAAAATTCAAAAAAAGCACATTCTGTGGGCTCAGTTTTTCGACTTTGACTGTGCACTCAAATATAACACACGGCTTATTCTTGGTTCGGTGCATCGCGGTTATACCAAATTATATAGGTTTTGTGTTTTATACATTTTCAAAAATTAAACGATTGTGTACAAAAGAGAAAATGAAAGAGACGCTTTTTGCCATCTTATGCCGCTAATAAACTTTTCAGTTACTTGGGGTGACGGAGATGTGTGATGGTGTAAGTTTTTGCGAATGAGCGGCGAAGTTTCAGTGCTACCATTTTGACTGGTCGTGCAAAACAGTTGTTTGAATCATTTTCTAATTTACAATTTTTTCATGTGATTTGTAAAAAGGTTTTGTAAAAGGTCGCATTTTGGACATTTGGGCGCCATTTTCCGCCTATGAGGTAAGCCGCGAGTCCGTAACTGTTTTATATTTTTCATCGTCTCATATTATTAATGCTGGAAGGAGACGCAAGTCCAATCAAGGTCACCGCTTAAGATTAAATAAATGGTTTTATCCCCATAACCCTGTGATATTTTTGTCATAACCAAGGAAAGTCCAAAGCACGGACCTCTCTTGAACATGTTACATAAGTCAGGCCAATAAATCAAACCTCCTGCGGCAGAGAGTCCCACGGGACAGTCTCATGCTCGCTACAGTAAAGGACCTTTTGTCCTATGGGGATGGTTAAAATCGCCTCTCCTCTAGGCGTAGAGGATTTGCCCCCTTGTCCTGGTCACAGGCAGAAGGTATAAAAAGATCTTTGGAGAGATCCTTTGATAAGTCCCGTTCAGGGTATTTGTACATTGTAATGAGGCTCCCCTCAGTGTCTTTTTTTAAACTGAATTAATCCCAATTTTTTATCTGTCAGTGTGGGTATTCTAGTTCCCTCATTCCCCTAATATCCTGGTCTACTCCTCGCACCCGATTCAAGCTCTACTATATCCTTTTTATACCACTGGGCCTAATAAAACTGTTAACACATATTCCATGTGTGGTCTGACCAGGGATTTGTATAAGGGCAAAAAAACTATGGTCTTTATCAGAGAATCTATTCTCTTTGATACATCCCATATTTTATTTGCTTTGACAGCAGCCCGTTTCTGGCTCGGGTACAAAAATTAAGTTTTCGCATACACCCAACCCCCAAGTCCTTTTCAGCTTCAAGTTTGTACTAGTAATTGAACAGCTTAGACACCTAAATTATACTTTTTGTTTCCATGGCCAGAGTGCATAAACTTTACATTTATCTACATAACCTCATCAACCCCATTTCTCTGCCCATCCCTCAAGCTTCCACAAATCCCTCTGTAATGCTAAACTATCGATCTCAGTATTTTTACTTTACACGCTTAGGTATCATCGCAAATATTTGCGAAACTTGAACTGTGTAAACCCATACAAGGGGTCATTAAGTAAAAATATTTAAAAACAGTGGCACCCCCAATACTGACCCCTTGGCACTCCACTGGGTTAACTATTCAACCCAATCTGAGAATGTGCCATTAAGTGAACACCCTCTGTTTTCTATTACTAAAGCCAATTAATTACCCAAATACACAGATTTCTCCTAATTAGCAGCAGTTCTGGTCATTTTATATACCAAACCTTTTATGTGCGACGAGGGTCAAATTGTTTGGGGGGGCCTTTGAGAAGTCCAGTATACAACATACCATCACAGGTACCCCCAGACGCCCGAGTCTTGAACTTACTCCTCGTAGAAAACCAATCAGAGTAGTCGACAGAGCGTTCTCATAAACCCCAGCTGACGCTGGGTTATAAGCTTTGCACAGTGAGATGCTCAAGGATAGCATCATCTATATAAAACCCCTCAAGCATATTTATCAACCAAAGCAGGTTAGGACTCACGGGGATGCAAGCTTCCAAGGAAGCGATTTGATCCTTTTGGGATATTGGCCTACCACATTTGCTATGGCCATTCCGTGGAACATAACCAGTCCTAGTGAATCTCTCAAACGCAGTAAAATAACACGCGTTTGTCATATCACGATTGAGATACATAACCTTCATGCAGAACCCGGGGGTGTATGCCACTGGCACAGGTGAGTATCTATCTAGTGGTTGCGAGGCGGCGCGTACTCATCGGGTTAACTGTTGACATTTATAAAAAGAATTAACATATCTAAATTGTGGCTTCAACAGGGGATTTTCATGGGTAAAGACCATTGAGAAGGCTGAATCAGTAGATTGGCCTTTCCTCATCTCCTTCCCACCATGACCCCCTGTTATTTATAAGGGGCCCCCCACGACCTGCTAGTTTAGTTCCTTATAATTTAGAACAGGGAAATAATGAATTTTGGGAGTGTATGTTGCTCACACTAGGCCAATAGTCTTATCCACAGTGCTTTTTGACACGCCGGCCTTTATCTGCTTTTTACAGGATTATTTTCTCTCTATAATCCTGTAATGCATCATCGCTACCTTCACGTTTTAGCACTTAAAAGCTTAGCTTTCTCGATTATTGTTCCTTGACAAGACTATTGAGCCACATAGGTTTTTCTTGTTACTTTTATGCTTTGTCCCAAAGGTATGTGTTTCTCACAGGGCTTTTGTTTTGGAACATTATCCCAAGGTCTATTGCGCTTTGAAGGTCGACCTATTTGCTGAACATGTGAAATTTGCTCCTCCTGAAGTTAGAGTGTTGGGTGCCCTTCACTAACGCTCTTAGTAAAGACGTAAAACAAAATTCAATGATATATGATCACTATTCCCCAGTTCCACCAAATTGTAGTTTGATACCCTATTCAGTTCTGTTGGTAGGATTAAGGATAAGGTCCAGCAGTGCCCCCCCCCCCCTTGTTGGCTCACAGGACTAGGGCCGACAGGTAATTGTCTTTTGTTGTTGACAAGAACCTGGTGCCTTTGAAGGACCGGCAGGTTTCGCCCCAGTCGATATCTGGGTAATTTGAAGTTCCAATGAAAGTACTTCACCGTGCCTTTCGAAGCCGCATCTATTTCACTTCATCAGCATTTCTCTGCTGCTCCATCTATTTGGAGCCTTATAACAACCCCTAGTAGATATTTTATGTATCGTGGTTTTTCCCTACCCATTCTAGCACCCAGAGGGACTCTGTCATCCTTGCGAACTAAATGTCATCTCGTCAGGCCGGGCTGAGGCACGATTCACTAAAACGAAGACCCCTCCACCTTTTTTATTATCCGATCTTTCTCAAACAGAATATAAACATCTATCGAGTAAAAATGCGCAAGCAAGCTAGACCTGTCAACAGCCATCGGGCTCGCTGATACCCACTATATGTGATTTCGCTACAACATCAGAGTTCCAGTTCCTCCATTTGTTTGTGAGGCTTCTGGCATTGGTTAGATACACCTTATATGGTTTTCCATGTCAGCCCCCCTGCGGATTCCTTTTTTGGCACTTTAATTACACCAATCTCATTCCAGCCCGCACTTCTCCCCCATGGAATAGGACCTTCCCAGCTCTCTATGTACACTGTCTATTTGCCCTGCACAAGTGTAGTGCCCTCCCCCCAGAGGTCTCTAGTTTTAAACACTCCTCCAACCTTCTGCCATTTGTTCCCTAAAACAGCGGGCCCCATCCCCATGAGGGCGAGCCCCAGCTCACCTAGTAGAGATAGTAGCCGACAGAAAAGCAGTCCAGTTCTCCATGAACCCAAAACCCCCGTCCCACCAACTTTTAGCACTTATTACTCCTTGATTCCCGCTGCCTTTCTGGTTGTGGCACGTGGTACAGGCCCAGTATTTCGGAAGAAAATTAACTTTGAGGGGCCTTGCCCTGAGCTTAGCCTAAAATCTTGAAACATTTATAAGGACCTCACCTACCTATTACTTTTCATTAGTGCAAAGTGGACCATGACCGCTGTGTTGTTCCTCACCAGCCCCTACCCCAGTAATCCATCAACCGATAAGAAAACATTCCGAAACCGAGCACCCGGCAAACAAAACACTGGGGCAGATTTATTCACGCAGTATGAAAGTCAGAAAATTTACCGTGCCCATAGAACCATCTCAGCCCCTTTAAATATTCGATTAGGACCGGTGTTTAAAATGAAAGCGTGAACATGGATTGTTTGAACTATGGGCAACTGGAAATATTCTGACTTAAGACTGCTTGATAAATCGGCCCCACTGTTCGGAATGCACGGTCTTTGTGACAGATGGCCACTGTGTGTGTCACCTATAATCGCGAATCTCCACAAAACAGCACCTGTCTCGACCGTGCTTGTCTCCCATTACCCTCTTACCGGAGCAGACATTCCCCTGGTTGCTAGCGGCCATGTCTTTCTGCAGCATGTACACCAGAGCTTGATATCACCTACATCCGCCAGCTATGGCAAAACCTTATTGGGGGTGGGGTGCCCAGATCCGGATAGACTCACCTACCAGTTTCCCTCTTCCACGCCTTCTACATGTTACAAGTATCTGATGCACCCCTCACGTCGGCATCCTGCCTTACTGCCCTCTCGCCACACCATCTCCCGAAGAGCTTCTGTGCGACAGGAGCAGTCAAAACTTCAGTTAATATAGTCCAATTGCCCGCAGCAGGGGCGTGGCTGATGAACGAGCAGAACTAGGAGGAAGTGCGCGTACCAATAAAATTTATTTAGTTTTAAACGTTTCCAGTCAGGCAGACTAAATTATTCCCAATACTTATAGGGAAACGTAAACCAGCAAAATTTCGCAACTGTGTTTTTCTGAAAATTTAAATAATTACTAAAACAAAAATCTAAGTGTTTAGCATAAACACTTGATTCAAACGATAGGTCACTTTTTGATAACACATTCTCTTAAGTTACAAAGGGAAAAATACATTTCCCTTGTCATGACTCATTCAGATAAAAATAATTTATGAACTATTGTGTCTCTGCCATCTTTATGCCATTATAATTTCCTCTGTTCTGCTGGGAGAGAAATCACACTTGACCTGCTCGTAGTGTTAAGATGTTGCTGTGCAGCAAATTGTCTGTAATAAAAGTAGAATAGAAAGGAAATAATTTGGTGAGAAACTTTTTTTTTTTTTGGCTGATATGATTAGTTCTTGTTAGCTTTAAGTTCCTGTCAGGTCTAAGGATTCATTGTCCTGTCTATGTCCATTGTTAGAAATTACTTTAATATAGTATTTTATATGCTTTGGTGGAGAATGAGGGGGAAGTATTGCTCATTTAGTAGTTTGAGTATAGTGATTTCATTCAATCAAACAATGGAATGGAATTCTTATTATGGATTATTCAGCCTTTCCTCTGGGTAGATTTCACATTGTCTTAGTATATATTGTCGCTACTTCCTGGCCAGCATTGACTAGAAAGGTGGGGAGCATGGACATTTTACTGGGGTAGTTATGGTCATTGTATTGAGTTTATTCCACTTATTTAATTCAAAGTTTCACACCTTTTGGATAATTCCATAACCTCATTGGAATTTGGAGAACTCCAGTTTCTCATGACATGAGACCAAGCAAATACAATAACAGAATACCAAAACCTATGACACCCATTGACTTATATGGGATGAGACACTTATGGTTTTGTGAAGAGCCAAGTAAAAATAAATCCTACAAAAACAAGATTTTTTTGCTTTTGCTGTCCGAAGCCACTGTGCTTTCCTTGTCACATGATTAAAGCCAATTAAGATATTTTAGTATTTATTATGTCTATTATTATATTTTACCAAAATAATACTCTATAATAAGTTATTGGATAACAAGGACCTGCATACATTCCAACACAGGGTTACTCTACTTTGTCTGCCACTAGTTCATACAACATGTTAGTTGGTGAGACACTATGATGCATAAAAACTACTATTATTATGGCTTCTTAAATTGGATGATAATTTGATGTCTCACTGATTTTTGGAACCATGTGGTACAGACTTTGGCCACGACCATATGTGGGTACTGTTGGTAAGCCGCACAAACTGTAACTAACTCACAACCCCCTTTGGCCCTCTATTATGCACAGCCATGGTGCGGTGCCACAAAATGTATAGGAGGCCCTATTTCTTTCCATTTTGAAGTGTGGTTGGGTAGTTGTAATGGACATTGGAGGGAGTGGGGTGTCACCGCAAACATTCCAGTGCTTGTAGCCTTAAAACTTGCACCCATATGGAGAAACATTGTAGAGGTGATTAAATATTTGTTTCATTTATTCAGTGGGAATTTTATCAGGCATCGAAATGAATCTTTACATTTTTCTGCTTCTCTTTTGGACTAATTTTCTAAAATTGTGGCTAAATACATCTATCATTCATCCCATAGGAAGGTAAAAAATGTATTCAACGCAATAGGATCTCTTCTTTGTTTATATATCAATTTCCAGCTAAACTAGATTTGATAACCAAACCAAATCCTTTGAAAAATTTCAGTGAAGCAAATCTTGGATGATTCTCTTCTCTACAAAACATTTTATCATGTTTAATTATGATTTATTCTTCATGTGTAAATTTAAACTGCAGTGCCTTAGACATACTTGTACATTGGGGCATTGACATAAAATACTGTACAATGTCTGCACTAGTCATGTGACGTCTAACATGACATTGTTTTCCCCCTCATCATAGCCATTATTGCTGGCAAAACCCTCAACTGGCTGCAGTTCACATTGCAACCATTGGATGCCCTTGCAAAGATAGACTGAACTATCAGGTCAGAAGAAATCACTTCTATCTTTGCAAGGACATCCAATGGTTGTATTGCCATTTTTGCCAACAAGGAACAGAAGATTACTACAGTCAGAGACTGGATCTATCAGGAAGTGCCCCTGGTTTATCATGATGGAATTTAAAACAGTGTTAACTCATTTGGTCATCACAGAAAATAGACAATGACTTAGTCTGTTTCATAAGTGAATCTATCAGGTCAGGAGACATCACTTCTGTTTCGTAAGTGAATCGAAGTCATTGCCTATTTTCTATCCAATCACGTGCGCCAAAATCCCCAGTTAAGTGCGGTGCACATCGGAAATCGTCGGAATATCTGATGATAGTGCGGTCTGCGAACCCTTAGTAAATGAGCCCCATGGTGTTATAATTGGAGGGAAGCCAAATGGGAATTTAGTATGATGCTTTCCATTTGATTGTATTTGCTACATTTAGAAGTATGAAATCTTTCCGACTATGGAGAAAAAAAAACCCTGTGTGTTTTTCATATATAATAAGATCCACAATTCTATTAACACTGGAGAGTAAGTGCAGTGGCAGGAGAACAGTCACTTCTGCATGCGTCAAGGTATAATTAATGTTCCTCTTGTGTAATGTTTGTAAAGAAAGAACATTTGCATATAAATGTCTCGCCTTCGACAATTCTGTATTTTCAGTATTACTTCTATTGTTCAGACGTGTGTTTCATCTCTTGAAGATTTCTAATGTCACTGTCACCTTTAAAAGTCATAAAGGAACAAGACAAGCTTTCTAATGCTCCAAAGACTGTAATGGAGGAGCAGAGCCTGTGTTTGCAGAGCAGAATTGTGATCCTGGAGATACAATATATATAGGACAGGTTTGCTCTTGTGACCTTGGATTAGTCCTGGACTCCAAATTGGATTGTAGCTTGTAGTGTTCACTTTTATATAACGTACCTGTGACAAAGCTTTAAAAAAACATGACATATAGATCCCAGCTTGAGATGTTTCCTTTTAATTTGTTTTATTTCACAGTTTGAGCATTTGGGGGCAAAATCAGGTCTGAACAAGCTTTTCTAGAGGCTTCCGCTAACAGACTCATTTGTAGGAAAACCTACGCAAACAAATGCCTGTGCTACACAAGAGGAACATTTCTGCATTGTGTTTGTTGCCTCTGGATTGTAAAGGTTTTCGGATTCAGCCGTACACCTGTTGTATATTGAAGTTGTTTATGTCAAAATGCTATGAACGTGGTAATAAAGATGCCACACAAGGGACCCGGAGATAAAGTAGCAGGTTTGATGTTGTACAGAGCTCACAACACGAGCACAAATGAATCCTTTTGGTTGCAGAATGGGGATTAGGTTGTTGTGTTTCATGCAGCTTCATGAACCAGACAGATTTTCATTAAGAACATGCAGATAATAAGCAATAAAGAGGATCAGATACAGGTTTTTGTACACTAAACATAGCTGAATGGCCAACATGTGCAGGGATTATGTTATAATTAGAGATGCTCGTTATTCGGTACAAACTTTTCCCGATGCTCGAGTGCTCGTACCGACTAACGAGCCCCATTAAAGTCAATGGGAGACCCGAGCATTTTTTCACTGACAGAACACATTAAAAGAACAGTGTTACAGAACATATTACACATGTTTCCAGATGTTTTACTTGCAAGAATACATTGAAAAAACACTATTCTTCACTTTGCAGGTGTTCGCGCGTGTAACAATGTAAACACTGTTCTTCACTGTCTTTTATTAATTTAATGCTCGAACTCGAGCCGGCGAGATACTCGTCCGAGTAACGAGCTGGTCCGAGTATGCTAATACTCGACCAAGCAGTATACTCGGATGAGTTTACTCACTCATCTCTAGTTATAATGTATTCTATTACTCTATACTGTTAGGACTTTAAAGTGTAACCGTCATTCTGAGCAAAAAAAAAAAATCTAAACTACATAATTCTGCTGCAGGTGTCCCAGGGAATTATTCCTCAAAGTATTTTGCCTCTCGGTCTTCATTTAGTACCTCTTTTGGCCCATAGCAACCATGGTTTCCATCTCTCAAAAAAGTACAATCAGCAAGATGGAGCCTGCCTCCTGTCACCTCATCACAAGCGCCTGCTGCTGACTAATGGGACCACATCTATCTATATATATAATATATATATCCTCTATCTAATATCTTTCTATCTATATCATATCTAGCTATGTATGTATCTATATCTATCTAAGTAACTGTCCAGCACATGAGGGCACAGCTTGCAGTCTTGTGGAGGGGCTGCAGTTCCTGTCTGTGTGGATTATGTGTTTATATACAAGTGTAGGGGAAGCTGAGGAGAAATGAGTGTAGGTGTTTGGTCACTACATTAGTGAGGGCTTTTCCCTGCACATGACTGAGTGCTTGGGCAGTGACACATGAGGTAATCAGCTGATTTGAGGGAGAGGGATGGGGGCGTGTCTCTCCCTCCGTAGTCTCGGCTTCTTTCGGAAGACGGGATGAGCTTAGCAACAGACATATGTGAGATTGCTGACATTTAGGGGAAGTCTGCAGAATACAAGAGAAAAGCGCAAGATTCGGGTAACTAATCAAATTGCAAAAGTGCTTAAATTACCTGCCCTGTCATAGATGGACCTCTTTATAGTAGATTTCCCTTAGGAAAATTAAAAACTTCCTATCCCCCTAAAGTAGGGCATGAAATGTACTTTCTAGAATTCCCTCTTTAATGTGATATCTCTTCCATTTACCTAAAAAAAAAAATATATATATATATCCTCCACAGTTGGGCAAATATGACTCTTCTTACCTCCTTTTGCCGTGAGATGGGTCAAGTTTAATGTTTGCAGGGGTAGTCCCACTTCAGAAAACTCTATCTTCTGTTATATAGTACCTAGAAACAAGTTTTTATGCCATGTTAAAGATAAGAAGGGCATCTTTCAGATGACTTCAGGATAAAGGCTTTGTGAGCTAGAGAACTGGAGATCCAGGCAGTTTAATGTGGGCCAATAACTTTAAGCATTTGCGGCAGTTTTCTGTCCGACTCTGCAATGAGAAGAACGTGCATACTGCTTGCACATGTAAAACAATTCTGCACCCAAAGGGGCGTTCCAGAGTCAGACCGCGCACCACATTTGTTAGTGCAACTTGACAGAATTGTTTTGAATGTTCTGTTAAAGGTGCACCAGCGTGTGTTAGATAATTAAGACTGACTCAACAAAATTGTGTTGCACAGTAATAAATGTGGTGTATGGTGTGACTCTTTACCGGAACACCCCTTTTTAAGTGCAGAATTTTGTGGCGTGACCGACACCTTGCAGCTGCAACAGAATGGTGGCACAAACACTTGACAGAAAAGTCTGACAAAAAACTGGGGCAAAGGCTTTAATAAATGTGGCACATAGTTGGAAGGCAAACTGCAGATAAACCTCCAGTTCCCATCTAGATTTTACCTGCCTGTAGCTTACAGAACCATAAGCTCCAAGGAGTCTTCTCTTTAATATGACACAAATTGCATTTCTCTAGGTACTACAGAACCAAAGATTCAAATTCTGGATTGATGCTTCCTATGCCATCGCTAAACTTAACTCATGTTATATAAAAATAAGGTGAGAAAAATCATATTTGCCTTTTTTTTTTTTAATTTGCTACTTGAAAGAGGCAGCCGTAAAATATAATTTCACACTTAAAACACTTAAAATGCAAATTCTACATATTCCTTCCCCTCTGAAGGCTCTATCTGTAGTTTGCGGTGCAATCTTTCCCCACCAAGCCCCTCTGTGCTGTAGCTACACAGGCTGTTACACAGTGTAAGAGCCCCCCCTCCCCACTGTGTGAAATTAAAGTGGGTAGTGCCAAGGGAGCAGGATGGGAGGTGGGGGGGATTGTGCCTGCATGGAGTAGCAGCCTGTGAAGCTACAGCATAGAGGACTTCTGATAACACCCTTTTAGGGAACTTCTGGTTCATAATATAATTTTTAAAATGTGTCCCTGGTTTATCATTCTTGATTTTGATATATTGATGATAGATTAAGTCATATTAACCAGTGCAGCATCTGTAAACATCTTTGAGCAGACCACCCGATTTTGCACCAAAAATTGCTCTTTTCTAGAGTCTTATGTCAAGGGTGTCTTTGCAAAAGCGCGGTCTTCTGGAGAGTTTTCACTGTATAAACTCTTTGAAAAGGAAATCTGGTGATTGGTTAAGAAAATTCCATAGGTAGAAGATCAAAAAACGAAACCTTTCAAAATTTTCTTTTTCTTTTGTTTTTATTGCACAATTTTGACAGATTGTACCTGTGAAAATTCCAGGTAGAGTGGCCATGCATCCGCCCTCCGAAGAAAGACTAATGAACAAATAACACTTGAAAGGCTACAAATAACATGTGTAACTGTTTATATAAGTGTAGTACATATCTAGGGGAGGAAATAACTAAAGTAGTAAAATTCGTGAAAAATAGAAACTCACAAAACATCCATATAATGGGAAGAATTACAGTAAATATTACATTGAAAGATACGTTTTAAGCCAAACATTTGTACTCTAAGTAGATAATCTTTCATACAAAAAGGGAAAAGTAATACATAAATACATAAATCTTCTAAGAAGTCTCGAACCACAGGACTGAAACTGCCTGAGGTGTTTTTTCCTCTTAAGGTCAGGGTCTCGAGGTAAAATACTAAGGCGTTACATGTGACCCCCCAGGCTGTCAGTGTGGTATCAGTGATGTATGCTCTTCAGGTCAGAATGGAGCAGAATAAAGAGATGAGCAGCCAAACACTGGAGATTTCCATTTGTATCGAGTGAAGCTACCCACTGCACAATGTCCAATGGGCAGCATTACATGGGGGATGTGAGCATCTAACTACTTTTTCAAAAATACCTTTGTGTTTGATTTGTATAATGAATAGAAATGTAATATTTATGTTCTAGATCATTCACTATTTTTGAGATCTGTGTTTGCTGAGATAATTAAAAGGTTAAGGTTTTCATCCATAGCAGTAGTGTCCATAGCATTTCGTCAACCTGCTGATGCTCAAGTGCTCATTGTAGGGCATGAAAGGAATCTGTTAGGGAGACATCAGGCCCAAAACTTTAAAACCTCCACATGACTAGCCATCTATATTTGGAGAATAAACAGAAAAATAATTTTGTATAATGCTTAAAAATAACCTGAAGTTGTATTGGCCTGATCCCTCCCTGCTTCAAGTTTGTTTGTGTATATTAATATTTTGTGTGTTTTTGTTTTGTCCCCCCCCCTATGTATGTCCCCATGAGGTCATAAACAGAGCAGTTCTAGCAGGGAAGAGGTTTGTCAAGTCTTGTTAATACCTTGGCATCCTGTCACACGATTGGACGCAATACATAGTTAGCTAAAATGTTGCCCTTGTGTTGATGCTGAAGAGCTGTAAATGTGTTTTTTTTTATGATGTTCTGTAATCTTTGACTTGTTTATATAACGACAGATGAATTTTCACACTTTTTCAATTTACAGATCAATTTACACTGCAATCTGCATGAGGGATTGTGGTGCGTAATATTTCAGATTATACAACTTTTTAATATATATTTTAAACTATATATTTTGGTAAACTGTGGTAATTCTTTGTAATAAGTTTTTGAATCAACTAACCTTCCCTAGTCATTGTGCCATATGTCTTGTGCTGAGGTATCCTAAGCTTTACAGCTGCCTCATTATTTATACTTCATATGAGTAAATTTTGGCAAGACTTGAATAGTTGTCACTGCTAGAGGAAATATTGTGAATGCAAATGAAAATGGGGGAACAAGTATCAAAGTCTACAAAATCTAGACAGTCATTCCGAAATGCTCTTTAGTTTTTTGTTTTCTGATGTCATGGGGAAGGTGGGTAATTCATCTCCATGTTCTGTTGAATAAACTATTTTAGAAAAACTTTCTTAAATTTTTCTTTGCAAATATATAGATGGTATGGTGCTGTCCGATATGATGTGTTTGCATCAATAGGAAGCAGCATTAGTGTGCACTAGTAAGTAAGCAACACAAGTTATTTCTTTAGGGAAGGACCCACAATTCTCCCGGATCAGATTAATTGCAAATAGTCTTTGCCTTTGTCATGCACCTGAATAATACTAGTGCTTTAATATTATCTGGCTTCCTACAAGAGTGTGGTGAGTCTTGGGGAAGGGGAAGTCAACCAGCACTGTTTTTTTTTTGTTTGTTTGTTTGTTTTTCTCCCCTCATTGTACTCCCTTCCTTCAGCTTCTCTCCTGCTCACTCCCTATTCCCGCTTAAGTCAGCTCACAGTGGCAAGTAATTCTTGTATGAACTGCCTCAAACGCAGGTGAGTCGGGTAATGTTTAGGACATTTTTATAAATCTGTGGAATTATTTAGATGCACAACAAAGGCCTGTTTGAACCTGTAATCATTTAGAAATGACCTTCCGTTCCATTTAACAATATTTCACCAAGAGGTACACTACCCAAAAGTAGGGTTTAAGAGCCTTTTAACAGGGCACTGGGGGAAGCCCTTCTGTGTCCTGGGCAAAGTTAAGTTATCATTTATACCAAGCTGAGGGATAACTGTTTTTGGGTTACACTAGGACAAGTTAGATTTTATATGCAATCGTTGTATTTGTCTACGTATTGATTAACTCATTTGTTAATCCATCTATGGGGGAATTTATCAAGTTCTTGCACATGTTCCCCCACGCCATGCACATCGCGTTGGATATAGTAAGAAGTTCCAGCCTATACAAATAGGCTCCTGGATTAGCTCTATGTAAGTCCCTTCCTGTGGGATTGTGATAAAATTGCGCTACAACCTGGAGCAGGAACTAGCGCAGAGTATCGTTAATCTGCGGGCGTCCACTTTGCGTTCCTCCCTGCCAATTGGGCAAGGAGATGGCGTAAGAAGTGAGAAAAATTCCATTCCTGAGTCACGATCGACAATTGTGACTATTTCATGGCTTGTATGCCGGTATTTGTATGTGTATTCACATATAGAAACAGATTGCTTTCCTTTTTTATGTAAATCTGGTAGATGAGTCATTGGTCTAAAGATTATGACACTGAAACCAGTGTTAAACTAACTTTAAAACCTAAAAACTTCCTTTCCACTATAAGACAAGTGCCATTTCACTCCAGCACTCTGTTAGTTTTTGCTCTTTGGATCTAAAATTGAGTGATTAAAGGCTGAAATGTTACTTTGACCTTTTCATTTTGAAAATAGCAGTGAATGCAGAACTGTCTAGGGAATATTTATTGTGTTCGGTCTTCTCAAATGTGTCTGGATGCATCCCCCCTGCTGAAAAGGCTTTCTGATCCCTTGTTTGTATCACTTTATATTCCATTCTAAATAGATATTTTCATGGTAAAACGATGCATTACAATTAGCAGATACATCCGGCATGTTGCAGGCTATAATGGCTTCCCATGCCAGCCGCAGACATCTGTTGATCTCTTTTTATACGTCTATAAATTGTGTCATGCTCCCACAGAGAGAGGGTATCAAATAGATCACCAGTTTCTGAAAACAAAATTATGTTTTTCAATGATTTGTAGCTTCAATTAAATTCCCCCTGGAAGGTCTTTATGACACATCCTCTATCACAATTGTCAGTCCAGTGATCAGTCTCCAAAGAGCAATTGTGATTGTCAAAATGTGCCAATGGAAAGGTTACAATACCTTGTTAAACACGGCAGGAATAGATGGGTTAATATATACTACTGAGATTAGATCACATTTTATAAACCCATAACTAAGTGTACTAGGAATACACTAATTTATTTCCAACTAATTGCAGGATAAAATATAGATCATTATGGTATAATCAATGTGACTTGTTGTCATGGAAAGACTAAACTATAAATACTCTTCAGTATTCACTTGAGTGTTAGATGAATGTTGACTGTCTTAAATGTCCTTCAATCATCTGAAACCTCAGGAATGCCAAATCTTCTGCCTGTGGACCTGTTGAAGCATAAGGATACATATGATGTGAATATACAAAGTCTGAATAAATATTGGACAATATATACAAAAATGTCGACAAGGAGAAAATCAGATTGTACAAGAGAAGAAAGCTGTAGGGGCAAGGGTTTAATGTCCCAATGAAATCAAATTGTTCATTAAAGGAACACTCCAGTCATGGCTGAGGCCTGAAGGGAGAAGTATGACTCTAGATACTAGCAATACTATGACAATGAGTCATGTTCCTCCCTTCAGGCCATGTAGTATTCAATGAATTAATTTTGATTGGAGTATTACTTTTAAGATTTCTTCTGGACAATTGAATCATTTTTATTTCATTTTAAAGTGTTTGACAGAATTGGAAGAAATAAGGTTTGTCAAAGAAGGTTATCCCTCTTAATAGGGTTAGCCACTTTACAGAAGTTGCCCATGTGCCTTTACTGTTTTAATAATCCCTGAATGTATATCCAGTTATTCAGAAGTCCTGATACTTTAGTGTTGTCTGCAAACTCTCTGGGAATCTTTGTTTACATATTAGAGGTCTGATGCATAGAAGGGGCTGAAGCAAGAGACTTATGACTTATCCTGCTCCCTCCTCTCCCCTGTCCCTGGTGTCTTTCATTGTAAAAAAAAACTCTGAAAAGAAAGTCAGTGGGAGACTCTTTGACTGCTTTAGGCTGTCCTCAAGGAAAGTTCTGTATTTATGCAGAGGGCAGCATGGTGAGAACAGGGAAAAACCGAAGCTCTCAAAGTGGCCAACCAATTAAAGTGTGCATGTGTTAAAGCGGTTTTCCATGAACAAAAGTTAGGCCCTATCCCATGGATAAAGCCTAACTTGCTTATCAGTCGGGGTCCCAAGAACCTCCATCGGACCCCCATGCATTAGACTGAGGAAGCGGTGAGGGGTTCAACGGAAGTACGTGGGACCCCTCGTTTGTGTGATCTGTGGGGGTCTCTGCATCATGGCTAGGGTCTAACTTTTGTTTTGTGGGAAAAGCCCTTTAAGAATCGTTAATGGGGCAACCACCCTGAGATTAAAATACTGCATCATGGGAAAAATCTAACAGATTGATCCTGCTTACTAGACATAGGGAATCAGTTGGAAAGATGAGGAAACCGTCAGATTTACCTAATGGCTATGACCAGCTTTAGGAAGGGTAACAGGATTGCAGTTGGGACCACTTCTTACTGCCTGCACGGGAAGTTAAATTGGATAAAGATATTAACACAAAGCTGTCAAGTAGGAACGACACAGATTATCCTGGTTAGCGCTCAGGACTCTCCTGGAAGAGTCCTGTCAGGATGTATTCTTTCTATCCAGGTGTGTGTGTGTGTGTGTGTTCTCTGCTTTATGGATATTTGCTGGTTATATCTGTAAAGACTAACAAGACGTGAGTCATTCTGTGTAAGGAGCTGTCATAGCAATCAATATATTTGTTGCAGAACTGGGGCAAGTCATCAGCTCAATGCCAAGCAGCGGTCAATGATCCAGATAAACACTATTGTACAAACTACAGTACAGAATCAGATTCGCTCAGAAGGCAGGGTTGGTAAGACACAATCATCTTTAACCCCTTAGGAACTGTATGGCAGTATATGGGGATTTTGCACACCATCTATTATAATGTGCAAATGGCACATTGTAATAGATAGCCTAAAACATGATGGCCTCGGATCTTTGAGTGTGACTCGAGGCTGTCATGGCAATGGATTACCACTCCCCGATGACGTCACAGGGAGCGACGATCCGAGCCAAAATGGCAGCGCCCAAGTGCCGCCGGCTTGTTCATGCCGCTGGCAGCTTTGCCGACGGCAATCAAAGGGTAAAGCATGCAATCGGTGTTAGCGACTGGTGTTTGTTCCATTGCGAAGCAAACACCCGGTGAGTATGAAGAGGGCTCAGCCGGGATCCTGCTTTATACTCCCCCATACGCAAAAAGACATACAGTATAGTCTTTTTGCGCCATGGGGTTAGAGGGAAGTTACTTAGCTATATTCCCTTAAAGACTCAAAGCTTCTCCTTTTCAATGAAAAAAAACTAATTAAATCCAGTTGAACACATGGCACACAAAACATGGAGCTGATGCTAACACCATTCTTATTGGCTGCTGTGAATAACTATTCATTTTTATGGGGCACATGTATAAGAAGTCTGTTAGACTGTTTGCGTGTGTTTTTTTTTTTTTTTACTTTTGTCTCATGTCTAAGCAACCCCTTGCCCAAGTCTGCTTTTGACTGGAGGTTATTTGTGCAAAAAATTGAAACTTTTTACTGCAACTGTGCAAAAATCTGCATTTTATTATCCAGTTTGCTGTCATTCTATAGAAAGCTTCATTGTTTGCTTTCTGGTCCATGTGATGTCACACAGGTGCACGGCTCATAATACATCTCTGATTACTATGATACTAACGAGCCGTGCACCTGTGACATCACATGGACCAAAGAAACAAACCATGAAACTTCCTATAGAATGACAGCAATTGGATATCTAGAAAGCCGCGAGGGATGGATACAGAAAATATATTTGACAATTGTGAAACTTTTTAAAATTCAGATATCAATTATTTACTAAAAGTGGACAACCCCTTTTTTTTTTTTTTTTTTTTTTTTTTTGTTGAAATTGCAGCAAAGATGATAAAATTGTGTTGCAGCACCTTCTTCATAATTTCTTTCCTTTTATTGGTGACCCAAATGTTTTCTGTTACTATTTATATGCATATTTATAACTTATTCAGTTAGGATATTTTCTTCTTTGCAACATTTTTGGAAAGAGGATCTTTTGTAGCAAAATAATTTTGATTCCCCCCATGATATACTTTTTGAATATTGTATATTTGTGAGGGTACAATATAAAGAATAGAGAGGCTTGTTTAATTGCTGGCATAAAATGTATCATGTGAAAGAACATGTTGTCTTTTTTTGGTGCAGTTGTGGTATCATTGTAGATGCCCTAAGCACTGGAATGACTTGAGGGGGTGCAATGGGTGTGGGCACAACTGGGCCCAAGAGGCTTAGGAGGCCCATAAGGTGTCAATCTTTCCCGATGAGGAGACTAGTATTATAAACCATACAATTTAGTCAGACTTTGCACTGGGGACAGTCAGTTCCTGGTTATACCACTGGTCCTGGGCCACTTTACACTGTGCATGGAAAAAGAGGAAGAGCCGATCTGATTGCCCCCAGTTTATCTGTATGACAGCCTAGGATTACTTGTTTTTGGCACACTAAAAAAGCTCAGTGCTATGACTCTGCATATCAAAGCAAAAACATTTTTTATATAACTTTCTTGAAGACATAATGTATAAAACCTCTTTTAGGACTGCAAAGTACAGTCCCTTGACCTGTCTGGGCAAGACCACTTATTCCGTTAGCTTTATTCGCTCCATTTATTTAATTGCAGTTCACAAACTTGCATTTGCATTTAGATATGTCTGCCAATCTTGAAAGCTGAAAAACTCATTTTACTCAGTGTTATTCTGAACTTTCTCTTCCTTTCTTTTTTTTTTTCCTTGGCATCCAGTATGTTATCCGGTTGCTCTGTATTTTGGAGCACAGGGGAAGGCTTTGTATGTGCATTACAGTGGAGAAGTGTGGAGGCCTCTCAATGGAAACTAGAAATAACACATTTCCTTGTTTAATTAAAATTGAAACCCTCTGCATTTCAATACAAATAATTTGGCCGAGTTCAATAAGATAGGAGTTTGGGAACGTAATAATTTAATGCTGCGGCACGATATCCCTGAACACTGGAAGTTTACTGGGGTCTGATATCATCCAAATGTGTGGCTGGCAAGGACTGATAAGACTTTAAATTGAGTAGTTTTTCCTCTTTAACAGATGTCGCAGGCAGCTCATTCTCAATTCCCTGGGAGACTTAACATATTTAAGCAAAGTGAAAATAATTAATTGGAGGTTTTTTCCTAAGTAATATTTCCATGTGCATTTAGTGCCTCGCTGCATTGACCAGGGTCCAGAAATGCAGTATATGCAAATACATTACTTGTGGGAATAACAAGTGTGCCTAAACGCAGTATAGGAAATTTACAGAGAGCAATATGTTTTATACGTAGGAGATAACAACATCCTAAACTCCCATTACTGGAAGAGGAATGGCAGCAAAATGGCAATGCCAATGAATTAGTAGTAGAAGTAATAAATGGAGATGGACTGCTTATTCTATCGCAATGTACAGACATGTTAACGTAACCTACCATCAATATCAAGCATGGATAAACCAGGGGTACTTACTCCTAGATCCAGGTGACCGTGGTAATCTTTCTATATTTATCCATGACTTCTAAAATCAACTTTTAAAATCATAGCATGGGCCGAAGAGGCTATTGGGGTTGTTACCAGGGCCTCTTTGTGCTAAAGATTCACAGGATGTTCCCCCTCCCACTGTATGCTGGAATGTTCTGTATGCTGCAGAGAGAACACCTCAGGCTGAGGGAGAGGGGGATGTGCTGAGTAAACAGAGTGAGACATTGTAGCAGTCTGTGAAGCTACAACACATAGGGATTCTGGTAACACACCCAGGAGCATTTTTAATATTTACATTTTTTTTTTTCAGTCAAGTTCTCAATTTTAAATGTAGCATACCTTTCACCTAATGTCAACCATTGATAGGACCAGCTCCATGACTTTTCGGTATAGAAAAATCAGATTATGATGCCTGTAGATTGTACATGGTGTGCTATGATCTGCTAAGCTCCATCAGCTCTATAACATCCCACTTTCAAATTTTTATTGAAATTTAAGAGACGGGTTCCCTTTAAAAAGTTCCTCTGTGTTTACGTATGTTTAATAAATATATAAATTACTAAAACCCTGCTCTCCATTCATTCCCATTTTGGTGTGTAATATGCATGTTATTTGCTTAATTTAATGTACCTAGCAATACCAATAACTGTTCTAGTTTGTGGATTTCACCGTATAAGTCAAAGTTTTGTCAATGTTGTGTGTCATATTATCTAACTTTGCTAGACATTCGTGGGAAAGGATGACTTTCCACGGTCTGTCAGAAAATACCTGTTGACTTTGGTAATCTGATCCCAAAATGTCTATCACTTGTAAAGTGCTTGTTCCGTGTTATACAGCGACAAACATCTATGCAGTCAATCACCGAGCTGCCATTTAGGCCAAAGACGCAATACAAAAGCGGTAGCTGTCACTTTACACAGACGTGGATGGAAGCAATAAAGACAACAAAAAACAACTTTTAGTCAAGCTAATAAAATTCAACTGATGGGAATTTTGTGAAATCTAAAGCCTGCGTGTAATTTTAGCAATAAATACATTTCTTATTGTACAAATGAAAGGTTTCCAGGCTTGTAAATGTCTTCGGATGAGTTACAATGTTGCTTTAGTTTCCTACTTGTGATCTCACTTTTCACATATTCTTTTCTATTTCATCAGTCCTAAAACACAGATGACTTTACTTGAAGAATTTTTTTGGCTTGTTCACATTTGAACAAATTGAGAGAAAGAGACGAGAGAGGACAGAAATCTGTGAAGATTGGGGAATATGATTCTTAGCGTAGCTTGTAACCAGAGATTTATCAAAAGCCCATCACTCCAGAATGATGGCTCAGGAAATTGCATCATCCGTATATCTGTCTTGGGAGGAGATACCAGACAGGGAAATATTTCTACAAAATGAAGTGTTCCTTCTAGTGCCTTATATAGTAAAGGAAGATAAAGGATTTGGGGATCTGGCTTACAATGATTCATTATTACAGGCTTTGAGAGTGACAAAAACACAACTTCTTATAATAAACTACATCTTAAGTTTACATAAACATATATACAGATGTCCATAGTGTACAATGTATAATACTGTAACACTGCAGAGTGACTTTCTATTTCAAAACCTGCTTAGAGGACAAAGTTTATTTATAGACACTGAATTACTGAAAATAAGTATTTTTGCAGAATTAGAAAGTGTGTGTGTTGTGTTTTTGGGCCAGGGACCAGATGCAAACATTTTTTCTCCAGAGACCGGTGGGTGGGGGATGTCGTCTGATGTCCGTATGTTCTCATGCCCCACCATAACTCCGTGTGTCTAGCTTATACTGTCCCATTTTCTGGAGTCTCACCTCCGACTTATATTGTTTCCTTTCCTTTAGCTTCCCTGCTTGCCCTTTTCCAGACAAATTGTGTTTAAAAAAAAAAAAAAAAAACACCTTCGTCATTCCCCTGCAGCAGTCTTCTCTTTCTTCACTTCTCTTCCGCATTAATGCATGGTTCTATTGTCACTAGACACGATGACATCATGGCACTTGCCATCAAAAGAGCGGCGCATTAGCATGAAAATTAGGTAAAGATGGCTGCAGGAGAACAGGGAAGGTGAGATTTTATTTTTTTTATTTTTGGTTGGACTGATGGTTGGGAACACTGATCTACGATATTGCATCTCTACTCCATAGAGATTCTATACTTGGTTATTCTGAAATACTGCATACAAACTTTGGGCTGGAGTGGTCTTGCTTTTGGAAAAGAACTGCCATGTTTCTTGTTAGAAAGGTATCTATTACTTTCTTTCAAGTTTAATATACTGTAGTAGATATTAACAACTACCAAAAATTAAAGGCACTGTAAATATTTTCATGGCATTTTAGATCTTTGTTTGAATGGGGTTGAACTACAAGTTATGGACAATAGAGCTGCTGCACCTGAATAAATCCCTTTAAGTAAAGGTTTAAAAATGTACAAAATGTGATTATGTTGTTTAATCTACAGTAAATGACCACTTATGTTCTATATTTGCATATTGAAGAGTACATTCATTCTACGAATCTTCAACTTTATTAATGTATCACTACAAAATGTTTAAAGGGTTTGCCTGACCTTCATAAAAACTGGGAGGGGGCTGTGAAACAAATAAACCTCTTCTGGTAACCTGGCACCCACCTGTCCCCTGCTGCAGTGCTGGTACAGGAAGCGGGGGGGGGGGGGTGCCAGGCAGGCGGCATTGTGAAACTCCCTATTCGATTTGTAAGCTGTCTAACATTGGATTAGCATAAAATGACTTTAAAAAAATGCTGATAACCTAAAGATGAGGTATGGAAAATGTTAGTAAGTTTTTTACCACCTAAATTAGTTACTATAAGTAACTAATTGGCAGATCTTAGTGTGTGGGTCACCAAATCATTTTGGTATGTTGGTGTTCAAAAGTTATAACTGTATACAGCGACACATACCAGATAACAAATTGGTTAGGTCACCAATGCACTATATTGCATTACCAGGATGGTGGTGATATAGGACTTCCTGAATGGACTTGGTGTCTTTGAGATGTTTCTGGTGTTCATGGCAACTGATTCAGGCATTTTGTCTAATTGAATGACCATTCAGTGTAAATACATCTTATATGTTAAAAAAACTACAATGTGCTCAGATAGTGGTCCCTCTCTCTTTACAGCTTAACAACGTAATAGAGAAATCACTGAGGAGCGTACTTGATAGCTGTGTCCCAAACTACACTTATTACTTGAAGAGCTCACTGACGTTCATTCAGGAGTAAAATTTAACTTTTATTAGGTATTAGATAAAAATATAAGGTCCCCCCCCCCCCCAAAAAAAAAAAAAAAAGGATAAGGTAAAACCTAGATAGATAGTACAGACACCATGCAGTTCCGTACTCAGTGGGTAATAACATACAATCACCAACTGTTCATTTTTGTATATGGAAATCAGATCGTGTTCCACATATAATAAGGGCTGGGTAGTTTAGGCTACCAGGATTCAAAGATGATTTCTCCAAAGTTAGATCTACCCAAAAAAACTATTTTAAAGTCAGTATAGGATACTGTGTCACTGTGTGTGTGCCTGTTTTCGGTTTTTCATCCACACATCCAGACACTCCTAACCAAGCGTTCACTGACTTTTGCCCTAATCAGCTACTCAGATATGGCGTATTCTCTAAGCCAGTTTTTTTATCGCTCTATCTCTCTACCTACGCGTTTCGCTTACCAATACAGTGGGCTCATCAGGGGAGCGTACTGGAGATAGGGTTGTCCGAATATGGTCATTCATACACACAAACAGACTTTAAACAAGAGATTAAGACGCTGGAGTCCTGATGGTGGGCGCCAGCGTTGTAATCGGAGCTGCCGGTGCGGCTGAGCAGCTGGGCTCTTATATATTTGGCCCCGCCCCTTCAAAGACGCCCAGCGTTCCTATTGGAGGGTAGGTATTCCGCCCCTTAAGGTAAAATGTCGATGTTCAGTAGGAGGAGGGTATCGAGGAGGGGTCCGAATATCAACTCGGATATTCCATGGAAAAGGGGGCGTTACAGGTAAGTATATGTAAACAGAGAGATATACCCCGGTGTCGGCTATTTCCCAACCTGTGGTAACTATCTATAGATAAGAATAAGCATCCCCGTAACGGCTATTTAGCGGCACAAAACGCAGCCCGCGATAGTTTGAAAAGCCCCATGTCTCATATGCGGTACATAGCCGGGTTAAACGGGAGGCAGCAAAACGACTGCACTGATCGCTAGTATACAGTGACAATACATGACAATACCAAGTAGCACTAAGGAGGACAATTAAGGACAAAAAACGGGGCATCTACACATTAAGGTATTTTAGTTTGATTTTAAGTGAGTATACAAGGAAAGAGAAACAGAGCTATTTGGCCTATCACTCAATGAAAGGTGCAAATGATATAGAATCATTCAGGCCATCCGGTTTTACACTTTTCATCCTAAATATCCATTGGGATTCTTTTCTCAGGATGCTATTGTTCCAATCACCTCTCCTTGGGGCTGGTCGTATTCTTTCGATGCCCTGAAATTTCAGAGCATCCATGCATCCACCATGGTATTGGTGTACGTGATTGGCCAGAGGGGTATCCTCCCCTCTCCTCACATTTCCAATGTGGTCCAAAATTCTGACTCTGAATTCTTTTATTGTTTTCCCCCACATAATTTTTGGGCCATGAACAGGTAGCCAAGTATACCACCCCAGTTGTTCTACAATTAATAAACTCCCGATTTTGGTATAGAGTCCCAGTGGTAACACTCTGAAAGGTCCTGCTCGGATTTATATATTTGCATGCTTTACAGCTGCCACATTTATATGTACCCTTGATGCTACATTTTTTAAGCCAATTACTTTCAGAGACCGCTGGCATGAGGTGGCTATGAACAAGGCGGTCACCTAAGTTTCTTCCCCTTCTGTAAGTAATAGAGGGGTAAGCCTCAATTCTATTCTTGAGGTCTCGATCATGTTTAAGAATCCCCCAGAATTTACTCAGAATCCTTTTGACCATTGGTGCTCCGTCATCGTAAGCTTAACAACGTAATAGAAGGGGATTTATCAAACGCTGTTTCATTGTACATCACCACTTAAGTTGCACTGGCTATACTAAGAGGAACCCGGCAGCAGAAAATGGCATAACATGACACCATAACCTGCACTAGGTACTGGTCCCCAGCATGGCCCAAAGTGGCCCATTCTACACTCATTTGATGTGGAAGTGGTGTAAGGCGCCAGGAATTGTGAATTTATGCCTAAACAACCCTTGAAAGATCCCCTCTAGTGTCTTTAAGGAGTTAAATGATTTTTGTGATGGAGCCATCTAGTCCAGGTTTGTGTAGCTGCATTCTGAATTTATTATCTGTAACTTCTGATAGTGAAGGCCTGAATTGGCAATTATCTCACAGCTCTGTACCGCAATCAAATATTCCGTGCAATCTTTAATTCCAGCTTGAAAGGAATTATTAACTGCTTATTAGTCACTCTGTAATCCACTCATTCATCATGAAAATCACTTGCTCCTCACAAAACTATTAACATGTTTTAAATGATCTCTTAGTAGCAAGAGGAAAGGAAATGACTGAGGCAAAGGCAGACATTAAAACAATGCTGAGAGCCCCAGCCTGCTCGACACTAATCTGTCTTGTAACATTTGTATGCTGCATCGTATAGAACCAGCAAGAATAATCCATACAATGGTTGGGATGATTTAGGGGAACATCATGCTAACAGCTTAGTAAGGCATGAATAGCATGTCTAGTTGACCAACATGGGAAGCATAATGTAGTATGAACTTTTTACTTTAACATCTATAAATAAATGGATGCCATTAATCATTCCCTTCTACGACCTCATGCACATGACCAAATTATGGCTTAATGGTCTTTCTGAGTTGTTCTGTAGAGAACTTCATAAAGACTGGTCATATAGTAGGTCAAAGTAAAATCAAGTCATGTGTAATATGGAATTGTTGAGCTACTGTACAAGTCTGCTTATCTGTATGAACCCCAAGTATCATAGTAGATAAGGTTGGAAAACTATCGGTTCATAAAGTCCAACCTATAAGATTAACCCCTTAAGGACGCAGGGTTTTTCTGCTAATTTCTCGCTCTCCAACTTCAAAAATCCATAACTTTTTCATTTTTACGTGTACAGACCTGTGTGAGGGCTTATTTTGTGCGTAAAAATTTTACTTTCCCGTTATGTTATTTATTTTAACATGCCGTGTACTGCGAAGCTGAAAAAAAATTCCAAATGTGGAAAAATTCAAAAAAAGCACATTCTTGTGGGCTCAGTTTTTTCGACTTTGACTGTGCACTCAAAATAACACATCGGCTTTATTCTTTGGTTCGGTGCGATCGCGGTGATACCAAATTTATATAGGTTTTGTGTTTTAATACATTTTCAAAAATTAAACGATTGTGTACAAAAAAGAAAAAAACATTTTTGCCATCTTCTGACGCTAATAACTTTTTCATACTTTGGGGTACGGAGATGTGTGAGGTGTAATTTTTTGCGAAATGAGGCGACGTTTTCATTGCTACCATTTTGAGGTCTGTGCAACATTTTGATCATTTTTTCTAATTTCATTTTTTATGTGATGTAAAAAGGTGTAAAAGTCGCATTTTGGACATTTGGGCGCCATTTTCCGCCTCTGAGGTAACCGCAGTCCATAACTGTTTTTATATTTTCATAGTATCATAGTATATAAGGCTGGAAGGAGACGCAAGTCCATCAAGTCCAACCTTTAAGAATTAAATAAATGTTTTATCCCCATAACCCGTGATATTTTTTCTCTCCAGAAAGTCATCCAGGCCTCTCTTGAACATGTACATAGAGTCGGCCATAACAACCTCCTGCGGCAGAGAGTTCCACAGTCTCACTGCTCGTACAGTAAAGAACCTTTGTCTATGGTGATGGTAAAATCGCCTCTCCTCTAGGCGTAGAGGATGCCCCCTTGTCCTGGTCACAGGCCGAGGTATAAAAAGATCTTTGGAGAGATCCTTGTACTGTCCGTTCAGGTATTTGTACATTGTAATGAGGTCTCCCCTCAGTCGTCTTTTTTTTAAACTGAATAATCCCAAATTTTTTAATCTGTCAGTGTATTCTAGTTCCCTCATTCCCCTAATAATCCTGGTTACTCTCCTCTGCACCCGTTCCAGCTCTACTATATCCTTTTTATACACTGGTGCCTAAAACTGTACACAATATTCCATGTGTGGTCTGACCAGGGATTTGTATAAGGGCAAAACTATGTCTTTATCATGAGAATCTATTCCTCTCTTGATACATCCCATTATTTTATTTGCTTTAGCAGCAGCCGCCTGGCTCGGGTCACTAAAATTAAGTTTACCATCCACCAATACCCCCAAGTCCTTTTCAGCTTCAGTTTTACTAAGTAATTGACCGTTTAGAACATAATTATACTTTTTGTTTCCATGGCCCAAGTGCATAACTTTACATTTATCTACATTAAACCTCATCAACCATTTCTCTGCCCATCCCTCAAGCTTCCACAAATCCCTCTGTAATGCTAAACTATCGATCTCAGTATTTATTACTTTACACAGCTTAGTATCATCTGCAAATATTGAAACTTGACTGTGTAAACCCACTACAAGGTCATTAATAAAAATATTAAAAAGTGGCCCCAATACTGACCCCTTTGGCACTCCACTGGTAACATCAACCCAATCTGAGAATGTGCCATTAATGACCACCCTCTGTTTTCTATTACTAAGCCAATTACTTACCCAAATACACAGATTTTCTCCTATTCCCAGCAGTCTCATTTTATATACCAACCTTTTATGTGGCACGGTGTCAAATGCCTTTGAGAAGTCCAGATATACAACATCCACAGCGTCCCCCAGATCCAGTCTTGAACTTACCTCCTCGTAGAAACCAATCAGATTAGTCTGACAGGACCGATCTCTCATAAACCCATGCTGACGCTGGGTTATAAGCTTTTGCACAGTGAGATGCTCCAGGATAGCATCTCTAATAAACCCCTCAAATATTTTCCCCACCACAGCAGTTAGACTCACGGGTCTGCAGTTTCCAGGATCGCTATTTGATCCTTTTTTGTATATTGGTACCACATTTGCTATGCGCCATTCCTGTGGAACATAACCAGTCCTCAGTGAATCTTCAAATATTAAAAATAACGGTTTGTCTATCACGGTACATAATTCATGCAGAACCCGGGGGTGTATGCCATCTGGCACAGGTGATTTATCTATCTTAGTGGTTGCGAGGCGGCGCCGTACCTCTTCCTGGGTTAAACTGTTGACATTATAAAAAGAATTAACATTATTCCTCATTGTGTCTTCCACCAGGGGATTTTCCTGGGTAAAGACAGTTGAGAAGGCGACATTCAGTAGATTGGCCCTTTCCTCATCTCCTTCCACCATGACCCCCATGTTATTTCTAAGGGGACCCACACTCTCTGTTTTTAGTTTCTTATCATTTATATACTTGAAAAATAATTTGGGATTATTTTTGCTCTCCCTGGCAATATTTCTCTCAGTCTTTATTTTTGCGGCCTTTATCTGCTTTTTACAGGATTTATTTTTCTCTCTATAATCCTGTAATGCCTCATCGCTACCTTCACGTTTTAGCACCTTAAACGCTTTATCTTTCTCGCTTATTGCTTTCCTTACAAGACTAGTTAGCCACATAGGGTTTTTCTTGTTCCTTTTATGCTTTTTCCCATAAGGTATGTGTTTCTCACAGGGCTTTTGTCTTTGAGAACATTATCCCAGTCTATGCCTTTAAGGTCTTCCCTTATTTGCTGAAAATTTGCCCTCCTGAAGTTTAGAGTGTTGGTTGCCCCTTCACTAACGCTCTTAGTAAAGCGTAAAACAAAATCAATGATATTATGATCACTATTCCCCAGGTTCCCCCCAACCTGTAGTTTTGATACCCTATCAGGTCTGTTGGTAAGGATAAGGTCCAGCAGTGCCCCCCCTCTTGTTGGCTCCAGGACTAGTTGCGACAGGACCTGCAGGTTTCTGCCCCCCAGTCAATATCTGGGTAATTGAAGTCCCCCATGATAAGTACTTCACCATGCTTTGAAGCCGCATCTATTTCACTTATCAGCATTTCCTCTGCTGCCTCCATTATATTTGGAGCCTTATAACAAACCCCTAGTAATATTTTATTATTCTTTTTCCCTACCCTTTTCTCCACCCATAGGGACTCTACATTTACGTTACTAATGTCATCTCGCAGGACGGGCTTGAGGCAAGAATTCACATATAAACAAACCCCTCCACCTTTTTTATTTATACGATCCTTTCTAAAAAGACTATAACCATCTATAGTAACAGCCCAGTCATAGCTACTGTCCAGCCATGGCTCGCTGATACCCACTATATCATATTTCCGCTCCAACATCAAGAGTTCCAGTTCCTCCATTTTGTTTGTGAGGCTTCTGGCATTTGTGTACATACACCTTATATGGTTTTCCCTGTCCGTATTCCTTTTGTCCTTATTCCCCAATCTCATTCCAGCCCCCCTTCCTCCCCCCATGGACTATGACTCTTCCCAGCTCTCTATGTACACTGTCTATTTGCCCTGCACAAGTGTAGTTGCCCTCCCCCCAGGTCTCTAGTTTAAACACTCCTCCAACCTTCTAGCCATTTTTTCCCCTAAAACAGCGGCCCCCTCCCCATTGAGGTGCAGCCCATCCCTACTGTAGAGCTAGTAGCCGACAGAAAAGTCAGTCCAGTTCTCCATGAACCCAAAACCCTCCTTCCTACACCAACTTTTGAGCCACTTATTTACCTCCTTGATCTCCCGCTGCCTTTCTGGTGTGGCACGTGGTACAGGCAGTATTTCGGAGAAAATTACCTTTGAGGTCCTTGCCCTGAGCTTATGGCCTAAATCTTTGAAATCATTTATAAGGACCTTCCACCTACCTCTTACTTTGTCATTAGTGCCAATGTGGACCATGACCGCTGGTTCCTCACCAGCCCCTCCCAGTAATCCATCAACCCGATCCGCAACATGCCGAACCCGAGCACCCGGCAAACAACACACTGGGGCAGATTTATCAAGCAGTCTGAAAGTCAGAAAATTTCCAGTTGCCCATAGTAACCAATCTCAGCTCCCCTTTAAAATATTCATTAGCACTGGTAAAATGAAAGCTGAACTGTGATTGGTTTCCATGGGCAACTGGAAATATTCTGACTTTCAGACTGCTTGATAAATCTGCCCCACTGTTCGGTATGCACGGTCTTTGTGACAGATTGCCCTGTGTGTTCCCCTAATAATCGAATCTCCCACTACCAGCACCTGTCTGACCTTGCCTGTGCTCCCATTACCCTTCTTACCGGAGCAGACATTCCCCTGGTTGCTAGCGGCCATGTCTTTCTGCAGCATTGCTACCCCAGAGCTGATATCCCCCTCATCCGCCAGCCTGGCAAACTTATTGGGGTGCACCAGATCAGGACTAGACTCCCTACAACTCTTCCCTCTACCCCGCCTTCTACATGTTACCCAACTAGCTGCCCCCTCACTCTGCACCTCCATACTTCCCTCCCCACACCCATCTTCCCCAGAGAGTTTGTGCTCCAGGAGCAGCAAACTTCGTTCCATATTATCAATTGCCCGCAGCCTTGAAACTTGCTCATTTAGATCCAGAATCTGGGCTTCCAGGGGAGCAATTTTCACACACCCCACACAGCAGTATTCCCCCTCGAACGGCTGTTCAAGGAAAGCATACATGGCACAGGATGTACACCGTGTAGCAATGCCACTTATGGAGTCCATTATTCTAATGGGGATTACAATAGAAATATGCACAGAAAGAAGAATCTACAGTCAGAGTAACACAAAATACAGCAGTTACCTTCTAAAGCCCCTCAAACTTAAGTCCCTTAAACCTAAGTCACACTTAAGACACTGCACACACTTGGGCTCAATGCACACTCACCTCCAAGCTCACACACTCGCTTTTCTGATGCTTTTTTTTAAAGGTAATGTGCCACAAAAATCTGCAGAGCTCACTGCAACAAGATCGGGCATTTTGGGACGCGGCAATACCTAATATGTTTGTGATTTTTACTGTTTATTATGTTTTATATCAGTTCTAGGGAAAGGGGGGTGATTAGAATTTTTAATATTTTATTAATTTTTATTTTTTAAACTTTTTTTCTTTTTTTTCCCACTATTTCTTAGACCATCTAGGGTACATTAACCCTAGATGGTCAGATCGCTCCTACCATATACTGCAATACTTCTGTATTGCAATAGATGGCATTTTTGCAGGTCAATGAGCCACTGGCTCATTGTAACGAATCTCCAGAAGTCATGTAGCCTCGTGTCAAAAGAAGACCCGAGGCTACCATGGCAACCGATCGCCGCCCCCCGATGATGTTCGGTGGTGCGGCGATCGTAAAAAAGATGGCGGCGCCGCCGTCTTTTAAACACCGCCAGTGGCAATGACAGGGTTAATAGCCGCGATATGTGCAAGCACCGACCGCGGATATTAGCGGTGGGGGTTTTCTGCAAAATGCAAAAACCCCCACCCTTGTATGAAGAGGACTCAGCCGGTGAGCCCTCTTCATACACTCCTTATACCTCTGCGCCGTAGAGCTACGGCGCAGAGCGTTAGGGGGTTAAAAATATTTGGTTTTTTTTTTTCTCCCAGAACCCTTGAGATGGATGGATAGATAAATATACATGTATTTTATATTATCCTAATCCGCCATAACAACCTCCCTTGGCAGAGAGCTCCATAATCCAGAATCCCAGTCTATGGCGATGGTATCTCCTCTAGGCATAGAGGATGCCTAGGTATAAAAAGATCTTTGGAGAGATCCCTGTAATGCCCATTCTGGTATTTTGTATGAATTTAGCTGAATGTAATACAATTTTTTTTTCTTTTCCTTCAGAATGGCAAGGACCCTCATATTGGTGCTAGCCACACTCCTGTTCAATTAGAATGTTTGATTGTGGTACAATTGGTCAAAATCTGGATTCTACTTCCTGGCAAAGCATGTGATAAAATGTGGAGTCATTGGCATATATGCTATCTACATCTCTATTAATAAAAACAAGTTACATCAAATAAGTGTCAATATCCAGAGCAACCAATCACTTACCTTCTTTTAAGGGCAAAGTTGAAAATGTATATCTTAAATATAAAACTTTTATAATTTAAAGAGTTTATGTAAAAAGACCATTGTTGTACTTTCAGAAGAGCACATGGCTTCTTGACTGGTTGGTTGATACTAGCAGCAAGATTCATTTCCAAGGTCTCAAAAATGTAGGATGGATTTCAATTTGTGGTTACTCATTGCTGAATTCTAGTCTTCAGGGCTTTCCTAGCATGTTGCAAGTAGTGATGGCACAATGTGGGATAGAGGCAGCTATAGCATTAGCCAATGTTGTGAGCTCTAGTTACATCCTGAGAGGCCATACTAGGCCTCCATCTATGTGGACGCTACTGCAGCCGATACAGAAGCTTCAGCAGTAGCCCAGCCCCAGTGTTTGCAAAATTGTGGATTTGAGAGAAATTGGATCTAAGCTAAGGTTGGATATACCTGTAGATATGTGTAATATCCATTCCAGCATTGTCCTCTGTCTGCGGAATTTGGCATTTAATATCTGTTTGTTTTCTGTGTGTGAACTGTGGTTTAGCTTTTGTTTAGCCACACCCTTTAGCCCTCTAGCTAAATTCACACTGTATGCCCACCATACCACACCACAGCAGGGAGAGGAGGAAGGGATGAGAGCTGCCCACCCCCACCTCTCGCCATAGAGAAATATGGGGCACGGCGCTGTATTCCAGGGGAAGATGGGACATGTCCTACCTTTCCCTGGCTACGGAACGGTACCGCATGTGTGCGGCAGTGTACCGCTCCCTTACGGTGCTGTGCACCCATTGCCGTTTATGGGGCACGTGTATACGGCGGATATACATCCCCCTATACAGCTGTGTGAATGTAGCCTTCGTCTTTTCCAGCAAAGATTACTGGTGTGATGGCAAGAAGGAAGAATCATGGCACTCACCGGGATGAACGTCAGGTGTGAGGTTTGTCCAGGAGCTCCTTTATATACCTGCCCAGTCCCCATCAGGCCTTGCTGGTTATAGTCTTATAGCTTAGCTCTGTAGCTTTCATGTGCTTGCGATTGTTTTGTTTGTACTGGTTGTTGATCTCGGCTATCGTACCTTTGACTCCCTCTTGGACTCCCATTCTCTACTATATGTGCCATCTTGTTTTGACCCGGACCGCTCGTGATTCTTGTGTGTTATTCTTTTGTCTTTTGCTTCTGCACTGTGGCTTAGGGAGGGGCCGACTTTGTGGCTATCCCGTAAGAAATTAGTATATGCAAGGCTCGGTGTCCTGTCTGTCCTCCATATGCATCTTGCCACTCTCCTTTACAGTATGTTAATATTTTCTCTATTGTGACACAAACTTCTACCAAAAATGTTTGTCCTCTTAATTTCACCAGAACATTAAATGGTATGGCGCAGCGTTCTCCTTGCACTTCAATTTGCCTTTAATTTACAGACCTTGGATAATCAAAATACTCATCATTTACATATTAATGCACACAAAATGTACATTTTGTTCAAATTTATTTGTATCAGGCTTTTTCTTAGGCAGCCTTCTCTAAATAGTCCCGAACATGGCTACATCTACCACTATCGTGTGTTGTAACCTATCCACACACAAGTGCGGGAGATTTCTCAGAAGTTTGTGATGGCAGAACTGTTGTTGCCAATGGAAACCAATCAGAGCTCAGATTTCATTTTCCCTCAGCTGTTTTATAAAATTAAAGCTGAGCTCTGATTGGTTTCCATGAGCAGCTTTAACAGTTTTACCTCAGACACTTCTGATAAATCTACCACCACTGTATTATTCTGTCTGTTATAATTAACTTTGCCCCTTGTTTTTTTTAAATTTTTCATTCTTCTACCCCCTAAAAAACTAAAAATTATATAGTAATATGGTAACTCATTATTGCAAGAAGAAGCATTGCTACCGTTGCTGAATTTTCTTGGAATAAGATAAAATATGTTTAGTGTGGCTATTATTTTATCTGTGCCTGGCAATGTGACTTTCTTTGCATAGAGTTTACAGCAGAGTCATAAGAAGCCACAGGTTGTTACATCAAAGACATTGCCCCAGCTAGATCCTAATTCAAAGGCGTCTGGTACCATGGGAAATGGAAAATGACAGAAAGCCAAATGTTTTACTCATGTCTAAGAACATTAATGTTGTTATTGGTTATTTATGACGTTCTGGGTAGCTCTGTACAGCATCTGGGCTCAAATTTGCACATGGATACCTAGATCAGTTTCATGGCTTTGGTGTACATTCGCCTATCACTAACTAAATATAACTGTGAATATATTGTTCCAGTATTACAACCTCACATTTTACTGTGTATATAATTTATGCCGCGGGAGTGGTGAGCGTATTGCGCGGGTGTGGCGCATGTGTGTAACATGTAGGTACATATGTAAAGATGAACACAACAATGCTACAAGCGTCTTTCAAGGGCTGTGTAACATAACTTCCCAAAATCGCCAACAAGACCATCAATTCCAAAAAAAAAACTTATCCATGCCATTATGTAAAAGGAGTCAACAAGGTTCTTATTCTTTTATGCTGCCTGAAGATGCATGTGAAGCAAAATGTGCATTGTGGTGTCCAGCATTATTCTGTGGGTTGAGCACTGTGAGTAAGATTCTACTATTAACTGCACATTCCTATCTTCTGTGGCATATCTGTCCCTTAAATGGAACCGGTCATTAAATTTTAATCCCCCACCCCAAAAAATATTAATTACGGATTCTCATTAAAATAGAATAGCCATATGAGCACTTGTACTTAATCTGATATTTTACTAGGATTAACCAAAAATACAACTGCATTTTTTTTTAATTGGGAACCATGTTGATGCTTTTTATCATGTGGTATGGATATAGCATATGTTCAGGTGTATCATTCATTACCAATCCTCTTGGCTGAACATGTCCATGTAAATATTGCACAATATTGCATATTTTCTAAAAATAAAATTTTTGTGATGGGTAAAGACAAAGGTATATGCTAACTGCAATATGGAATATAATGGAATGAATTGCAGGGGTTTCATTAAAATTACCATATATACTCGAGTATAAGCCTAGTTTTTCAGCACAAAAAATGTGCTGAAAACCCAAACTCTGCTTATACTCGAGTAAAAAAAAAATCAAAACTCACCTTTCCAGCTTCCCCCACTGCTGGCTTTTTACTGGGAAAGGGGGCTGGCTATATACTGGGGAGTAGGTGCTGGCTATATACTGTGGGGCAGGGTCCAGCAGGCTATATAATGGAGAGGCTGTGACCAATGAATTTCCCACCCTCGCTTATACTCGAGTCAATAGGTTTTCTATGTGTGTTTTCCAAAAATGTTCATTAACACACGAAAGGTAGATTATAAATGGCACACTCTACAATTAATTAAAATATACTTTAAAACCAAAATGAACCTACTTGCTAGATCTGTAACATGGTTCCCAAATTGTCCACAAAATTAAACACAGCTATAAATACAAACACACACCAATAAAAAGTATTGCACTTAACTATTCCCACTCTTAGAGAGAACATGGTTTAGAGGGAAAAAGGGGAGGTAAGAGTATGTAAAGTGGCAGGGAAGAGGGTGAATGGAAAAGGGAGAAGGGATACAGGTACAGGAACAAGGTGTGGCTCCTTATGCATTCTTCTTATCAATTTCCCACCCTCGGCTTATACTTGAGCCAATAGGTTTTCCCATGTTTTTGTGGTAAAATAAGGGGCCTCTGCTTATACTCGAGTATATACGGTACATTATTTTGATCAGTTAGTGTGGACACATTTACAAGCTGTAGGAAGGAATCGGCCACACAATCATGGATGACAACATGTGCTTGGCTATACAGTAGTTTATAATCTATAGAGATGAGCAAGCAATAAAATGCTCGAGGTCTTGTTACTCGGGTCGAACTTTTCCCGATGCTCGAGTGCTCGTAACGAATAACGAACCCCATTGAAGTCAATGGGAGGCTCGAGCATTTTTCATATAAAGAAGAACACTGAAGAACACATTGCAGATGCAGTTAGCGGATGTATGGAACATCTGCAATGTGTTCTTCACTGTGTTCTTCACTGTGTTCTTCACTTAAATGATCCTGTGGTCACTGTTTTCATTGTTTTCTTCACTGTTCTTCACTGTGTTTCGTTAAGTAAATGCTCAATCTTGAGAGATACTCGTCCGAGCAACGAGCCGTTTTAAGTACGCTAATACTCGAACGAGCATCAAGCTTGGACGAGTATATTTGCTCATCTCTAATGTGAATGAACGTGACATTCAGCTTGCAGCCCGGAGAATTACATGTGCATTAATTCCATAAGGCTTTGTGTTTCCATATTGTGTGGCTCGTTATTATTTAATGCACAATCTGTACCAAACTCTTCTCCAATAGAAAGGAATTAATTCACTCATGTCCACGTAGTCTTTATACATAGTTTGTGATTTCCTGGATACCATTGCTGATAAAAGATGTTGGTCTTGATAAGTTGTATTTAAGAGTCTGTACTTTATCTGGGAACCAGTTTTGGGTATAGGTATTGGGTTCAGTATAAGCTGATCATGTATCTCCTTGTAGACAATGATTTAACCTGCAACATTCATATGTGTTAAATGTTTACGAACTTTAACTTTGAGGGGGTCCGTGGCCACCAAATTTTATACTGAAAAGGGCCTTCAACCATGAAATACTTGTGTTCCTTGTATTGTGTTCCTGCTCACAATACACATGTACATTCAAATGTCCATTTGACTACTTTTTAAGGGTCAACCAAAGGTCCTGAACAGATTTAAAGCGGGCAGAAGGGGGGCAGATTGGTTCTTGTACCATAGGTAGGAAGGGAATTCCGTACTTGTAGGGGATATAATGCTCATAAAGCCCAGGGCCCATGGCAATGTTAATCCACCACTGGGTAGGAGTTATGCTTTTGTGATTCCAAGCCCTTCCTCGTATGTACATGGCAAGATTTTGGCCCATGCCCAGTTATTTCTATATGTGGACATTTAATAAACTTGTTAAAGGGAGTTAACAAAGCTCTAGGCAGTGTTAGTTCTCTAGGACTGCAACATGTGTGTGTTGTTGGTAGCAGCAGGGCTGTGAAAAATACATTGATATTCCAGGATTGTAGATGGACCTGGAGCATTGGGTTGCATTCCTGTGTTAAATCTCATAGTATAGACCCTCACCTCTTCTCAGTGGAACAGCAATATTGGGCTTCTGGATGGATATTACAGCAGAGGGAAGGGGCAAGGGAACACTTTTCATGCAGAAATCAAAGAATGCCGCATTTTTAGTAGACAATCCCAAAATGTAATCCACAGATCTCCAGGGCTGCTATCTAACACGGTTTACAGTCTTTAACCTTTTGAACTATATAGCTGAAGAGTTGGGATTAATGCCCTAAACAAATGAATTTTAATTGCCCCCGCAATGCCCTTTAGTGAAAGTCTAATTTTTATATTACCTTTAAAACTGACAATGCTGAATGAGGAGCATAATGATTATGATGTGCGTTGGCTTTTGAGGCATAGCAGACGCCTTATTTCTGCAGGGAGGAAGTTTTTACATAACACAGATGTTATGTATGAATATTGACTTGTGGTTTCTCTCTTTTTATATGGTTTTCCACTCCAAAGATTGTGAGACTCTACAATTATTTGTGCAATGATGACACAAGTATCCTGATCTTGTATGGGATACTGACGAATTGGCTTCTACTCATGTTTTCTTTACGATGGAGAGCACAGATAATTTTCTGGTATGAATTTTGCCAAATTAATGTACATCCACCCAGAATACAAATATATGGTATACCGTACCATTTTATATAAATTTTATTATATATATAAAGTTAATACTCCCGTTTAGTCTGGTGGCCAGCTCTGCGATTTAAGCCAAATTCCCTTGTTTCTTGAGCACAGGATGCGTCCACATACTGTGCACCTGGCATGGCTGGATTATCAATAGTGCTGCTGGAGCGCCTGTGCCCAGCAGCTCCATTGATGGTCCGGCCCTTAGTGATTCAGTAATTGCTTGCCTGCACATCTAAGACGTGCAGGCAAGCGATTCTAAGGCCAGCGGGGTATAATGCATGCACATGAGACGAAGCTAGACGAAGCGCAGGAGTGCACGAAACGGCCCGTCGCCGAAGCCTTTCTTGTGCTGCACCTCCCTGTCTTATGCATCAACCTGAATAAAGAAGATTCCCGGTGAGTGCCGCTATCTCTTGTCTTTATTTGTTTGCATGACTCTTAGAGTGTAATCACAGCAAAGTACAGCCAAGTTGAATAAACCATTATAAGGGCTCTTTCACATTGGCATTGTTTTTTCCCATACAATGGCATTGTGATGCATCAGTGGAAATCGTTGAACCACGTTTTCTATGCGTGTTTTCACATTGCCTTGTATTTTCATTGATCCATTGTCTGTGGAATAAATTATGAAACGTCCTATTTTTTTCATGAAAGATAATTTCACTATCTTCCTTGCTGTACTGTTTACCATGTTATCATCTTTCTGTTCCTAGATACCCTGTGTTTAGCTCTATCATTCTTTACATTGCTTGATAATACCAAAAATGTTCATTAACACATTTTTTTTTATAAGGCTGTTTTCTTCAAGCCCCTCCCTTCCTCAATGTAGTGGGCAATGGGAGTTTTCCCCACCATATAGTACTGGATGTGTACAAAGCCCTCTACATAGCCCCGGCACCCTGTGCTGTTTTAGAGAAGAAGTTTGAAAAAGAACCCAAGAAAATAAAGTCCTTGGGAAATCTGTAAACTTTCCCATCCTAACATGCTGTTGCTAGAGGTGGCTCTAACACATCCTAAATCTTAATTCATACACCGTGAATGTCATGCGGCTGTGTATACATCCCCATAGACGGCAATAGGCCCCCAGTAGCTTTAAGGTGCCAAGATAGGATAGGGAAAAGAATAACTTTTAGATGAGGCAGAACAATAAACTAGTGAGTTACTGAGTAGCATAATGCAGAAGGAGTATAAGAAAATTGGTAGCAATTAAGCACCCCAACAGGATATCGCCAAATACTTTGAATTTTGAGACTAAAAGATCAGGATTAAGCAATTTTATTTCATGCAGAACAGAGTCCATAGCATATTTAATCATGTGCGCTTCTACATTGGGGAGACCAAAAGAAACATTTTTGTTAGGTTTAAGGAGCATTGGAGATCAATTGGAACAGGAAAAGGGGCAACAGAGTTGATGGATCATGTAACACTTTTTCATAATGAAACCCAGACATTTTGAGCTTTGCAGCTATTGAACATGTACCACCCCTAAAGAATAATGGTGACCGGTCATGTACCCCCCCCCCCCCCATATGCTTTTCGGGCCTTAGACAAGTAATTATTTTTCCTTCATTTTTGGATGCGGTAGTAACCACAATGAGCAGATGGAAGCGTGGTGCATGTGAAATGGCTGTCACTTGTCTCTACTGCACCTCTGTATCATTACCTATCCCTAAGTAATGTTTGTTAACAAGCTGGAGTAAAGATTGATAGAATGACCCTTCCTGGTCATTCATTGTCTCTATTCTGAAGAACACATTGCAGCTCATTTACTAAGGTTAGGACTGTGCACCTTTTTCAGGGATTACACGGATTGCACACATTTAAGTAGTGTCCACGCTGTTATTTTGGCACACGCAATCCTTTTGTGACATGGCTGCGCTGGCTTCCATGCAACACAAATTAGGAGGCGTGCCGACAGACATTCAGACGGAGCATGAGATTTCGCTTTCATCGGACAATGCACTTGTAAGTAAGTAAATGTGCCCCAGTACCTCTTCATTTTTCAAATCTACATTTGCAACCTACACCTTCCTGTTACAATGACCTTGAACTTTTGAAATGTGTAGGAACAAACCCATTCAAGTTCCAGTTTGGCTGAAGCTGAACCTAAACGTTTAGTTCAGGTTCAGTTCTATGTACTGAACCTAAACCTGTACTCTCATCCCCACTAGTACCAATCCCGATCAGTGCTACCACTACAATTACGGTGCTAGTGTTACCCTTTAAATGCCACCAGGAGTGCTGCTGCAAGCAATTGAATGCCACTGCCATTTTCCCGCAGATTATAGGTGCTGGAATTTTCTATTGGTGGTGTGTGTATTTGTGTGTGAAGGGGGGCCGGGGGGAGCCGAACCCAAATGCTGGACATCGGGCAGGTTGGGGATCTGAACCCACAATGTTCTGCAGTGTTCAAACTACTACTACTACTACTTATGAAAACTAGTTTTCTTGTTACATTTTCTATAAAAAAAATATCAAAGAAATACCTCCTTTCCATACATAAAGATGACCAGGAAAACCTTTGAAAACTAAAATGATCTCTTTTGACTTCATTGAAGAGTTTTTACTATCTCTTAAAAGTCAATTTTTAAACTTGCATATCAGCAATGAATTAGATAATGTACCGATTTACAAAACATTACCATACTCCTTCACTACTTGCATTACTTTATTACATGATCATAAATCTTGAACTTATTATGAGATGTATAACAAGTTGCATTCATTACAGAAAATTGCCATCCTACATCCAATTCTTGTATTGATTTGACAGAGGCCCAGAATCCTAATGCTTATTACAGAAAGTCTACAGATCTACCAGTGTAGAATGAGATAGTGCTGGCATTGGCTAGAAAATGACTACAATTCCACCCAGACACCCTTAAATATCCGACAACTGTGGACACAATATTTAAGCTATACGGTCATGTTATCTTAGAAGTCATTTGTCCACGGCTGTCAGACAAAGATGAAAACAACAATTATTAGATGACAAAAGGGTAACCTCCTTACAAAAATGTTTAGAGTTCGGTCCATGGTTTTATTATATTTTCTAAGCTAGCTACATCCTCATATATCACACTCGATGGACACTTTGATCCCTGCGAGGGAGCGAGCATCTCACAGCTAAAGAACATTAGCAGCTCTACAGCAGCACTCATTGTCCACTAAACGTGAATTGGTTTTATCTTCAATAAAATGTCTCCAAGTGATTTTATATCTTTGGTTTTAACAGGCCAATCTGGGTCACATACGTGTGTGTGTGTAATATATATATTTCAATACTAGCAATATGTAATGTATATAAAAAAGCAACATAGCTGTTAATACGGTCAGTTGGGCGCTATTCTGTATCTCCCCACAAGAGTCCAGATAATGAAACCAAAATAAAGCGGCAGCACTCCGAAGCAGTAAAAAATAGTGGTGTTTATTCCACCTCCAGGCTAGTTCGGAGTGTTGCCATTTTATTTTGGATTCATTATATATAATAACAATTGGTGACAACAAAAAAAAAGGGATAAAACGTTTATACAGTCTCTTATTAAGTAAGGGGAGATTTAGTTTAAAAGCAACTTTAGCATTTTAGCTTTCCATTCTCCATTCAAATTGCACTTCATAGTGGCGGTATTTTTTACATGCCATGCCTTGCCATAAAGGAGGGGAGGGGCTGGCAGAGGGTTCCAAATGCAGTAAAAATGGTGAAACACTTTTACACCAGTTTCTTGTGGGCTTGGATTTTACGGCTTTCACTGTGTGCTCCAAATGACAGATCTATTTCATTCTTTGGGTTGGTGTGATCACAGGGATACTAAATTTGTATAGGTTTTTATGTTTTTGTAAATTTACAAAAATAAGACCTCCCATACAAAAAGATTCTTAATGTTTGCCACTAATAACTTAAATTTTTAGGCGATTTTTTTAATTTTTAATAAATGTATATTACATTTTTTTTTCAGAACCCCAAGAGTACTTTAAGCCTGGGTTGCCAGATTTATCCTACCATAAACTGCTATACTACAGAATGGCAGTATATATGGATTTACCACATTTCATTACAATGTGCAAATCACATTGTAATAAGTTTTAAACCAGACCGACCCTGAGGCATTTACAGGGTTAATGCCTGTGATCGGTGCCAGCATTGACCACAGGTGTTACTGGTGAGTGTTTGCTGCAATATGCCTTGTATGGAGACTGTTCAGCCCATGTACCCTCTTCATACACCCGCAGCTCGAATGTGATGTAATAGTATCTCGCATGTCAGTAAGGGGATAGAGAATGGAATATCTTTTCTAGAACTTCCTAATTTTTGAGAAATTCTGTCAGTTTAACTATAAAAAATCTGCTACAAATGTCATGTGTTGTGAATATTGGCTGAGGTGACCAAACAAATGGTCTTCGAGAAGATCTCCTATAATAGGAAAGAATATAAAATAGTCGAGTTAGTCCACTGCCCTAAGATGGTGACCCCCCCCCCCTCTCTTTGTTTGGCATACCTAAAGAGGCATAACCCTTTTCACCTTTCCCTCTACTTCTCCCTGTAAATAGTGTGCCTACTGAAAAAGGTAAAAAAGGCAGGAAAGGACTCTACCTGTAGGGGGAGTACACTCTAGACCAGTGGTGGCGAACCTATGGCACGGGTGCCATAGGTGGCACTCAGAACCCTCTCAATGGGCACCCTCGCCATCACCCCAGGGCAGAGTTCAAGGATTCAAGGACTCAAGGACTCTTTTAGTCCCAGGCAGCCCAGGACCCTAGGAAACACTGATAAATTCCTCTCCTTTTTTCTACTGTATTGATGTCCTCAGGTGCCCTTTACAATTTTAACCCATGAAAGAGCAAGGAGTAATAAGTTTCTGCTTAAATTGTTGCATTGGCACTTTGCCAAAAATATGTGGGTTTTGGTTGTAGTTTGGGCACTTGGTGTCTAAAAGGTTTGCCATCACTGCTCTAGACGCTCTCAGTTGTGATTCTGTGAGCTACAGAACTAGAGATACAGACAGTTAAAGACTGTTTAATGCAGATAAACATCCAGTTCCTGCCTTTTCTCTTTCAGTAGGCATGTGACTTACAGGGAGAAGTAGTGGAAGGTCAAAAGGTTTATAACACTTTTAAGTAAGGGTTAAATGCTTTATTTTAAATGCATGGTCCTATTATGGGAGAATGAAGGGGACTGAACAATCCTGTATATGAAAAACCCTTGGCACCCGATTTCCCAACAGTTGATTTTAACTTTTTCTGAATCACTGCTATAAACTCAATATAAGTTAATAAAGAAATGTCTTACATGTTTACACCTGCTATTTTCTAGGTGAGTGCACAGTTCGAGTGTTGAGGGATGACCGTCCAAATCTCAATTTAATTAGAATACTGTGGTGGGATCTTATAAGAACCACATTCCCAAACCTCAATGCAGTAACCTTATAAGAAAATGGGACAAAATTCCTATACCAAACAATCAAGCTCATGTATCATGCCCTGTGCACCATTTTTTTGGCTTATGGGGCATGAAAAAATTGAAACTCCAAAAACTGATTCAGTGATTCTGGCATACAGTACAATGGCTACATTGATGATTAAGACTAGTGCACAGTAAAATGGAAGAGCAGGAAAAGAAAGGAGAATTGGGGGTTTTATTTCTATACATATTTCTTTTTACACTTAAGTTTCTTTCATTCCTGTTAGCATATAGTCATTAGACATCTAGTCTACCCTTTTTTTCAGTTGATAATTTTGTAGGAATATGTCCTACACTCTAATTTGAACAGGCTCATATAAGGTATTTTAACCCTGTGTGTCTCTATTTGCAAAATTTGTAGTACCAGTAGGTAACTCCTATCCATTCTATTGAGTCAGTGGACACGATTCACATCCCTTATTGATGAGGGTGAGCATGGCCGCAATCATACGCTGGTCCTTGAATCTCCCCATTGAGTGGGGAGAAGTGCTGGTTGGTGACTCTGACCTGTTATCCTAGTTTGCATCGTTGTATGCAGAACAGACCGGTTCCCTTACTTGTGACCGTAAACATTTTATTAAATAGAAATCACTTTTCTAAAAAAAAAAAGTCTAGAGTCCTTAGATACAATAAACCAGTAGTTTTATCAATATAATCATTCCTTTTGATATGCACTTTTTTTTCAGGAAGAACATCACGATTTCAGTTAATCTCACATTTTCAAGGCTATAGGACAAGATGTTCTTGACTTTACTAATGGTATTTGGAATATAAGCAGTCATAGCCTATTATCGAGGAAAAATATATGGATTTGCAAATACTGCTATGGTTAGTCAAACTTCTAATGAAATCAGAAAAAAGATAAAGTAGATACTCTATTGAACAGCTGAGTTGTATTCCTTACTTTAAGGCTTCTGTTGGCATTGTATACAGGGATTTTGCTAATCCAGGCCTCTATTTAATTAGGATCCAGTGTTGCAATGATAAGCATGATGTTCTTGGCTTTAGCTCTCCTTGTGTTGTGGTTTCTCTCTAAAGGGAAATAGGCATAGCATGGTAGTCATGGTAATAAAATATCATTTCAATAAAATTTAGGCTGGAAGCTCAAAGGAATCTACTGCTCCCAAAGCAAATTTCAATATCCTTTCATTCTTAAAGTCCTTAGTTTACCAGTCTCTGAATAATGACTTTGGAACTGAAAGAGAGGATTGTTTATTTTTATACTTGAAGACATGTGGAGCTGGTGAAATCGATTCTGTAGAAGACACACTTTGTTTCCCTTGTTTCAATACCACTTAGCAAGCCTTTGTTTAATATTCAGGAAGTCTAATCACTCCATCTGTATCAGATGCTCGTGGTGGCCCAGTGTACTCAAGCATCAGCGCCTCGAATGTAGAAGAGAACAAATAAACAAGATTGGAAATATTGTTCCAGTAGAGTTGTCATTCTTTGACTCTAACAAGGCATCAGCACTATAGAGGTTTGACTATGGAATAATCAACCATCATAAGAGCTGAACTTTAGTATACTTTCCCCATGAATAGTTCTTGTACATCCTCTTGACTCCATCTGGTTGATTAAAAAAACAATTTATATTCTCTCCTTTTACCAAAAAAACATGCTATCTATATGTTAAAGCACACTTGGTTAACTACTGTGAATAAATAAAATCCTAGGGAATGAGTAAATGTTTAGAGAATCCATATGTAAAAAACTCTTATGTAGCAGGTGTCACTCGTTTCTTGGAATGATTGCTATATGCCCTTGTTTGACAATTTCCATTTCTGCATGAGATATAACTTGAAACGTTTTATGGCCTGATATTAATTTCCAGTAACAGTTTGGGTTGTGGAAAGCCAGAAAAGCATGGGAAAAGATTTAACAAAGGTATACGAGAGCAGAACTGTTATAGTTGGTAATGGCAACCAGTCAGAGCTCAGCTTTCATTTACCCATAGCTATTAATATTAAACCTCTGGTTGAGCAGTTATGCTCTTAGAAACAACGGGGGAGATTTATCAAAAGTGTCTATGTTCTACTGCATTCAAAACAGAAAAACATGAAAATGATGTCATGGTTTACTTCTTGGTGTCCTCGAAATATAGGCGTGTGTGATATATAGAGAGACTTTGCACTGAAAAGAACATGCAGAATTCTTGCACATCTACAAGTGTCTGCATAGGCTTTGTGTTGTGGCTGCACTGGCAAGACAGAAAAAAATGTGCACCTAAACGTTCGTGTTAGTGCTCAGTCACAATTCTGCAGCATGAACAAAGTGCACCAAAAAAAATTGATGCACACATCCTGAGCAATGCAGGGTTTGCCAGATTACTGAAGACCCTGCACCAGCTATGATTAATCTGCCGCACCCTGCACACTCTACAGGCAAACAACAGTTTGCCGAGCCATGGCATGGGATGATTTTAACTTTTTTAAGAAAAGAGAATGGGCCACATTTATCAAAAGTAGTGCAAACTTTTTTTATTTTGACTGCTTTGCCGCATATAAAAATTAAAAATAAATAAAACCTATAGAGACCCTCAGTTTTCAAATCTTCAGCTTGTTCCACATAAAAATGATACAATACATGGGCAATTTTTTTTCCCTAGCTTTTCACTGCATGTTAACTGGTTTTACAAAAAAAATAAAATTTTGAAAGTAGACACATTATGATACATCTCGTTCTGGGAGCAGAAAATGTGTGGTTAGATTATCAGGGTACAGGTTTATATCCCCTTTATTTAGCCTCTGACACAGAGATGCCTATTTGACACTGTCAGCTCTCCTACTCCATCTCTGATATTTCACATCATACTAGATTTGCTGTGCCTCCCCAGATAAACAACTTGTCTCTATGTAGCTTGTAGTTCTCCCTACTGCTGCCTCAGGGGCTCAGGGGGGCGGAGCTACAGTACAGAGAGACAAGCTCCACAGGCCTCAGGCAAGATGGCAGCCGACCTAAAGTCAGAAGTTACACAGTCCTGTCTAGGGGCGACTGAAATTATGTATAGCAGAACTGATACAGGCAGATTTGGATTTGAACTGATCCGGTCAGCCGGAAGCGCCTACAATGCTTAGAGAAGGAGACGGATGGGAGTAGCCCAAGTTTATTTTTTAATCTCAGATAACCCCTTTATAATTATGGTTTGATATTATAGATGGGCGCACAATTATTTTTTTATTGAGCTTTTCACTTTCTGACCATCTCTAAATTTGCAACATATTTTTAGTGAATACTACAACAGGATCATATATTTCTTTATTCTCCTGCTAAAGATTTGTTCCACTTGTTCATAAATTATGACATGAGTTAAGATGTTTTGGTCCTTTAGTATTGAGTTGCTGTACATCATCCAATGTCCCTGTTATATTTAGATAATGACAATCTTTTCATATGACTCACATGTATCTCCTCTGTTTTCATTAATGTTCTTTAGAAGTAAGCCTTAAGATGAGCCAACTCTTATATCATTTTACAAATCACTAAGTTTTTGTAGATTTTAGAAGAAAAATGACAATTGCCAACTTACAGCCAGATTATATGCAGGGGTAAAGCATTTGGCTGCACAAAGATAGCAGTTGCCTGAGGATGCCAAAAAGCCTTTTTTGTTGATGGATATATGATGGAACAAGTATTACAAATCAGGAAACGAACACGACCTCGGCACTCATCCGCAAATTCAGGCATTGCTTTGATTAAAAACTTCTTCTTTTATTAGAGATAATACATAAAAAGTAGCATCCAGAGAATGTGTCCAAAAGAGCAACCCACAGACCAACCGTTTTGGCTGTCATGGTCTGAGACCATGAATAAGGCGTGACAGCCAAAACGCGTTGCGAGTGTACCCACGTTCATCTGAATGTAGTCTAAAAGAAATGTATGTAATAGATATAAAAGTAAATAATTTATGTAAATATTTACTTTGGAACCCTGTGGGATGACACTTCTGCAACAAATCTTCCTTATCGCTATTGCAATCCATAAAATGTTATCTTAAATCTTTTTTGTAGAAATGTGTTCTCAGTTTTTTCTTTTCACTTATACTTGCCACACAATTCAATTTATTTTGGAATATTTTACCTAGTCTGCACTAAATGCATTAAGTAAAAAGTCTTAATGGATATAAATTGCCTGTGTGCTGATGCATTATATAATGGAAATTAATGAAAACTTTGCTGTGCTAATGTTCTAAATAAGGTGAACTTTGTTCCATAGTTTATGGTTTATTGATATGATGGTGTGGCCCTATTCCATATTACTTGCAGTTACTTTATTAAACAATTTATTAAACAATTTACAATTATGTAATTTTTCCTTTCAAAATAAATTGTATTTTATCCAAATGAAAGGTTCCAAATTATATTCATATTTAAGTTGTCAGCAAGCATTTTCATTCTAGTTTCCAGAAGATTATGCAGGATCCAGAGTGGAGATGCCCACAGATCTGGTCAAGGGGATTCATTTTGTTTTGGGCCTGGTCTAGAATTCTGTTTTAATATTATTTTTTAAAAATTTTTGTGATATAATCTTAGGTCCATATGTATTTGTTATCTGGCCTACAGCATTCAAGGGATGTAGTGGATAGTGGTAGACTACCATTGGACCGAGGTAAGTATTAGCATACGCTGGGTGTTGGCTGCAGTTTGCATATACTAACAGATACAAGTAATACAGGAAGCTAATGATGGTGAAAACTTAGCCCCCATGCTAACCCCCTTGGTCTGTAGGTAAAAAGTCTGATCGAACATAAAATAGTTATGTGTAATTAGAAACTGGCAGGTTAGAATGACAAATTCTTTAAACTCAAGGGTATACTTGGTGTATTTGTCCAGATGAAACTGGAGTGCCCTGAGAGCTACACTGTGGGGAATAGAGGTGTATAATGACACCACATCACAACTAAGCCAGTGGAAATGGGTTCCTGGTTTCCTTCAGGACTCACGCGATGTCCTGCAGGCATTGGATGGTTTACACTGGGGTGATGATTTCCACTGGCTTAGTTGTGATGTGGTGTCATTATACACCTCCATTGTGGTGTCATTATACACCTCCATTCCCCACAGTGTAGCCATCAGGGTTCTCCAGTTTCATCTGGACAAATACACCAAGTATACCCTTGAGTTTACAGACCATCCTTTTCCTTTGCAAAGGTTTTTTTTGCCTCTCTTAGGACTTTATCTGGGTAAACCCCTGTGAGGAAACGTTCTTGTAGTTCCTCCGCCTTGTTTCAAAGTCCGAGTCCAAAGAGCATTTCTCCTAATACGCAGGAACTGTCCCTTTGGAATACCCCTCTTCAGGGTGGTGGATGTGACTTTTCCATGATAGGAAGTTATTTGAGGCGGTGGGTTTACGGTAGGCCGTTGTTTTTGAGTTTCCATCCTTCATAATGGTATAGTGAGATCTAGAAGGAAATAGTTTCCAATTTGAACTCTGATTCAATTTTATACCCCCATTGTTTTCATTGAGAGTATTTACAAATCAGGGCATAGAAAGAGTACGTCCAGCCCAGAGAAGAGGGGACTGGAACAACAGCATACTAAGAAAGAGTCCCAATGGATTTTTCGGATGAAATTGTTTAAACCGGAGGGTTTAAATGACTCCATTTCTTTTGCACCATTTATTGAATAGGTCTCCTTAATGGAGTCCCATCGCTTTGTACCTTTCATCTCTGCTCTAGAGTAACTCATTCTACCTATAGCAAGGACCAGAGATAAGAGAGCTTCTATATATATCTGCTAACTATAGCAAACGGTGGAGCAAATAGTCCCCCCCCCCCCTACGAAAAAATTGCTCTTTCTAGATTAACTCCTTCTCTTTCAGCATATGTTTTTTTCTTTTTTTTGGACACTTCCAGGTCCTACATACTATCACCGCAGTTCCTATTATACGAGACTGAAGCTCTATAGCTTCTTATCCCGAAACAATAAATACCCTGGCCTGCGGGATAACTATCTAAAGTACTAGAATAATCCAAACTCTCTGACCTAGAGTCTGGAGTATCCATCTCTATAATCATTTGAGGACACAATACTTTCTCTAACTTTCCTCCGACATTTAGCATCCAGGTAGACGCGTAACCCCCCCCCAAACCCTCCTCCCTGAACGGAACCAATGGGAGGAGAGGGCGGTCTTTTTAGCGGTTGTTTTTGTTACCGGAGAGATAAACTATACCCTCCAATAGAACGCGGCCTCTGAAGGAAGGGGCGGAGCTATCCATTTAAAAGCCCAGCTGACGGGCCGTGCGTTTAGCTACGACTAAAACGCTGGCGCCCACCATCAGGACGCCGCGCATCTCTCTAAAACACTATCTGTATGTTTGCATGAATGAGATTAGGACAATTTCTATCTCCATAACGCTCCACTGATGAGCCCATTGTCTGGTGGGTGAAACGCGTTGGGAGAGAGAGATAGTGAGAATGAACCTGGCTCTGGGATATTCATGTTTGTAGTAGCAGTGCAGGTTTTCTGTCAGTTACGTTTAGAAGGGACTATTTAGTATAGTTGGATATGAAGGCAATATATCTAACATCAGCTTGACAGCTGAATCCCTTCACTGATAGTCGGCCAAAGATATCAGAGAGCACAGAACGTGCCGGCTTGGTCGGCCCGCTTTTTCCTGGCTTGTTAATAATGTGGATGGCTACCTAGATTCCACATTTTGTAATAGACTGAAATTAAAAAGTCCACTTGCAGTCTATGCATTATGGGATTCTAGCCTATAATACGCACTTTTTGATTGTTTTGTATCTGTGGAGGGAACTAAACCCTTTTTATTATAAATATAAATAAAAGTTACATTTTAAAATTATTATCTCCAAAAACCACGTCAGTGACTCCCCTTGTTACCTTCCACTTAGTAGTGTCTATTCGGAACACCATTTTGTCAGTCAGTAATGATTTTGGTATGAGGTATACTTTACATCTATAGTTTTAAAGGTTGCCTAGAACAGGAGGAAAAGATAAAATGAATTTTTATAAGAAATAAAAAGATAAAAAGCGTGACTGTCCATATTTGATGGCCATACATGTAAGATCGATGAGGGATTTAATGAGGATTTTTAGAACTTTTGCCTGAAACTGACTTTAATGAAAAAAGAGAAATTGTGTAACTGTTCAAAGAGCAATTCTAGTAAATGGCAGAGGTCAGGACTAGGTAGGAATGGAATCAACCACATTTTATCCAGTTTTTTTTTTTTTAATATTTATATTATAGAGAAGGAAGGGACTTGTGATTTATAATAAACAGGATTTTAAAATTCGGGTTTGGACAAACCCAAATTTTAACTGGTTCGCTTAAGTCTGGGCATCAGTCACACCCCATGATCAATGCTAGCACAATTGCCAGCAGCATTTAACAGTTTACCCACTGCAAAGTCACCAGTGGCATTTAATATACGGGGCATGATTACTGGGCACCAATTGCCAGTGGGGTACAAACTGCCATTTTTGCGGTGCTCCCAATATTTAATCAGGGAGCAGCTTCCCTCCCACGGTTGCAACCTACAACAGTGACAATCACCAATTGCAAGCTCAATGAGAAGGAGGAGGAGGTTTGATTCAAACCTATATATATATATATTTTTTAACTGAAATAATTGTAATTTTGTTTCTTTTTGATTCATTTTTTTTTTTTTTTTTAATTAGCTATGCAGGACAGATGTTATTACTGATGTATCTGATGTCCTGAATGAGCGAACCAAAACATGTTTATATTTAAAAATCAAGATAGTCTTAAATATTGATGATGTAGTTCCCATATATTAGAGTATGCTCGCTCAAAATTTTTATTGGGTAAGAAGACTTTAGTAAATAGCTTTGGGGAGCTCTATTATGTGTCTGGATTGGATTCATTTTTGGGTCTATTTTGAGGCTCCTAGAATGAAGTTTAAGGAACTTAAGAAACATATACAGTATGGGGCTTAAATCTAGATGTGAACGCTCCCTGGTCTGAATAAATTAATGATGTGGCTCCTGAAATTGGTCCCCAACTGTTGGGCAAAACGATAAAAAAAAAACATTTTATAATATCTCTGAATTAAAGCAAGGACACATACAATAGATAACATGGCTATTGTTAGCATACTACTTTATTGTTTATCTATGTATGTGTCAAAATAACACAAAATATGTAAACTTTGTTGAAATTACTTAAACTTCAAGTTGATTTTGATGCGGACAAACATACTTCCTGCCTATACTATATGTGCTTTGATCAATCAGAACAAACAATGGTTTATAAAACAACAAAAAGCTTAAAAGCGCTGGATTGCAATTACTTAGAAGAATGAATTTTCTGCAACTTAACGTAAATAAGTATGAGGCCTTTGGTCAGCTGTGGACGGACATTGATTACATTTTAATGAGCTGGGGCTGATTAAAGCATTCTTTTCTGCCAGCCTGCAGACGTTTTCAACTTGATTTGTGTAAAAGGTCCATGATGATAGCAGATTATTTCTTGTTTAATAACCACATTAACAATCCATTAGTTCAAAGGCACAAACACAGTTTTTTCGCTTAAAACAAATGCACATTTTACTACTTTATTGAATGAGTAAGGCCTATGGGACAAATGTAGTCTTACAGTACCTAAAGGTAGAAGTACCCAAACGTAGATGAGGAGGAATTCAGGCCCCCGGATATAGCATATTAAACCAACTGGAGTATTTATGAAAACAAGTAAAATTCCATTAAATACACATATGAAAAAATCCAATGCTTTTCGGATCAGTATGATCAGGCATGATAGTATATAGTACATAGTGAGCATGTGTACTTATATACACCACAATCACAGGGATACCAGAACGAAAATGATGCTCGGTTCTCTTTTTTTGCATACTCCTCTGGCTCCCGAGAGATTCATTGACAGTGACTAGGAGGGTTACCATTTTTGTGGCATGATCTACCTAAAGGATAATCAAAAGCTCTTAGGCTCTGTGCAAAATATAGCTGGAGTCCAATCTGCTACCCCCTGCCTATGACAAATCTAAACATTAGGGTTGTATCTGTACCCATATTATGTGCGAACAAATATGGATTACTGACTTTGTCAGAGCTGTTACTCTCTTCATGGCTCCCTAAGGGACTCTAGATTTGCTGTTTGGATGGTGCAGGCTACCAGTTACAGGTCCCAAGTCTACTTATATACAGGCTGTCTGTAGGTCATGTATTTGCCTTTATGGTGGTCTGAAGGAGGGTATCCCGAAACATGTCCCCCAAACAATAATTATGCTGGTATTTATGCCATTTATTTCATTTGGTATGGTTTGTTTCATTTTAAATCAATTAAAACTAAATTTTATACCTCTAAAAATGAGTTGATTCAGCTACTGATGTTGACACTCCCATTGGATTTGGCTATTAGCGCCCCACAATAGCTTTCCATTTTTCACTGGACCCCTTTTTTGGACCCCTCTTGGTACTGGGTTATTTGGAGCTGCTTGACCAGCCGCCCATACCTACTACTGGTGATTATTTGTCATACATCGAGGAACCTTTCATGAAGCGAAAAAAGTAAACGGTCCAGCCAGTCTCCAAACACCAGGTATCTTTATTCAAGGTTACATCAAAAGTAAAATCCACTCAGACAGATGGTCACAGAGGCCTACGCGTTTCAGGCAGACAACCTGCCCTTAGTCATGGCTGACATGCACTGTTTAAAACTCACATATATATAGTGATACAAACAATTAAGTATTCAACAGTAACGCCCCACAGGTGGAGCTGCGTTGTATCCGGTGCCGCCCCTAGGTCAGACAGCAAATATAGCGGAACCCCTATAACATGATAATAATAGTTTACATCAATAGTACCTGATTAGTACAGCAATAGTGGCATTAATAAAACGGAAAACACTCTATAAGTTATATGTAAACTCCAATAATTGCCGTTCGGCTGGGTCATGTGATGCGTGTCAGCTGACACATCCAAATCACATGGTCTACAGTCATGTGACCAGCTGACAGTCGCATAGCAACGGACAGCTACATCAAGTACCGGGCATCGGGATAGCATATCTTGCAGAGGTAGCATCACAACGGGGCTTGGAGAGGCCTTCTATCGGCATCGCAGCGGAGGCCCACAGAGAACCGCACGAGGATGAAGGCCCGGGCGGCCACCGGGAGGGACCACGCGGCGTGGCCGATAGGGCTTCCCCTCATCATGTTACAGGTCTGGAATAAAAAAAAATTTGTAAGTAAATTAAGAACAGTACATGTGCAAAGATAATTAAAAACCTGTGGCTAAGTCAACATCATGCAAGACAGTATAAGATATAAATATTAATCTAGATATTAGTAGAGGAACGTGACCAAGCTATCAATGCATAGCAAAGAGAGAGGTGTAACCCGGGCTAGTAGTGGTATATTAATTCCCTTTTAAGATTTAAACCTTGTGGGGAGGACGTGCTCAAGGTAAAGATCCAATACGCCTCTCTGTTGGCCAGACGGGCTCCAATGTTCCCCCCCCTGATATTACTGTGAACCTTCTCTATAGCATATGCACTTAGTGTGTGGGTATCACCGTTATGTACCCTGACAAAGTGCTGTGATGCTCCGGATAGATTACGGCCTGTGGGGTTCAAGATATCGTGTAAATGTTCTGAAAATCTAACTTTAAATTTACGGGTAGTATGTCCCACATACATTAGATTGCATATATTGCACTGTATAATGTACACGACATTTGTCGAGTTACAGTTCAAAAGTTTCCTGATAGGGAACTTTTTTTCACCATCGCTGGAAAAGATGTGTTTCTTTTTGTGGGTCACAAATTTACACGTCAGACAACGAGATGCACCACATTTATAAAAGCCCTGTGTAGACAACCAGGTAGGAGTCACCGTGGTGGAAAAGAGGGAAGGAGACAAAATGTTAGCTAGACTTTGCCCTCTTCTGCAGACAATTCTGCATCCGTCATCTAGAATCCTTTCCAACGTGGGATCAGTTTTGAGTAGGGGCAGATGTTGATGGACTATGTTGGAAATGGCCTTAAATTGTGGGCTATACTGCAGAACCAACGTTGGGACTGGGGCAAGGTTTCGATTTTTGTTTGAAGTAGGTTGTTGTGGGTACAAAAGGCTTCGTCTGTCCCTATTGATGACCTGGCCACAGGCTCTATTCAATGTCCATTTAGGGTACCCTCTATTTCTAAGTCTGTTGCAGACACTCTTTGCCTCCGCATGAAATGTGGTGTCATTGGTACAATTTCTTTTGGCCCTTGTCAGTTCACCCACTGGAATGGCCCGTATTGTGTGTGGTGGATGTTGGGACTTGGCATGTAGAATAGTGTTGCCAGCCGTAGGTTTACGGTATGTTTTGGTGGCAACACCATTCCCACAGATGCCTGAGAGTGTCAAGTCAAGGAAGGAGATCTCATTAGGATGGGTGGCAAATGTAAATTTCAGGTTGACAGTGTTGTCATTCAAATAGTCAACAAAGAGTGGTATGGCAGGTACCCCTCCACGCCAGACGATCAAAATATCGTCGATGTACCTGCCATACCACTCTATACAATCCAGAAACGGGTTATCAGGGGAGTAGATCGTGAACTCCTCCCACCATGACATGGTCAGGTTCGCTAATGATGGTGAAAACTTAGCCCCCATGCTAACCCCCTTGGTCTGCAGATAGTAAATCTGATCAAACATAAAATAATTATGTGTAATTAGAAATTGGCAGGTCAGAATAACAAACTCTTTAAACTCAAGGGTATACTTGGTGTATTTGTCCAGATGAAACTGGAGAGCCCTGATGGCTACACTGTGGGGAATGGAGGTGTATAATGACACCACATCACAACTAAGCCAGTTGGAAATCATCACCCCAATGTGACCATCCAATGCCTGCAGGACATCGCGTAGTCCTGAAGGAAGCCAGGAACCCGTCTTACCAGGGTTGTAGTACCCAATCAAGCCACTACTTAAGTTTCACAAGGATCCAATGCCTGAAACAATGGGGCGCATGGGGGGTGGTATTAACCCTTTATGGGTCTTGGAAGGGCATGGACTATGGGTACCACTGGATCTTTGACACATATCTGTTCGGCCTGACCCTTGGTAAGTGCCCCTAAGCTGATGCCTTCATCCAGCAATTTCCTAAGTTCCTCATTAAATGTTTGGTCGGGTTTTCCCGTAATTTCCGGTAGGTACTGGGATCATTGAGTAATAACAAAAATTTGTTCCCTATACATTTCCTTGTCCATCAGACTACTGACCCCCCCTTGTCCCGACATTTTATGATGACATCATGCCATTGGTAATTTTTGTGCCAATGCCTGTTTGAGTGAGGTGGAAGGTTATGCGTCCTAGATTCATTGTGCATATGCTCCTTTAATTTTTTTAGGTCGCGTTCCATCCTCAACTGAACAGGTCCATGCAATCGGCACGGGAGTTTACAGGGTAAACCTCGGATTCTTTACCTGAAGTCCCTGTAGTTCTCTCGTATTTTTGGGACTTATCACTCACCAAGACTCATCAAATTCAATAATGTAAATTGATCCTTAAAGTAAATGTTATAAATTCATTAGTACTTACTTGGTGATTTGTGACCCACATCAGAATCATCAACAGTGAAAAGTGACGTTTTACAGTTTAGGTCTCTATAACTTGTTAATATCACATATGGTGAGTAGATGTCAAGTCCTTGTCAGGAACAAAATAAGTCCCAACGATAAGAGTCTAACTTGGGTCATGGGAAAGGACATGATTAGACAAATTTATCACATCTAGGTCACCTACTTGGGTTTCCTGCTTCTGAGAGTCCAGAGGGGAGCCAGTTGTTCCTTCGGTGTTTCCGCCCCCCTCTACGTTTTTTGGCTTCCTATTCCTTTTTTTCTTATAGTATGAGCAACTCTGGGGGCTCTATCCCCCTGTTCCGTTTTCCGATTCTTGTGTTAGGTATTCAGAAGAGTCCAGTTCGGAGGAAGCAAGCCTACTCTTTGTGTATTGTCCCGGGACGTCTTCTGTGGATTTCCTCAGGATAGAGCGAGGAGTCTGGGAAGTCTCTCCCAACGTCCCCATTCGTAATACCTGTTGTTTCTCATATCATACTCATCTCTTTGGAACTGACCCTCTTTCGTTCAGCAATTTTATCTTCCATCCAGTAATATGTTGTGTTTTATTTTTGCATGTGTCATCAAATTCTCCCTGCGTTAATTCTGTTTGAGATTTACTTTAGCTTTGTCAATATCAACTTGTAGCTCCTGTAATTTATTTTCCTCATTTGTAATAATTAAGTCCATCAATTTAAAGGAGCATTCGGACAGAATAGCATTCCATGTGACGGTAATTCATCAGAATAGATTATAGAGGGAATTTTCTTCAGTCGTATCCTCTTGGGATATATTTTCCTATCAATATATGCATTATTGTATCCCTTGGTGAAACTAAGTAGTTGGCTGATTGGGTACTACAACCTTGGTACGAGGTTCCTGGCTTCCTTCAGGACCACGCGATGTCCTGCAGGCATTGGATGGTCTACATTGGGGTGATGATTTCCACTGGCTTAGTTGTGATGTGGTGTCATTATACACCTCCATCCCCACAGTGTAGCCATCAGGGTTCTCCAGTTTCATCTGGACAAATCACCAATATACCCTTGAGTTTAAGAGTTTGTTATTCTGACCTGCCAATTTCTAATTACTAATTATTTATGTTGATCAGATTTACTATCTGCAGACAAGGGGTTAGCATGGGGGCTAAGTTTTCACCATCATTACGAACCTGACCATGTCATGGTGGGAGGATTCACGATCTACTCCCCTGATAACCCGTTTTCTGGATTGTATAGAGGGTATGCAGGTACATCGACGATATTTGATCGTCTGGCGTGGAGGGGTCCTGCCATAACCACTCTTTGTTGACTATTTGAATGAACAACTGTCACCTGAAATTTACATTTGCCACCCATCCTAATGAGATCATCTCCTTCCTTGACTTGACACTCTCAGGCATCTGGTGGGAATGGTGTTGCCACCAACATACCGTAAACCTACGGCTGGCAACACTATTCTACATGCCAATCCCACAACACACCCAATACGGGCCTTCCAGTGGTGAACTGACAAGGCCAAAGAAATTGTACCATGACACCACATTTCATGCGGAGGCAAAGAGTGTCTGCAACAGACTTAGAAATAGAGGGTACCCTAAATGGACATTGATAGAGCCTGTTGGCCAGGTCATCAATAGGGACAGACGAAGCCTTTTGTACCCACAACAACCTACTTCAAACAAAATCGAAACCTTGCCCCAGTCCAACGTTGGTTCTGCAGTATAGCCCACAATTTAAGGCCATTTCCAACTAGTCCATCAACATCTGCCCTACTCAAAACTGATCCACGTTGGAAAGGATTCTAGATGACGGATTGCAGAATTGTCTGCAGAAGAGGGCAAAGTCTAGCTAACATTTGTCTCCTTCCCTCTTTTCCACCACGGTGACTCCTACCTGGTTGTCTACACGGGCTTTTATAAATGTGGTGCATCTCGTTGTCTGACTGTAAATTTGTGACCCACAAAAGAAACACATCTTTTCCAGCGATGGTGAAAAAAGTTCCCTATCAGGAAACTTTTGAACTTACTCGACAAATGTCCGTGTACATTATACAGTGCAATATATGCAATCTACATTTATGTGGGACATCCTACCCGTAAATTTAAAGTTAGATTTTCAGAACCATTTACACGAATCTTGAACCCCACAGGCCGTAATCTATCCGGAGCATCACAGCACTTGTCAGGGTACATAACGGTGTAACCCACACACTAAGTGCATTGCTATAGAGAAGGTTCACAGTAATATCAGGGGGGGAACATTGGAGCCCGTCTGGCCCAACAGAGAGGCGTATTGGATCTTTACCTTGAGCACGTCCTCCCCACAAGGTTTAATCTTAAAGGGAATTAATATACCACTACTAGCCGGGTTACACCTCTCTCTTTGCTATGTTGATAGCTTGGTCACGTTCCTCTACTAATATCTAGATTAATATTTATTCTTATACTGTCTTGCATGATGTTGACTAGCCACATGTTTTAATTATCTTTGCACATGTACTGTTCTTAATTTACTTACAAATTTTTTTTTATTCCAGACCTGTAACATGATGAGGGGAAGCCCTATCAGGCCACGCGCGTGGTCCCTCCCGGGGCCCCCGGGCCTTCATCTCGTGCGGTTCTCTGTGGGCCTCCGCTGCGGATGCCGAAGAAGGCCTCTCCAAGCCCCGTTGTGATGCTACCTCTGCAAGATATGCTATCCCGATCCCGGTACTTGATGTAGCTTCCGTGCGATGCGACGTCATCTGTCACATGACTGTAGACCATGTGATTGGATGTTCAGCTGACACGCCATCACATGACCCACCAGAACGGCAATTAATTGGAGTTTACATATAACTTATAGAGTGTTTTCCGTTTTATTAATGCCACTCTGCTGTACTATCAGGTACTATTGATGTAAACTATTATATCATGTTATAGGGGTTCCGCTATATTGTGCTGTCTGAACCTAGGGGCCGGCACCGGATACAACGCAGCTCACTGTGGGGCGTTACTGTTGAATCACTTAATTGTTGTATCACTTATATATGTGAGTTTTAAACTGCATGTCAGCCATGACTAAGGGCAGGTGTCTGCCTGAAACGCGTAGGCCTCTGTGACCATCTGTCTGAGTGGATTTTACTTTTGATGTAACCTTGAATAAAGATACCTGGTGTTTGGGAGACTGGCTGGACGTTACTTTTTTCGCTTAATGAAAGGTCCTCGATGATGACAAATAATCACCAGTAGTAGGTTGGCGCTGGTCAAGCGCTCCAAAACCATACCAAGAGGGTCCAAAAAAGGGGTCCAGTGAAAAATGGCAAGCTATTGTGGGGCGCTATAGCCAACTCCAATGGGATGTCCAACATCAGTAGCTGAATCACTCATTTATTATAGAGTAATAAAATTTTAGTTTTTTGATTTAAAATGAACAAACCATATCCAAAATGAACATGAATGGCATAAATACCAGCATAATTATTGTCTTGGGGACATGTTTCGGGATATCCCCCTTCAGCCATAAAAGGCAATATACATGACCTACAGACAGCCTGTATATAAGTAGACTTGTGACCTGTACTGGTAGCACTGCACCATGCCAAACGCAAATCTAGAGTCCCTTAGGGAGCATAAGAGAGTAACAGCTCTTACAAAGTCATTAATCCATATTTGTGCCAATAATATGGGACAGATCTCAACATTGTTTAGATTTGTCATAGGCAGGGGTAGCAGATTGGACTCCAGCTATATTTTGACAGGAGCCTAGAGCTTTTGATTATCCTTTTAGGTAGATCATGCCACAAACTGGTTACCCTCCTATTCACTGTCAATGAATCTCTCGGGGAGCCAGATGGTATGCAAAAAAAAGAGACCGAGCATCATTTTCCGTTCTGGTACCCTGTGATTTGGTTTGTATACTAAGTACATGCTCACTATGTACTATATACTATCATGGCCTGATCATACTGATCCGAAACGCATTGGATTTTTTTCATATGTGTATTTAATGGATTTTACTTGTTTTCATAAATTGACTCCAGTTGGTTTAATATGCTATATCCGGGGGCCTGAATTCCTCCTCATCTACGTTTGTGGTACTTCTACCTTTAGGTACTTCAAGACTACATTTGTCCCATAGGCCTTACTCATTCAATACAAGTAGTAAAATGTGCATTTTGTTTTAAGCGAAAAACTGGTTTGTTTGTGCCTTTGAACTAATGGATTGTTAAGTGGTTATTAAACAAGAAATAATCGTCTATCATCATGACCTTTTACACAAATCAAGTTGAAAACGTCTGCGCTGGCAGAAAAGAATGCTTAATCAGCCCCAGCTCATTAAATGTAATCAATGTCCGTCCACAGCTGACCAAAGGCCTCATACTTTTTTACATGTAAGTTGCAGAAATATTCATCTTCTAAGTAATTGCATCCAGCGCTTTTAAGCTTTTTGTTTTGTTTTTATAACCATTGTTTGTTCTGATCGATCAAAGCACATATATATTAGGCAGGAAATCTTTTTGTCAGCAGCAAAATCAACTTGAATGTTAAGTAATTTCACAAAGTTTACATATTGTGTGTATTTTAGACACATACATAGATCAAATAATTAGTATTGCTAACAATCAGCCAGTGTATCTATTGTAGTGTCCTTGCTTAATTCAAGATATATTTTAATGTTTTTTTTTTTTATCGTTTTTGCCCAACAGTTGGGGACCAATTTCAGAGCCCACATCTTAAATTTATTCAGACCAGGGAGCGTTTCACATCTAGATTTAAGCCCATACGTATATGTTTCTTAAGTTTCCTTAAAACTTCATTCGGAGCCTCAAAATAGACCCAAAAATGCAATCCAATCCAGACCATATATAGAGCTCCCCAAAGCTACTTTACTAAAGTCTTCTTACCCAATAAAAATTTTGAGCGAGCATACTCTAATATATGGGAACTACATCTATCATAATTTTTAAGACTATCTTGATTTTTTAATATTAAACTGTTTTTGGTCGCTCATCTCAGGACATCAGAGTACATCAGTTAATAACATCTGTCCTGCATAGCTAATTAAAAAAAACAAAAAAAATGAATCAAAAAGAACACAATTACAATTTTTCAGTTAAAAAAGCTATATATATATATAGGTTTGACTCAAACCTCCTCCTCCTCCTCCATTGACGCTTGCAATTGGTGCATTGTCACTGTTGTAGTTGCAACCGTGGGAGGAAGCTGCTCCCCTGATTAAATAATTGGGAGCACCGCAAAATTGGCAGTTTGTACCCCACTGGCATTTGGTGCCGCAGTAATCATGCCCACGTAATTTAAATGCCACTGGTGACTTTGCAGGGTACTGTTTTTAAATGCTGCTGGCAATGGTGCTAGCATTGATCATGGGTGTGACTGATGCCCCGACTTAGCGAACCACTTAAAATTTGGGTTTGTCCAAACCCGAATTTAAAATCCTGTTTATTATAAATCACAATGTCCCTTCTGCTATAATTATAATATTTAAAAAAAAAAAAAAATCTGGATAAATGTGTGATTCCATTCCTACCTAGTCCTGACCTCTGCATTTACTTAGAATTGCTCTTTGAACAGTTACACATTTTCTCCTTTTTTCATTAAAGTCAGCTTTCAGGCAAAAGTTCTAAAAATCCTCATTAAATCCCTCATCGATCTTACATGTATGGCATCAAACTATGAAATGGCAGTCACGCTTTTTATCTTTTTATTTTCTTATAAAATTCATTTATCTTTTCCTCCTGTTTAGGCAACCTTTTAAAACTCATAGATGTAAAGTATACCTCATACCAAAATCATTACTGACTGACAAAATGGTGTTCCGAATAGACCTACTAAGTGGAAGGTAACAAGGGAGTCACTGACGTGGTTTTGGAGATAATAATTTTAAAATGTAACTTTTATTTATTTATTTATAATAAAAAGGGTTTAGTCCCTCCACAGATTACAAAACATCAAAAGTGCGTATTAATAGCTAGACTATATCCCATAATGCATAGACTGCAAGTGGACTTTTTAATTTCAGTCTATTACAAAATGTGAATCTAGGTAGCCACCACATTTATTAACACCAGGAAAAAGCGGCGCGACCAAGCCGGCACGTTCTTGCTCTCTTATATCTTTGGCCGACTATCAGTGAAGGGATTCAGCTGTCAAGCTGATTTTTAGATATGAGCTTCATACCAACTATACTAAATAGTCCCTTCTAAACTTAACTGACAGAAACCTTGCACTGCTACTACAAACATGGACTATCCCAGAGCCAGGTCATTCTCACTATCTCTCTCTCCCACGCGTTTCACCCACCAACAATGGGCTCCATCAGTGGAGCGTTATGGATATAAATTGTCCTAATCTCATTCATGCAACCATACAGATAGTGTTTTAGAGAGATGCGCTGGCGTCCTGATGGTGGGCGCCAGCTTTAGTCGTAGCTAAACGCACGGCCCGTCAGCTGGGCTTTTATGGATAGCTGCCCCTTCCTTCAGAGGCCGCGTTCTATGGGAGGGTATAGTTTCATCTCTCCTGTCAAAATACACCGCTAAAAAGCCACGCCCTCTCCTCCCATTGTTCCCGTCCAGGGAGGAGGGTTTGGGGGGGGTTACGCGATCTCCCTCGGATGCTAAATTCGGAGGAAAGTTAGAGAGTAAGTATTGTGTCCTCAGATTGATTATAGAGATGGATACTCCAGACTCAGGTCAAGAGTTTGGATTATTCAAGTACTTTAGATAGTTATCCCGCAGCCAGGGTATTTATTGTTTCGGGTAAGAAGCTATAGAGCTTCAGTCTCAATAATAGGAACTGGCGGTGATTAGTATGTAGACTGGAAGTGTCCAAAAAAAGAAAAAAACATAGGCTGAAAGAAAGGGTTTTAATCTAGAAAAGCAATTTTTTCGTAGGGGGGGGGGACTTTGCTCCACCGTTTGCTATCAGTTAGAGCATAATCTATATGACCTCTCTTATCTCGGTCCTTGCTAGAGGTAGAATGATTACTCTAGAGCAGAGATGAAAGGTACAAAGCGATGGGACTCCATTAGGAGACCTTATTCAATAAATGGTGCAAAAGAATGGAGTCATTTAAACCCTCCGGTTTAAACCATTTCATCCGAAAAATCCATTGGGACTCTTTCTTAGTCATGCTTTTTGTTCCAGTCCCTCTTCTCTGGGCTGGACGTACTCTTTCTATGCCCTGATTTGTAAATACTCTCAATGAAACAATGTGGGTATAAAATTGACATCAGAGTTCAAATTGGAAACTATTTCCTTTCTAGATCTCACTATATCCATTATGAAGGATGGAACTCAAAAACAACGGCCTACCGTAAACCCACCGCCTCAAATACTTCTATCATGGAAAGTCACCATCACCACCCCTGAAGAGGGTATTCCAAAGGGACAGTTCCCTGCGTCTTAGGAGGAACTGCTCTTTGGACTCGACTTTGAAACCAGGCGGAGGAACTACAAGAACGTTTCCCACAGGGGTTACCCAGATAAAGTCCTAAGAGAGGCAACACTTTGCAAAGGAAAAGGATGTCTTTGGCTGCAGTTTGCATATACTAACAGATACAAGTAATACAGGAAGCTCTGCACTGAATTATAAGGGAAAAGGGAGGTAAGTTAAGTTTTCAGTGATCCCCAACAATCCTGTCAAAGAAATCCTGTAAAGTGTAAGAAACAAAAAAGCACAACAGGAGAGGACGGCACCTCATGTAATATCGTCAAGATAAAGTGCTAGGTGAGTAATGAAAGCTGCTCACCTGTTAGTGTGCAATATGAAGCCCTCTCCGGGGAAAGGTTACTCGATGTATGACAAATAATCACCAGTAGTAGCTATGGGCGGCTGGTCAAGCAGCTCCAAATAACCCGGTACCAAGAGGGGTCCAGTGAAAAATGGAAAGCTATTGTGGGGCGCTAAAAGCCAAATCCAATGGGAGTGTCAACATCAGTAGCAAAACTGAATCAACTCATTTTATTATAGAGTAATACAATTTTAGTTTTTATTGATACATTTTTATTGATTAAAATGAAACAAACCATATCCAAAATGACATGAAATGGCATAAATACCAGCATAATTATAGTCTTTGGTGACATGTTTCGGGATATACCCTCCTTCAGACCAGAAAAGGCAAATGACATGACCTACAGACAGCCTGTATATAAGTAGACTTGGGGCCTGTACTGGTAGCCTGCACCATCCAAACAGCAAATCTAGAGTCCCTTAGGGAGCCGTGAAGAGAGTAGCAGCCATAACAGCTCTTGACAAAGTCAGTTATCCATATTTGTGCGCACATAATATGGGTACAGATACACCATAATGTTTTGGATTTGCCATAGGCAGGGGGTAGCAGATTGGACTCCAGCTATATTTTTTGCACAAGAGCCTAAGAGCTTTTGGTTATCCTTTAGGTACATCATGCCACAAACTGGTTAACCTTCCTAGTCACTGTCAATGAATCTCTCGGGGAGCCAGAGGAGTATGCAAAAAAAAAAGAAAACCGAGCATCATTTTTCGTTCTGGTATCCCTGTGATTTGGTTTGTATATAAGTACAATGCTCACTATGTACTATATACTATCATGCCTGATGAAGGTTCGCGTACTGATCCGAAACGCATTGGATTTTTTCATATGTGTATTTTAATGGAATTTTACTTGTTTTCATAAATTACTCCAGTTGGTTAATATGCTATATCCGGGGGCCTGAATTCTGCCTCATCCACGTTGGGTACTTCTACCTTTAGGTACTTCAGAAGACTACATTTGTGCCATAGGCCTTACTCATTCAATAAAGTAGTAAAATGTGCATTTTGTTTTAAGCGAAAAACTGTTTTGTTTGTGCCTTTGAACTAATGGATTGTTAATGTGGTTATTAAACAAGAAATAATCTGCCTATTCATCATGGACCTTTTACACAAATCAAGTTGAAAACGTCTGCAGGCTGGCAGAAAAGAATGCTTTAATCAGCCCCAGCTCATTAAAATGTAATCAATGTCCGTCCACAGCTGACCAAAGGCCTCATACTTATTTACATGTTAAGTTGCAGAAAATATTCATCTTCTAAGTAATTGCAATCCAGCGCTTTTAAGCTTTTTGTTTTGTTTTATAACCATTGTTTGTTCTGATCTGATCAAAGCACATATAGTATAGGCAGGAAGTATGTTTGTCAGCATCAAAATCAACTTGAATGTTAAGTAATTTCAACAAAATTTTACATATTTTGTGTATTTTAGACACATACATAGATAAACAATAAAGTAGTATTGCTAACAATCAGCCATTGTTATCTATTGTAGTGTCCTTGCTTTAATTAAAGAGATATTTATAAAATGTTTTTTTTTTTATCGTTTTTGCCCAACAGTTGGGGACCAATTTCAGAGCCCACATCATTAAATTTATTCAGACCAGGGGAGCGTTCACATCTAGATTTAAGCCCCATACTGTATATGTTTCTTAAGTTCCTTTAAACTTCATTCTAGGAGCCTCAAAATAGACCCAAAAATGCAATCCAATCCAGACCATATATAGAGCTCCCCAAAGCTGCTTTACTAAAGTCTTCTTACCCAATAAAAATTTTGAGCGAGCATACTCTAATATATGGGAACTACATCTATCATATATTTTAAGACTTATCTTGTTTTTTTAAATATTAAACATGTTTTGGTTCGCTCATCTCAGGACATCAGAGTACATCAGTTAATAACATCTGTCCCTGCATAGCTAATTAAAAAAAACAAAAAAAAATGAATCAAAAAAGAAACAAAATTACAATTATTTCAGTTAAAATATATATATGTATATATATATATATATATATATATATATATATATATATATAGGTTTGACTCAAACCCTCCTCCTCCTTCTCCATTGACGCTTGCAATTGGTGATTGTCACTGTTGTAGGTTGCAACCGTGGGAGGAAAGCACCGCAAAAATGGCAGTTTGTACCCCCACTGGCATATTGGTGCCGCAGTAATCATGCCCACCGTAATTTAAATGCCACTGGTGACTTTGCAGGTGTAAACTGTTTAAATGCTGCTGGCAATTGGTGCTAGCATTGATCATGGGTGTGACTGATGCCCAGACTTAAGCGAACCAGTTAAAATTTGGGTTTGTCCAAACCCGAATTTTAAAATCCTGTTTATTATAAATCACAATGTCCCTTCTCTATAATTATAATATTTAAAAAAAAAAAATCTGGATAAAATGTGGTGATTCCATTCCTACCTAGTCCTGACCTCTGCCATTTACTAGAATTGCTCTTTGAACAGTTACACAATTTCTCCTTTTTTCATGAAAGTCAGCTTTCAGGCAAAAGTTCTAAAAATCCTCATTAAATCCCTCATCGATCTTACATGGCTATGGCATTCAAACTATGAAATGGCAGTCACGCTTTTTATCTTTTTATTTTCTTATAAAAATTCATTTATCTTTTCCTCCTGTTCTAGGCAACCTTTTAAAACTCATAGATGTAAAGTATACCCTCATACCAAAATCATTACTGACTGACAAAATGGTGTTCCGAATAGACACTACTAAGTGGAAGGTAACAAGGGGAGTCACTGACGTGGTTTTTGGAGATAATAATTTTAAAATGTAACTTTTATTTATTTATTTATAATAAAAAGGGTTTAGTTCCCTCCACAGATTACAAAACAATCAAAAAGTGCGTATTATAGGCTAGATATATCCCATAATGCATAGACTGCAAGTGGACTTTTTAATTTCAGTCTATTACAAAATGTGGAATCTAGGTAGCCATCCACATTTATTAACAAGCAGGAAAAAGCGGCCGACCAAGCCGGCACGTTCGTGCTCTCTTGATATCTTTGGCCCGACTATCAGTGAAGGGATTCAGCTGTCAAGCTGATGTTAGATATATAGCTTTCATATCCAACTATACTAAATAGTCCCTTCTAAACGTAACTGACAGAAAACCTGCACTGCTACTACAAACATGGACTATCCCAGAGCCAGGTTCATTCTCACTATCTCTCTCTCCCAACGCGTTTCACCCACCAGACAATGGGCTCATCAGTGGAGCGTTATGGAGATAGAAATTGTCCCTAATCTCATTCATGCAAACATACAGATAGTGTTTTAGAGAGATGCGCTGGCGTCCTGATGGTGGGCGCCAGCGTTTTAGTCGTAGCTAAACGCACGGCCCGTCAGCTGGGCTTTTAAATGGATAGCTCCGGCCCTTCCTTCAGAGGCCGCGTTTCTATTGGAGGGTATAGTTTCATCTCTCCGGTCAAAAGAGAACGCCGCTAAAAAGCCACGCCCCTCTCCTCCCATTGGTTCCCGTCTCAGGGAGGAGGGTTTGGGGGTGGGGTTACGGCGATCTACCTCGGATGCTAAATGTCGGAGGAAAGTTAGAGAGTAAGTATGTGTCCTCAGATATGATTATAGAGATGGATACTCCAGACTCTAGGTCAGAAGAGTTTGGATTATTCTAGTACTTTAGATAGTTATCCCGCAGGCCAGGGTATTTATTGTTTCGGGATAAGAAGCTATAGAGCTTCAGTCTCGTATTATAGGAACTGCGGTGATTAGTATGTAGGACCTGGAAGTGTCCAAAAAAAAGAAAAAAACATATGCTGAAAAGAGAAGGAGTTTAATCTAGAAAGAGCAATTTTTTCGTAGGGGGGGGGGGGGGGACTATTTGCTCCACCGTTTGCTATAGTTAGCAGAATCTATATAGAAGCTCTCTTATCTCTGGTCCTTGCTATAGGTAGAATGAGTTACTCATAGAGCAGAGATGAAAGGTACAAAAGCGATGGGACTCCAATTAGGAGACCTTATTCAATAAATGGTGCAAAAGAAATGGAGTCATTTAAACCCTCCGGTTTAACACATTTCATCCGAAAAATCCATTGGGACTCTTTTCTTAGTATGCTGTTGTTCCAGTCCCCTCTTCTCTGGGCTGGACGTACTCTTTCTATGCCCTGATTTTGTAAATACTCTCAATGAAAACAATGTGGGTATAAAATTGACATCGGAGTTCAAATTGGAAACTATTTCCTTTCTAGATCTCACTATATCCATTATGAAGGATGGAACTCTAAAAACAACGGCCTACCGTAAACCCACCGCCTCAAATAACTTCCTATCATGGAAAAGTCACCATCCACCACCCCTGAAGAGGGGTATTCCAAAGGGACAGTTCCTGCGTATTAGGAGGAACTGCTCTTTGGACTCGGACTTTGAAACCAAGGCGGAGGAACTACAAGAACGTTTCCTCAACAGGGGTTACCCAGATAAAGTCCTAAGAGAGGCAAAAACCTTTGCAAAGGAAAAGGATAGGTCTTCTTTGTTGGTTCCAAAACTGAGGGAGGAAGGAAAGAATATAATCCGCCTCATTGGTACCTATGACGATAGAGCACCAATGGTCAAAAACCTCCTAAAAAATTCTGGGGAATCTTGAAACATGATCAAGACCTCAAAAACAGAATTGAACCCTACCCCTCCATTACGTATAGAAGGGGAAGAAATTTGGGAGATCGTCTTGTCCATAGCCACCTTAGACCAGTGACCTCTGAAGACAACTGGCTAAAAAAATGTAACATCAAAGGGACTTACAGATGTGGCAACTGTAAAGCCTGCAAATTCATCTACCAAAGTAAAACTTTTCAGAGTGTATCTACGGGCACAATCTACGAGAATAGAGAGTTCATCAACTGTAGAACAGCTGGAGTAGTCTATCTGGCGACTTGTCCGTGCCCGATGAATTATGTGGGCAAGACGATAATAGAATTTAGAGTCAGAATCTTGGACCATATAGGCAATGCGAGGAGAGGGGATGATACCCCCCTGGCTAACCACATCCGTCAACATCATGATGGAAACCTAGAGGCCCTAAGATTTCAGGGCATAGAAAGAGTACGTCCAGCCCAGAGAAGAGGGGACTGGAACAACAGCATCCTAAGAAAAGAGTCCCAATGGATTTTTCGGATGAAATGTGTTAAACCGGAGGGTTTAAATGACTCCATTTCTTTTGCACCATTTATTGAATAAGGTCTCCTAATTGGAGTCCCCATCGCTTTTGTACCTTTCACTCTGCTCTATGAGTAATCATTCTACCTATAGCAAGGACCAGAGATAAGAGAGCTTCTATATAGATCTGCTAACTATAGCAAACGGTGGAGCAAATAGTCCCCCCCCCCCCTACGAAAAAATGCTCTTCTAGATTAAACTCCTTCTCTTTTCAGCATATGTTTTTCTTTTTTTTGGACACTTCCAGGTCCTACATACTTAATCCACCGCAGTTCCTATAATACGAGACTGAAGCTCTATGATTCTTATCCCGAAACAATAAATACCCTGGCCTGCGGGATAACTATCTAAAGTACTAGAATAATCCAAACTCTTCTGACCTAGAGTCTGGAGTATCCATCTCCTATAATCATATCTGAGGACAATACTTATCTCTAACTTTCCCGACATTTAGCATCCGAGGTAGATGCCGTTAACCCCACCCCAAACCCTCCTCCGAGACGGGAACCAATGGGAGGAGAGGGGCGTGGCTTTTTAGCGGCGTTCTCTTTGACGGAGAGATGAAACTATACCCTCCAATAGAAACGCGGCCTCTGAAGGAAGGCCGCAATATCCATTTAAAAGCCCACTCGACGGGCCGTGCGTTTAGCTACGACTAAAAACGCTGGCGCCCACCATCAGGAGCCAGCGCATCTCTCTAAAAAACACTAGTGTTTGCATGAATGAGATTAGGACCAATTTCATCCCATAAGCTCCCTGATGAGCCCATTGTCTGGTGGGCGAAACGCGTTGGGAGAGAGAGATAGTGAGAATGAACTGGCTCTGGGATTAGTCCATGTTTGTAGTAGCAGTGCAGGTTTCTGTCAGTTACGTTTAGAAGGGAATATTAGTATAGTGGATATGAAAGCTACAATCTAACATCAGCTTGACAGCTGAATCCCTTCACTGATGTCGGGCCAAAGATATCAAGAGAGCACGAACGTGCCGGCTTGGATGGCCGTTTTTCCTGCTTGTTAATAAATGTGGATGGCTACCTAGATTCCCATTTTGTAATAGACTGAAATTAAAAAGTCCACTTGCAGTCTATGCATATATGGGATAATTAGCCTATAATACACACTTTTTGATTGTTTTGTAATCTGTGGAGGGAACTAAACCCTTTTTATTATAAATAAATAAATAAAAGTTACATTTTAAAATTATTATCTCCAAAAACCACGTCAGTGACTCCCTTTGTGCCAAAGTGTGGTTGAGATATTATACCAACAACGCTCCCCAGTGAATAAGTGGAAGGTAACCCAGGTCTCCAAAGCTTCTTCTATCATCTTTCTGTTATGAAAAACACTGATTATTTGGCTTTTATGCAATTACGGCACTTGAGAAAAAACTTATTTTTCTCACCAATGTATTTATAAAGTTTAGTAAACTGATTTTTAGGACTTTGGTCCATCACTAATTCAGAAAAAGACTTTTTGAATCACAAGTTTTGAATTTCACACTGAAATCAATGTTCAAAGGTTGAGCTCCTTCCCCATAGCAGTGAAAAGCGGCATAAACGCACAGAGTAAACCAACCAATATCAACTGGTTTCTGATGATTATGGAATGTATTCTTCAGTATTTGCAGACCAAATCACAGGATGGAGAAAAGTCAATGTCTTGGGTTAAATTGATGTCCCATAGGCCATATACGTCATCACATGTCAAGTGTTGGGTGGGAAATGTTGTAGGTAGTTTATATGATGATTTAATATACACAGACATAGTTTTTGTTGTCTCTGTTCACTCTGCTCTTTCCACAACCCATATCTTTTATGTATTTTTCAATTACAAAGCTATATGAGGTCTTGCTATCTGCTAGACAAATTGTACCTTCTTCTGTTGCCTTTTAATATTCTGTTCCACCACATTTTAAAATATTTTTCCAGCCTCCCAGTACATGGAATTGGCAAAAAACTTTCAATCTGAGGTTAGTATGACGCCTCCCCTTTTATTCTTTGAATTGGTACAATCAGAGATGCAAAATTTTATATAGCTTACCTATGTCTTAATACCATTTAAAAAAAAAAAAAAAAAAACCTTTAATAAAAAAAAAAACCTGTCCGCAATATTATGATACCTTTTTCATACTTCAGTGCACTGAGCTATGTAACTGGTCCTTCTTTGTGGGATGCCATCATCTTTTCATTTACACCGTTTTTTAAAACTGCTCACTTTAAAAAAAAAAATTATTCGAGGCAAAATGGAAAAAAGCATTTTGGCACTATTTTCCGTTATGGGATTTACTGATGGAAATGTGTGTGTTTGTTTGTTTTTGTTTTTAAATTTCTTTTATGATTGGACATTTGGGGATGTGGCAATACTTAATATGATTATGATTTTACAACAAATGGGAAAGAAAAGTATAACTAAAGAGAAGTACACCGCAAGTATACCCAAGATGTAGAGTACAAACACTTTATTGAACACTGGAAGCAAACTCTACCAGGTTAGAAACCAGCATATAACACAATGAGGGGAAACTGAGGCTACAGCCCACCAACCACCCTTGCCGCTAGGAATTAGGCAGAGTGTATATTACTAAAAAGCATGACAAATGGTAAAGGTATAGATTATGATTGAATAAATGGTATAATAGAGATCAATGACTGTGAATATTCCTAAATTATCCTGCTTAAGAGAAATGCATGTGACTATATCAGTCTATATGAAATCTATGTGATGGTCCAATACATGATCACCCAACTAGAGCAAGGAGGGGGATTTAAAATATTTGGGGTTTTTTGCATCTTTTTCATATTTTTAAAAATATTTTAAAATTTCTTGAGCTTTATATTTTGTAGCTGTACTGACTCAATGGAGGCTTAAGGATTTTTACTGACAACTGAATAGATGGTAGAATTTATTCACTGAACTTGAACTTTGTAGCAGAAATAAATGGTTTGGATTTTTGACAATATACGGCAAAGAGAATTTCTAACAAATTGTTGCCTCTCCCATGCGATGAACACATTGTATGCATTCAGAATTGAACTGTAAGAGCTACGCCGTAGAACCTGTTGAGAGGTGTTCCTTAGCAACAAGAGAGTTGCCTTTCAATGGGTAATAAATTAGCAGTATTAAGTGTCAGGTATTTATTATACAGTGAACAAACACTAAATCTCCCATATATTGCTTAGACTGACATTTTTTTAGCTGATATGTGTGGGGGTTGATCATCAGGGAATTGAAACATTTTAATTTTTGATTAAGTTGTAAGCAGACCTTTGGCGAGATAATGTCATGCAGTCTAAGAATTAATGACCTGATGTGCTATAATGGGATCTCTCTCATTAGCACAAGCATTATCCTATTAAAACCATGGTGCCTGGCAGTCAGAGGTAAGCAATGCTATAATTATTCATAAGCTGGAGCCTGACCTCTTGTACTGTGCAGGGGAGAAGGAGAGGAATACCCTGAAAATCCAATACTAGGAGTCGAAGGTTTTAAAGGTCAAGCCTCCTATTAATATTACCAACAACACAAGTATACAGTCCTTCTGGACTGGATACATCTTATAATTCAGTTACAGTATAAAAATACAGTATTGTAATTGTATATGGTGTGTTTTAAGCTTGATACATGCATTTCCCCAATCTGTAATATCAATCTTCTGTATAATGCAGTTTAGGTTTCATTTTACAGGCACAAGTCCACTATTGAATTGAAAACCATTCCCTGTCACATCTATAACAAGGACTTATTTTGCGCCTATGACAATCTCCCTTCAAAATTTGCCATTGCAGTTTTCTGTCATGTTCTCTGACCACCTGAAAACACATCACAAAAAAGTTGCACATTTTAGTGCAAACCGACAAATGCTCCTACCAGGGGTGGTAAATAGCTTAGAGCTTTGCAACTTTAGATCAATATGACTTTTTAATCGATAATAAAAATACCCAATAAAATACATCTGACTAGCAAAAAAGCCAAAAAACAAGACTTTTGATACATGTGCCCCATTTGTGTGGCAGCTCTTGGTGTTAACCTGCCGTGCAGATCATGACAGATATGCTAAGAGGCACCGGCTTTATTGGATTGCACTATAATCTGTGCCAGAAAAAGATGTGACCATTTGCTGGGAGGTGGCATGTTAATGACTTCATTGGATTTGAGACTTTTGGATGAAAAGTAGCAGTTTTTTTGTGCAAATGATTCCAATGTGTTTCCTATGTTAGGAGGGGGACTAGAGTGAAAGTGTGAGTGAACAAGTCAGACTGCATAAATTTGTCCACCATATCTAAATTCAATTGATAAATCTGGCTAAAGGGAAAATTGGAGTAGGTTGGCAAATGTTACAAAAAGAGTTGCACATTTTTGCGCAGATCGGCAGTTAAGACAATTGTACACCATAGACCTGGCGTAAATACATACCCCAAACTAAATACGTCCTCAAACTCAATCCAGGAGAATTCCCCCCTGCACTTTAATTAAACACCTAACAATGAGGGGAACTCAAGGTTAATATATTTAAAAATCTTATAAGTTTTTTTTTATTTCATATCAATTAAAACTAATACAAACATTGACTTAAACAAAGATTAAAATTAAAAAATGGTCCCAAGTTACTGGGGGAGACTTCAGCAGTTCATCTCAGGTACACTCATTATACTTTTGCACAATGTATCGAGCAATAAAGTGCATTTCTTATCTGTACTCTATAGTATATAGGTTATTACCTTGCTATGGCCCCGACGCGCGTTTCGCCTAATGCTTCCTCAGGAGGCGTGTTTAACTGAGAGGTATGTCCGGTTATTTAAGGTCTGGGGTGTTTATCATGTGATTTGTAGAAGAGCTATGATGGGTGGAAGTATCTGTCAATCATTTGTTTTGTGGAATCGCCTGCTAACTGGCGCATGCCTTTCTACTTCTTCCGCCTGTAGTAAGATGGCGACGACCCTCTTCCGGCCACAGCCGCGCCTGCGCAGTCCTGAGACAGGGAGAAATTCTATCTCTCCTGGCTGGGCGTGCGCATGCGCCCAAGTGTTTATCGGAAGAGTCGTCACCGGCTGTGTCAGTGGTTGGGATGCGCTCACAGGTAATGCTATGGAGTGTAAGATACAAGAGGGATGGATAAAGAAGGTTATTTCTAGCATATGTATATGTTATTGCCGCTATTCCTGCAAGTTCCGATTAGCTTAGATTTTAATTTATGTAGATATTATTATCGCTGTATCTATGTAGACTGGTCCTATTCAGTTTAATAGTGTAGTGAAAAGTGTTAAAAGTGCAAATAAGTTATTATTTGAGAAGACCTAGAGAATTAACTAGGAGGCAGTGTTTTAAGAATATAAAATGTGCGTGGTGCTAACCTTTTGTGTGTCCATATTGTAGAAATATGTTAGTCCTATTCAAACACTTATGGTGATGTGACAGGCAGTGCCTTGTGAGTGGGAAAATTAATAAATTAAGGGAAACTTAAGTGATATTATATAGGTATTGTGTGTGTGGGTGATTGGATTTATCCCCTAATACCCTTAAGTGTAGACTTGATGAAAGTAAATGTTCCTTTTGTGGTGTAATAATTGAATAAACATAGACATGTCCCCGTTTCTCCATCTGACTTAACATCAAGGGAAATCCTCTTTGGCTTTCTATTAATTACTAGTGATTGGGCTAACTGAACCCTATACATCCCCGTAAGTATGCTATATGTGAGTGCTGTGCCCGTGGTGAGTGTGTCATAAAGCTAGAGTGCCAGTGGTGTAAGTGTCATAGATCTAGATTCCCATCTTAAATTTAACACCTTGATTCACATGTGAATGCAAATGCTATCAACCAATATCAACCAATCTTTTGGTATTGAGGGGACTATCAACCAGTCTTTTGGTATTAAGGGGACTATCAATTTTTAAATGTATTAAAGTCGTAAATACATGGCGTAAATACAGTAATAAATCTCCCATTCCTCACAAGTTTCTGAGGGATCTACCAGCCATAACCTAGAATTCTTGAGCTGAAATTACATGCTGTGTTCAGTAGTTCTACATTCAGGCTGGTAAATCCTATAGACACATGGAGAAAGTGTGAACAACCAGTCTTATTTTCACTGTGGGAAAGATGAGCAGAAGCTCACAGTGGTGTCAGATTGCATCAATGTCTACATGAAGTTAAGGGGGATAGTGAGCAACAGTTACGTAAAAACAGTTACTGGAAGAACTAAAAATTAGATCGACTACAGAGGGGAAAACTGCAAAACGTAAATGTCATAAAATACATATTCTATAGTGGGCAAAAGTGCTTTAATCTGAATGGAGTTTGCAAATCATCTCTCCCTGCTCCGTTGATCCTTTTATTGCTTCTAAGAGTCATAATTAAAGGGTTTTTTCTGTTATCTTTTGGAACTCCTGAGTGACTCGGGCCAAGTAAGAAAATAAAAATTACTCGCTCTTCTGTTGGTTCCCATTTTTGTGGCAGAGCCCTTCTACAGAGAGATCAGTGTTCTCCTTTCTTTGACCATTAAGGCCAATGATTGCTGACTTGGTCACCAGAACTCCAAAACTTCCATCCCAGCTGGAATTGTCAACAATGGATGGTTGTAGCACAGAAATGGGTAGCTGGAGAAATGTTAGTAATTTTTTTTTTGGCAAAGTACCATATATACTTGAGTTTTTATTTCAAAAATTTTGTCTTCTACACAACTCACTTTTTTACAATAGTGTTTAAAAAATAAACTTGTATATTTGCCCTCGAGTCACATGGAGAGTCCTATTCTCTTGTCTTCATATCTATCAGAGTGCGCACACTCTGACAACAGCAGGTCATAGGCACATCATAGTGTATGTGCGGATAGAGACGCATCTCTGCCTGCTCTTCTTACTTTACTTGGGATGGGGGTTTTGCTGCATGGGCATTTCACTACTAGGGAGTCTCTTGCAGGGCATTTCTTTACAGGAGTACTTTTGCAGGGAGTGTTATTAGTGAGGGAGGGCTGCATGGGGTATTTTGTATGTGGGGAAGGCTGCTAGGCATTTCATTACTCAAAGCCCACCCTAGGCTTATACTTGAGTCAAGTTTTCCCAGTATTTTTTGGAAAATTAGGGGCCTCGGCTTATGCTCAGGTCGGCTTACACTTGAGTATATACGATACATATAATTACTCATAATACCCTCACCCAATAAAGTACATTGATTAATATGATTTGCATGTAAAATCTTGTTCATCGAGAAAAGGAGCAGCACAGAAAACTCATCTTACATCTGCATCTACAGAAAGTTCTTTTTGCAATTAATTTAAAACACGTAAAGGCAAAAGTTATTAAAATGTCAAACAATTAAAATAACATTAAATTCATAAAAATACATTAATTCTAAATATTTCTTGATCACTTGATAATGATATTCAAAGCAAGAAAAAATGGGCAGAAATCTATTGATATTTTCAGGACAATCATGTTTTAATTGTTACAAGGCTGACCTTTTCGAGTACAGAGAACATGTTCCTCAAATTCATTCTGCGTAATAGCTGTGAAATGGTAATATCATTTATTTTCTCTCCTGCCTGGTTAAACTCAAATTTGTCTGATTTCCTCAGTCTATGCATATAAATGCACATGTACCCATTGATCATGGTTCTCCTGTTAATTTATATTTTTTTCTTTTTAGGATGTGACCCATATCCGCTATTTAGCTTGGAACTAATCTGATATATCAAGTGTAATAATAAATAATGATAGGGTTGAATTTGTCTGTAAATGTGTTGAAATTTATTAAAATAAGCAACACAGCCATTAGCATCAGATGGGTAAAATTATATAAAATGATTAGTCTACAGAATGTGTGTTTTGTTTTATTTTTCAAAGCTGGAGACCCTTTTATAAGAGAATTCAATACTTGAGGAGATTAATGCACCTACATACAGGGGCTCTAAAATTAAATTGTCTGGGTATTCACATTCAATGTCATTATTCTGCCGTATATATACATTTTTTCAATTAGATGTTATTTAAAAAGTTCCTGGGTGAAGAAATTTTCTCATAAATGTAGTCATATGTTCCCTTAGAAACAAGACTATGTCCTTGGAGACGACCACCTCTGCTGGAGTGATTGCACAAATTAAACAAAAGATTTTTGTATATGAAATGTCCAGAAGTTACTGCATGTCCCACAGCCGTCCTGTGGTAATGAACCCTAAATTCAGGTGGTCAGGCAGGGCTCAATAGCGCATGTTTGACAACTGCTTCCGGAGTGTGGGGTGGTCATATCCGAGGAAGCCATCTTGTTTCTAAGGGACAACATGGCAACGTTTATGAAAAATTATCTTCACCCAGGAACATTTTTTTAATAACATCCAATTGAAGAAATGTTCACATATGGCAAATGAATTATATTAAATGTAAATCCCAAGATGGGAATACCCCTTTAATGTAGCCAGAGGGGGTCTTATGGCCTTTCAAATGGAAAACTTTTTTTTTGTGCCTTAATTTATGAAATGTTGGTGTTGCAATATTGTTTTTACTTGTGAATCCAGCAGTTTTCTTGCCCATCTATTTTTCCAACACTTTTTTTTTGGCACAATTTGTGGCTCACGAACAGAGCACCGTAAAGCTGATCTTCAACATAAACTATAGTTTAAAATACCTGATAATTTCACTGGATAATACAATCAGAAATCATATATATGGCTCAATATGAGGAATATTATACCACTAACATAAGGGATGCCCTGAAGAAGGATATATCTTGCCCTCCAAAACCCATATATCGGCTTGGATCCTCTCCTGGACACTGTGCAGCATCTCTGCTTCCGTGATGTCATGGAGAGCACTGGTTTATTTCTCTATAAACGTTAAACCCTGTTGCTCAGATCTTAGCCAGTGGCAAAGATAAAGCTGTAGGCTCATTGATGCCTACACTTCCTTATAACAGTGGATCATATTTATGTTCTGTTAATATCGGCTGATTCTTCTCATCTGAAGACAATACAGAAACAAAGGACTAGAGCACCATTATAAGCAATCTAGTCTAAATTTAAACAAGATAAGTAAATATTTATGTTTCACCCACAATGAGATGTTTTGTGTACCTCTGATAAATATGGTAATAAAATAAGTTTGACTCCACTATGTCATTCTACCATAGGACTCCATATAAACTAGTTACTGTGGGGCACAAACAGGGGATTTGGCAGTTCTAACGACACCCCTCCCTTCTCCATAGGAAGCAGAATGGCCATTACTACAAAAAGACAACTTATAGGGCTATATTTTGAACGGCGGCTGCCCAGCCAGGTCGACAGGTCACGGTGAGTTGAGACACATAGGGGCAGATTTATCAAGCTGTCTGAAAGTCAGAATATTTCTAGTTGCCCATGGCAACCAATCACAGCTCAGCTTTCATTTTACCAGGGCTCATGAATATTTTAAAGGGGAGCTGTGATTGGTTGCCATGGACAACTAGAAATATTCTGATTTTCAGACACTTGATAAATCTGCCCCATAGTGCTCTCCGCAACATGACTGGGTGCCATAGACCTTTTATGGGAGCCGTGATCAGACCATAAATTTTGCTGCCAGATCTTGGCCCCCATAATTTTCGTGTACATGAGGCCTAACAGTTTGCATAATCTGTTTTTAGAACTTTGCATTGTGCAGTTCCATCTAAAATCTTGTAACCATGACTCTTGATTAGAGATGAGTAAATATATTTGTGAAGTCATAATCCGGTACAGATCTGCCTTTTTTCAGGCACGGAATCAAATCCGAACCTTTCCTTATTCGCTTGGGATTAAATGTTTTAAAATTGTGGGACGAATGAAAGCATACACTGGCCAGAGGTGAAAGAAAATAAAAAATCATAACTAATTTACAAAATGTGATGTGAGATTTTTATGCAAAATTAGGACTGTAGGGGTCTATATCAGTTTCCTGGACAATTGGCGCACCATTGATTTGGATCGTATATATTTGGACCTGAACACAACCTTTGCAAATATTCAAAAAAGCTTTAATGAAGCAAATCTTTGGTTAAATCTCTTATGTTTACTCTGGATCTTATTGCTGCACTTTTGTTCCCCTCTGACAACTAAGGCTAATCCTGACAAATATTCTCTTACACTCGATTAGAAGCAAGATGGGCCTAAATTATCCAAAAGCTATTGGGAAGCTAGAATGTGTATCTACGAAAACCAATTCATTAACCCCTTAATGGGGTAGAAGCACTGATCTGTCCCAGTGTATTTATTGAATTTACAGTACAACCAAACAGTGTAGAAAGCACTGGTGGTGAGTAGGGACATAGACCACAGCAATTCCCCACTGTCTTCTTTAGTCCATAAATGAAATAGTCTCAACATGTAATAATGAAAGCTTTGTAACATTCACTTCCAGTAATAATATAATAATTCTTTTATATATAGGTGCCTAAAATTTGCCAATTCATATAACACAAATGTATGTGAAAATGTGTGATCTCTCCTAGTTTGCAGTGTGGCAGACTCCTGTAGTTTGTAGGCTTGTTGTATTACTGTCAAAATTGGACCACTCTAAACTATGAAGCTTGTAAATAATTCCTTTGTTTCTAAAAAAAAAAAATTATTTTGTTTATATAGCGCACACAGATTACACAGAGATTATCCTGCACAGAGTTCACCAAATCGGTCCCTGTCGTCATGGGGTTCACAATCTAATCAACCTACCAGTATGTTTTGGAGTGTAGGAGGAAACCCACGAAAACATTGGAGAGAACATACAAACTCTTTGCAGATTTTGGCACTGGGACTTCTACCCAGGTCCCCAGCGCGCCAAGACTAATGCTAACCACTAAGCCACTGTGTAATGTTGTAATCAGATAAAAGGACATTGATGCTAACATAAAGCAGAGATATGGGGAATGTTAGTAACTTATATAAAACTAGTTTGAGAAAGATTATGTAAAATGTTAAATATGGCAAATTATTCAAAGTTTGCCAAATTTTAGTATTTTAAAAATAAACACAAATCAACCAAAATGTACCACTGAGCTGAAGTACAATGTCACAAAAAAAAAAAAAAATCAGTTTGGCAAGTTTGGAGTTCAAAAGCTATAACCATATAAAGTGACAAATGTCAGGGCTGAGCCTTAAGTAACATTAAGCACTGTTTCTGCTGCCATTATATCCCCCATTAATATCCCATCTTTAAGTACATCAAAATAAAGCCTCATGCTAATCGTTTAACATAATATATTGATGTCTGGTAACTTATTTAATGAAGATCTATTTCTATGCTGCTGCAAACCATCCTCTGATATGTAATGTCCGCAACTACTGTATCATAGTGTCCTGGTTCATGAGCTACTGCTTAACGATTTCATGTAAAAAAATGATACATGACTGTAAAAATGCTGACCCCGCCAGATGACAGTCCAGTGCACTTGTTCTAATGATATGGTGCTTTAGATGTCCTCACAGATGCTCCACGCCACTGCATTTTGTCACTTTTCTAGTGATTAATTAACTTGTGGTGTAACTCAAAGTTAAAACCATTGTAAAACATTATAGGGGTTTTTGGTAAAAAAAATGTCTTTCAGGTAGGAAAGTCAAATAATTCCCTTTAACTCTCTGCTATATTACTAGTGATGCAGTATATGCTGTTTACGGAGTTTATCCTAATAGCTTGGCAATGTTGGTATGTATACTGCACCTACATTGTAGCAATATAACGCTACCAATGTTTGCTAACATGCAGGTTTTACTGTATATGTTATTTGAAGCGCTTGGACACTTCTCATATTAAGAGTCTTGCCTTAAGACTCCATTGTACATCTACCTTTATATCCGTTTTCTGTTAAATCTCCCCTCAGGTCTTTAAACATTCCACAATATAGCTTTATCAGAACTGTTCTAGTTTCTGTCCCATGGAAACCAAAGAGATCAGCTCTAATTTGATAAACAGATTTGAGAAAATGAAAACTGAGCTCTGATTGGATAGCCATGTGCATTTAGAATAGTTCTGATCACTGCAACTTCTCCCACCGGGCCTGAGCCTTTTCAGATTTATCAATGAGACTGCTTGGGGCAGTGATGGTGAACCTTTTGGAGACAGCGTGCCCAAACCACAACCAAAATCCACTCATTTATTGTGAAGTGCCAACATGGCATTTTAAGCAGTAACTTATTGCTACCTGTTCTTCCACATCTTTCAATTGTATCGGCCCCCTGAGGCAACCAATACAGTTGACAAAAGAAGGGCAAATTCAGACTCAGATGTTGTAGCTTCTCTCAGGGTCTCTCTGTATAGGAAGAATGTTGGGTCCAGCAGAAAAACCTCCAAAGATATTGCAGTTCTGCCAACACCTTCTCACTTATCCAATAGTTCCAAACCACTTTAAAATAGCGCTGAGAGCAGCTTCTCTTACGTTGCCTTGGACTGCAGGAAGAGTTGGTGGATTTGGTTCTATTAGGTGAACTCTGTCCTGGGGCGATGGTCTGAGTGCTCACAGAAATGGCTCTAAGTGCCACCCCTGGCAACCGTGCCATAGGTTTGCCACCACTGGCTTAGGGCTTGAACACAAACATCCGTTCCCTAACCTCTTCCCTAACCAAATCAGTTCTCTCGGCTATACTGGTGAAATGCAAAGAAACTGGTGGTGTTAGGAGTATTTTTCTTATGAAACATAAATTGGTTTGGTTACTATCCCCTACTATCATTTCACTAGGCGTCTCGAAAGTCACATAAGTGTAGATAGGACTGTTTTATTTTAAGGAGCTTTTGAAAAAGTAATGTTAATGGAGGGAAATATAAAAATAAGTATTAAACATTTTGCTGCCATCTATTTAGGGGCTTCCCTGGCAGATTTTCTGGCCTAAGTATGGACGGCTTCATGTAATTCGTGAGACCACTGTGGACATATATGTATATATGGCATTGCAGGAGATATGAACATGACAGACAGCAGTGCTTGAGTAGCAGTAGATTTTATATTGCATTTCCTGAAAACAGTTTGTAAGTCCCCACATGATGTTTCAATGGGGCATTTGAAAATCCCCTTTTAAAGTTTTTAAAGTATAGCGAGACCCTCTCCCACACACCTATATACACACAAGAAAAAAATCACACATTTTTCTCCCTAGAGCCTTCGATCAATGTACATTGCAATATAGAAATCCAATTAAGATTACCACTATTTTTTTCTAGAGCTATTTTAAGGTGACCTAAGGGATCAAAAATACCCATGGCCTTTGGATTTATTGTACAATTTGTAGAGGTACATGATTTGTGTCCAGCGTAGATAAAAGTCCAAATCTAGTCACCCATGTGTTGAAAATGAATAACTCTGCAGACCTGCCAGAAGCTCATAGATGTTATTAAATGTGGGAAGGAATTCAGTGTTATCTTCTTTGCAGATTAAACAGCTCTGTAGCTTGTGGAAATAAATCCTGGAAACGTTTTCAAATGATAGCATAGGGACTTAAGGTTGCTGGCTCTATTTCACTGTCTAGGATAAAAAACAAACTATATTTGCAATTGAAGTTACATTTTAATTATTGATAATGGATTTCTTAAAATGCCTCATAATAGACTCAATAAATGTGGGAGAGCAATGTGCGCTTAAAGGGCCCCTGTAGAATAAAACATTCTATGGACCTTACAATATCAGATCAGATCAACAATCAGATCTAGGAAGATCCTGGCGATGGAGCTTCTGGAAGTCAAGAAAAGTATTGACATGACGGCATATTCCAATGTTGTCTACAAGATCCCAATAAATTTCTGGATTCAATTTGTATGTGCACCTAGCTTGAAACTATATTACTTGGCTGCCTCTTAAAGGTACAATGCAGTTATAAAAAAAATATATAAAGGTATAGATGGCTTTAAAGGCCAGCTCCACAAAAATGTTTGTAGCCCGTGGAAATGGGTCAGTATTTAGCCTGAACCCAAGCCTTGCACACAACAGGGATCCTTTTATCATACAGAAATGATGCAAGGACTTTGACACTCTATACTATTACATTAACTATTCTATATATTATATACTCTAAACTCTAACTGTTACAGTACCAACAATGCAGCATATTTCTGTATAATGCAAGGATTCAGTATATGGGATCGTCCCAACATACAGGTCATTTCTAGTCGGCCTAAGAGGCAGCAATTTTGACTAATCTCTTGCCAGTTTCATAGTAGATACGTTTGCAAAGGGATGCAGGACCAACAATCCAACTTATAAGTCAGAGTTTTGATCCAGAGGAAGGCAACATAACCTTAGAAGGCTGATGCCAATTAGCTCAGAGCAGGGAAAAATTCCTTCCTGAATGCCATATGGTACTCCACACCATAGCAGCCATAGAAGCTGCTATGGGGCCCATAGTGTCAGGGGTGCAGTATTGGGGGTATCTGCAGTATTGGGGTGTGTTTATACTGTATATGTGTGTGTGTGTGTGTGTGTGTATATGTATGCTGTATGTATATATAGTGTGTCTTTACGTTTATGCTGTGTTTGTCTATATGGTGTGAGTATAAAAAATATATACATATTTGTAAGGGAGACAACACATTCAGTAGTCTGCTATGGGGCCCTGTCACTCCTAGTTATGTCAGTACAGCTACTTATTGTGAATGATATATTATAAGCCACCCCAGTTGCTGTAAGTCAGGGCTGCATTGTCATACCACTACTGTTCAGGGGGCTGCACTATTAACTAAAGCCCTAGATTTTTCAAAAACTACAGTACAACGCAAATTCCCCATTGTACAATAATTAACATAGACCCTATAGAAGACTACAATACAGATCACAAACCAGAATATGATAATGATGGAAATTGCCTGAACCCATGCAGCAGCTAATTGTGAATAACTGACTTCATGCAGGAGCTCTGATAGACCCCAGTCAGTTATTCACACTTATTATCTGCTGCATAGATTCTAGCCTTTATGCTACCTGAGGTGAAAAGAATATAATGACTAAAATACTGCCCCCCCATGTACAAGACTATAACTACTACAATACTGCCCCCTATGTGCAAGAATATATGTTATATTATTGCCCCCACCAGGTGTTGTCTCTTTTCACTTTGGTGTCCCCTCTCAATATCTGCTACCCCTTCTCACACTGTAAACCCCCCACCTAGGTCTCACAAAGCAAGCCCCCCCCCCCCCCAGGTCTGCCCTCAGCTAGCCCTCCGCCTGTCCCCTGGTTTAGTTCCCCTGTCCTTACTGTCAGTAGCCCTTTTCCCTATACTGCTGCATAGAGGAGAAGTTGGAGGATCATGTGATGATGACATCCTCAACGGTCCTTGAGGTGAATGAGAATGTTCTTATTTACAGACTTGAAAAAGCGCCCCATGATCTTTGTAGAAAATTCTATTTTTATTTGCAATCAAATAGACTTTTTGGTGAACTAAGGTTGTGCTGTGCCGCTGCATGTATTTCTATAGCGGACATATATGTGTTTCTTCTAGTATAAAAGAAATGTTGTAAACAAGCACTGTACATATAACTTGTTATACTATCTAAGTGATAGATGGGTTTTCATTTTGCAGAGCGTCTTTGTTCATAGAAAACTTATGAAATCAGTATTTTTTCCTTTGCACTTTTACCAGCAAAGAAGATATCCAGTAGATTATTCTGTTTAAAAAGACCATTTAGAAAGAAAATGCATAAAAGGGTTTATTCATATTGGGGCAGATTTATCAAGCTGTCTGAAAGTCAGAACATTTCCAGTTGCCCATGGCAACCAATCACAGCACCTCTTTAAAATATTCATGAGCACTGGTAAAATGAAAGCTGAGCTGTGATTGGTTGCCATGGGAAACTAGAAATATTCTGACTTTCAGACAGCTTGATAAATCTGCCCCATTGTGTTCTTGAGCTCTGAGCAATATACCTACAAATGTCTAGGGCTAGGTCTTGTTCGATTGCAAAAAGATTTATGGCCTAGGTAAAAGATGATTCAAGAAAGATGGAATAGAACTGCAAAAGACTGTTGTCCAGGCTGGGACTTTTGGCGTCCTAGATGAACAATACAAACTGCACCCCCTTAATTACTTTATAGTTGGCACAGCGCCCTCCCAATAATAATGAGCACCAATTTGATGATGATGTTTGACCTTATTAGCACAACGCTCCATTGCTACTATTAACTTAGCACTGCAATTCGTCCGAGCATTGTAGCCGGTAAAAAGCAATCGCGAAACAAAACAAATACCTTCCACTGCTGACTCTTCTGTGGCTTCCTCTTCTGCTGATTCTCCTCCTAAGGGACACACCATTTTTTTTTCTTTCTTTTGCTTCACTATAACCAGTCTCAATGACTTACTAAGTAAAGTCTAGTGGGCAAGAGCTATAACTGGTTGACTGGCATATTTCTTACAGTAGCACTGCTTCTCTCAAAAAAGTGTCATTTTATGTAAATGTTCAGTTGAAGTTGGACCCTTTGACATAAACTACAATTTTCTTAATGCAAGTAAAGTGATCCTCCAGATTGTACTTGCTGTATGCTCTACATTTGTTTTTTTTTATATATAAATCAAATATTTTCTGTTACAGTATATTGCAAAAAGTACAAAAAGTTGTTTCTTGTTCTTTTTGTTCTGCTGCTGAGCTCTAAGTAGTTCAATATATTTTATATTACCTCTTACAAGGGGTTATACTATTTCAATTAAATTGCCGCTTGGGTGGTTTCATAAAGTTGTTTGCCTATTATACTGCATGTATTTATGTTGTTATATGAGCTGTTTAACTTAAGTTCTAACATTTTGTATATGCAGCCAGTGTAGTTGGAGTCATTGATCTGTTTATCAACTAATAAGTTCTGCCTGTTCTAAAATTGATATTAAAAGTCCAGTTTTCTAAATGCTAATGGGCAATTTATATCGTTTACAAACATTTATTCTATTGATTTGAAAATTATGTAGAACTTGTATATAAAATCTTTTGTGTGCATGCTTTAAGATGCAAGGACGACAAAAAAATCTAGTTTCTTGTGGTTGTATACAAATCTTAGGAAACTTACCAGAGGATTTAGTGGTTTTAACCCAAGCATACTTGCACGCTGGTATGAGCCCCCTGAAAGCGCATATGTTCTTCATTTACATGTTAATGGATTATTTTTTAATGAAAAAGGACTTATACAAATGTACCTCAGGGGCTCCTCTCTACATTTTTTAAATCGCAGAAGGCTCTTCGGGCTGTTGGCTGCTAATTATTTACACTTTTTTTCACTCTTTTGCCTGCCTCCTCCCTTTCCATGCCAGATAGCCAGTGATAGAAGAGGCTTCTGTGACGTATACAGGAGTGCCTGAAGACCATTTGTATGCTTTTAAAAGTCTTTTCAGGAAAAATAACAGCTGTTAACAGCTAAAAGAAAAACAGATATTGTTCAGGGGGGCTTGAATACTTTTGGTTAAAACCACTAAATCCATGTGGTGGATTTTTTAATTTATTTATTTTTTTGGTTTTAAAATAACTTTTTTAAGCCAATCATCGTTAACGATAAAATGGACATACAGAATCTGTCAACTTTCAAATTTACAATGCACAACCTATTCAGTCAATGGAGTACGTTTTGACTTGGGAAGTAAAAGGGAAAAGAGGGTGAGGGAGTGGAGCAAAAAGAAAGAGAGGGATCAACAGTTTGTCAACCTGCGCCATAATAGTTGCCAGGCTATTTTGAGAAGGTGACCAGGTTTTATTAGGTAACGAAAGTTATACACTTGCTGGTGTCAAAGAAATTTTGAAATGCTGTGACAAGGTTAGTAATTCAAGTAATCAGCAAGGGAACCTCCGACGAGCCACATCTCCAACAAAGATCATGAGACAATAAGCCCATATGGAAAAGAGTACTAAGTATCTTGTACCGTGTCATTATCTTGTATGAGTTTTCCTGAAACCAGACACACCTGGAGAACTTAATACAAGTTTAAATGAATCTTTTTGAAGTCCTTATCAAATGTCATCCCTAAGTCCGCCTCCCACTACAATAGATACGCTGGTTTGTCCCTGGGATTGGAGTCTGACAAGAGATTTTTATAGATAATGTGAAGAAGGACCCTCAGCAGAGGCCCCTGCAGGATGATTGATTCAAGCCAGGTAGGGCATTTAATGGTGGCTTTTTTATTCCCAATTGTCTACTTCTAACTTGTGTAGAAAGTTTATCCTTGGGTCATTTAAATAAATAATTTAAATAAGTCCTAAGGCTATAAATTCTAGAAGTTCACTTGGAGGGATAGACTCCAATTTATTCCAGATTCCAATAAAGGACTTCTATTGGGATTAGTAAAGAAAGGAAGCAATGTAGCAAGAATAGCTGACGAGTATATTAATCACTGCATCTCTCTTACAGCTATAAGGGTACCCTTTGAAATTTGATTTTCTGGAAGCTTGTTACATGTGGAAATTAAGCCCCAGGTCCAAACCATTTGTTCTGCTGAAAGATCCTCTAATTAAATATTCATATCTATAATTCTCTCTAATGCCTTATTTAAAAGAATCTATTTCTTGAGCTGAGTGGCCTTATAGTACAAGAAAGGGTCCGGCACCCCAATGCCACCATCCTTCTTGTGAAGGGATAGGCGCAGGTAATTAACTCTAGCGCCTTTACCCTTCCACAGGAATCTCCTAAAGTAGTTCTACACAAACAGAACTTTTGAGGAATGTGTATTGGGACCATCTGTAGCGTATAAAGTAAATGAGGCATGATATAAGATTTCAACAGTTTTTTTTCTGCCTGGCCAGGGAATTAGAGCTTGAAGCTGATGATCTATAGATCTCAGCAATGACTTGTAATTGACCTCATAGAGCTGTGCTAGGCTTTTCATAAGGTAAATCCCTAAATATTTAAGCTTGTCTGGCTAGAATTTGTAAGAGAATTGTCTCTGAAGATCTTTCTATAGCCTTACTGGTATTAGATACATTCATAGCTTCAGACTTATGAAATTTATCTTAAAATCGGACACCTGACCAAAATCAGATAGCAAAGATATTGGGGCAGATTTATCAAGCTGTCTCAAAGTCATAATATTCTTAGTTGCGGGGGGCAACCAATTACAGCTCCGCCTACGTTTTACCAGTGCTCATGAATATTTTAAAGGGGAGCTGTAATTGGTTGCCATGGGCAACTAAGAATATTCTGACTTTTAGACTGCTTGATAAATCTGCACCATTATGTAGGGAAACACCTCCTTTGGATGAGTTACCGTAATTAACAGGTCATCCGCAAAGGCTGCATTATGGTGGACTGTAGAACCAATCTGTATCAGCTGGTTATCAATAAATGCCTGGAGCAAGTTTCCATGACTAACAAAAATTGAGGGAGAGAGTAGACATTACTGATCTGGAAGCAGTCTGACCAGAAATTGGGAACTCGTATCCTGGCCCATGGGCTGAATGAAAATATCCAGGAGCCCAAATCTATGCAGCATGACAAGCATAAAATCCCAATTGGACAAGTGGGATCCCATGTCACCTTGCAGTTGAAAAAGCATGAATAACCCTCTCCAAATTTTAGTTACCCTTCATTCCCTGAACAAATTCGACATGTTCTGGATGCAAAAGTTTGGGAAGCATTCTAGTCAATCTAGTAGAGAGAAGTTTTTCCCATATTTTTTGTCCATGTTTATGAGCAAGATTGGGCAATAACTACAACATTGATCTGGGTTGTGAATGAGCACAACAGTTTCTAAGGTCTTTAGGATGAAGCTTTAAGAGATGGAGCTAATCTACATCCAATCTGTCAAACGTGGGAGCAATATTGGAGCCAGTTCTTAGATACCCCATCTGGTCGTGGAGTTTCATGGAGGGACAGTGCTCTTAGATTACCTAGCCAAACAGTCACAAGGAATGAGGTTAATTCTATTCTATGTTCTTTTGTGTCAAGGATGGTAAGTTAACAGAACAAAGGAACTCATTGACAGCATTGATGGCTTTGGGTGTACATGGTGAATAATAAGGCTTGATACTATACAATTCTTTATAAAAATTCTGGAATCTTGTGAAACCCTTGTGTATTCAACCTTCTGATCCCCAGAGGTGGAAATAAGGGAAATTATAAGAAGACTTTTACTCTTTTTGAGCATTAATATCATCATTTTATTACCTTTATCGCCTTGTACATGATATTTAGTATAAAAGTTATTTTTTGCAGCCCTGTCTACCAATTGTCTATGTGCCCCTGCAAGCTCTGAAGATGATTTTATAAGCTTAGACCTTTTTAAAGCAGTCTCTAACATATACATTTTTGAAAGAAGGTTGTCCAACTTCTGTAATCCTACCACCTGGAGATTTGCTGCTAGTTCCAGTTACTAAAAAATCCACTTATCTTATGCACCTGCCAGTTATTTGTGACTTAAGTATCCTCTACTCTATCGCATTGAAAAAAGGATAGTAGTTTATCTTTAATTTGCATTATATTGTCTCGGGTCTAGTAATGACTCATTTAGCCTTCATGTACCAGATGGAGGAGGAATGAATTGCAAGCACAGTGATAAATGTACAGGGCCATCATCAAAACTCATAATTTCATAATTGAATAATTGAGTCAATTTCCAAGGCCTTGACTGAGTCTATGAAATTTTGGAAATCGAGGAAAGGAGTGCTGCACTGAGGAAAAAAAAGAAGTCTTTCTTCACTGGGGGGGGGGGGGGGGGGGGGAAGGGGGGGAGAAGTCTACATGAATCTATAAGAGATGCCTCTTTTAGCATCTTAACTACCCTGGCTAACGCTTTCTGCAAATGAACTGACTTGGCATTCGAAGAATCCATTTGCAGGTTTAGTACTAAAGCGGTACTTAAGACTCTTTGTAAAGGAATCAAGAAGTTGCAGAGTAGAGTGCAGCCATTCAAGTTGACCCATGTTTGGCGCATATAGATTTGCGAAAATAATATTTGCTGTACCTACTTTGCTTAGTATAAACCGAAAGCTACCTTCTGAGTCCTGCTGGGGAGCAATATATAGGGAACATTCTTATCAATTGCAATACTGACTCCTCTGGCAGCTTTCATATGGCAGCTTCAATACCAATATTTATAGTACACCTGCTTGTGGTGTGTAAGAAACAAAGGTGTTTTTTTTACTTTTTGAGTAACACGAATACCTTTTCTGGGGGGTGTTAAATCTTCTGACATTCAAAGAGGAAACTTTAGAGATGACGACATTTAAAAAGTTCAAGCCTAGAGAGCTGCTGGTGAATCAGTATGGCATCTGCAATAGGAAAATGTAAACAATAACTGGAGAAAGAACATAACTAAATAGTAAATGGTAAAAGCAAAATCGAAACATCTTGAGACATTTGCCATATAAAGTGACATTTGGGCTTTTTTTTCTCTAAACTGCTAAGTGTTTAGACAATTCCTGAAGTAGAGGAGAGTGAGTCACCTTCCGGTTGCAAAAAGGGGAGGTAGGGGTCGGAGAAATCCTCATGATCGACCACAAGGGGGGAGAGATCAGCAACCTGCATCCAGAAGCTGCGAAGGAGGGGTGGAAGAAAAAAGGGGGGTTAGGGGAGAGTAAAAGGAAGGGACTATGACCATGGACATTTATGAACAAGGGTGGAAATATGCCACTGGTCATGGCCCTAGTATTGAAAAGGGAATAGCAACTACTGGTCCACATGGATTATATATTAGGGTTGCTGGGATGCTCACAGATCTAACTAGTGAGTTATTCCCCCCCCCCCCCTCAGCTACTTGAAGGAGCCGGTCACTGACCCCTGATGAGATGGAAGAGCTGGAAGTTGCAGAAGAAGCTCTAGGACAGCTTGCCGAGAAGGGATGTCAGGCAGATTAATATCCAAGGCTTCCAAGACGAGTTGAAGATCTTCAGGCACACAAACTGTGCACCTTCCTGGGAAGACAGGGCAAATGGACAAGCCACCAAAATAAGATCTTATGATTCCTTAATCAGTGAGTTGCTTCACCATAGGTCTTCTTATAGATAACTGACAAAACCTGACAAAACCTGTGTAAGGTTTTGGGCAGCAGAGCTGAAAATACGTGCCCCCACCCCCAAGATTTCCCTCTTATTTTTAAAACTCCACCTTTGGGTAATGAGTTAATCACGGCCTACCACGCCAGGAGCCCTTCTTCAGCCAAACTTTTTTTTGTTAATTTTTGCAACAGCCAAAACTCAAATGTGCAGACTAAACTGAGAAAAGACATAATTGAAACATTTGCATGTGTTCTGATGATATAACTAAAATTTCTTCTGCCTCTGAAAGACATTTCTAAAATGCATCTTAAGGTGTGTTATTTCAGTTCTTCACTTACAACTGAAGCCTTCTATAAGCCTAAACCATATATATAATTTTCAAACTGACAAACTTATGTGATGGTCCGAACTGACTGCAAGGTGCCACAAGGTATAGGTCTGAATATCCACCTAACCCTTTTCGAATGATGGAATGTAATTCAATTTACAAGTAAAGAGAATATTCTCTTTAGGTTCAGGTTTGCTGAGTTTGGCCGAACCTGACGCAAATTCTCACAACCACTGACATGAGCCGTAATTGGTGCTGGTGTTACCCTTTACCATCCGGCTGTGTGCTATTTTCCTTAGCGTCGTTGCTCTCGTGATTTCATTTGGGAGCGACAATCCAAGAAAAAAGGGCGGAGTGATGCCACACCAACTGCAAGTTTTACCGGTGGGGCGGGTTGTGCCTGAATGTCAAACTTAAACCCGCAATGTTTTTCATGGACCCAAACATGTGGGTTTGGGTTCACTCATCTTTATTTTCTATTAGTCTTTTTATTTATTTATTTGTTTTACAATATAAACCAATATTAATCAAAATATATCACAATGATGAGACATGGACCACATTGAAGCACTTGACCTGCATTGCAGTCCTTTCCAATAGTGCAGCTTAGAGTCATGGCCCCATGACGGGTGATAAATATCCCATCACTTTGAGCTCCATTTAATACACATGGATTCATTAGAATAGGGGTACTGAGCCTCTAATTTCTCCTCATTGGAGAAGTTTTAATGGTTTGATCACAACAGAGGTTGATACATTTGTATCACTAAAATGTCAGTCAATCTTACACAAGGATGCATTGCCAAATAGCAAAAGTTAGCACAAAACCTGACTTAGTCCTTACCTAGGCCATTCAGGTGAAAAACAATCAATAATCGCCAGCAATGTCTCAAAGACAAAGCTGAATACATTGTAAACAAGCTTGTAAATGATCTCAAGAGAATCATAAATGTTAGGACTTAATCCAGACTTGTGAGAGAGGGTCAAAGGACAGCAGCAAATAAACTCCAGGACTCTGTATAGTATGTGGAAGAAAGTCTGTGCAGTTAATTATGATACTCTTTCACAGCGTCTAAAAGACATCTCAAGCTCAGGAAAGGATACAAAATGTCAAAGTGCCACAGTAAAAGAAAGGCAAAATCACAAGACTCTGTGGATTATAATATGTTTGTGATGGTAGAAAATGAAACCAAATAATCAAATAATGCAAACAACATTAACAGAACAAAATGAAATGTGCTGTACTAAACAAGCAGACATAGGATTTTTGCATTTTTGAGTAGGTTTGGTTAAAAGAATCGGACAGTCAAAAAAATAAATTATACATTATAAGTATATAGTGCAAATTAAGATTAAATAAATAACCTTATTGATTAGAATAATATTGCTAGAACAGAATAAAAATAACATTTATTTTATTTGCTTATTTAAAATGGTAATATTAGTTTTTTAGTTATGATACTGTATATTTTTAAATTTCACTGGTTGGGGAGGCTGCTGGGCATTTTACTGGTCGGGGAGTCTGCTGGACTTTTCACTGTCGGGGAGTCTGCTGGACTTTTCACTGGTCGGGGAGTCTGCCGTGCATTTCACTAGTTGGGGAGGCTGCTGGGCATTTCATTAGTGTAGGAGACAAATAAAAATACTTTTTTGTATGTTGTTAGAAATGGACTGTGTATTTATATTCATGAACTGTAGCTCAACATGGAGCTCGGAGGGTGAGTTGCCACACTGCTGTGCTGTTTTCTGCAACGAGTAGCTCTAAAGCCCCTCCCCTATGAGTGATAGTTTTCTATGAGTGATAGCTGTAGTAAACAACCAGAATGTAACTGCACCCTCAGTGTCCCTGATTCATCATACTTGATTTTGATGTTGGCTTTCCTTTAAAAATTGAATATATATAATATATACACAGTATATCTCTACATCGATACTGTAATCTTGCAATATTTATAAACTTATTTTGCATGTTGCATTATTTAACTCTTTAATTGACCTACAACATATAAGGGCCATATTTATCTTTACTAGTGCAGTGTGTACTATGTGTTTGGGAAGTGTGCACCATTTTCTTCAGTTCATGCTGCAGAATTGTGGCACAGACCGTGGCATAGTCTGTAATAAATGTGGTGCAAACTCCAACTAAGCACTAACACAACCCGTTAGGTGCACATTTTTTTTTTTGTCGGACACAGGGCAGCCGCAACTGGTGCAGACACTTTATAAATACATTATCAAGCAGTTTGCACGTTCTTTTCACTGCAAAATCAGACAGAAAATTTGGACAAAGGCTTTAATAAATGTGGGCCAATATATGTTTTGAAGAAATACATTATGTAACGGTGCATCAGCATGTAACCCACAGCAACAAACAAGTGGGTTGTGACAACAATATAAATTCAGCTGATATGTCACATTCTTTATTATATTTGACAGCTATAATTAATATCTACTAACCATGAAATTTGACCCACTTACTCCACTCAAGACCTGGAGTTTCCAGTCTTGCTTTAATCAATGAATATAATTATTATACTCTGGTTCTCAATTTTGTCCTCGGGCCTCACCAACATTCACATGTTCTGTTGTTCTGGGAGGCAGGTAGGTTAATCACTGGTCCAGTTAATGTATTATTCTGGGAAGCATGCCATAAAACAAGCACAGTTGGTGATGCCTGAGGATACATTCGAGGACCACTGAATTATACTACGTCAGATAATTACGGAAGAAAATGGCTTTGCTTTGTTACTTTCTTAGAAACTTTTGTTTCTAATGTATATAAACGTATTGTGCTTATAAAACTCTTTAGCGCTACATTATAACTTATTTTTTAGATCTATTTTGTGAGATCTAATTTGCGAATGCGTTCGGTAGGTGCACGTGCTATTGGGAAAAAATATTTAAAATGCTGAATTTTAAGTCTTTTCAACAATATCACATTAATAGGACTTTTCTTGCTAAGGTATAGTAATTTTGAGGGCACAGCATAGTTGAAAAAAGGCTTTTCCGGTTTCTTTAGTTTTTTTGAATTTGTACCATGGCAAATCGTATTCAATATTTGCCTTTGTCCTGTCATTGTTGGCTGTGGAAACTTTGCTACTTCAGACTTTTGTCTAATGCTGGTTTTGTGGTGTAGAGTAAGTTTTGGAACACCTTTTTATGGTTAAAAACACAAACAAAACAAAAAATTACAACAGCATACGGATATTGGAGCATTAAGATTTTGTGGTTTCACTTGTTAACGCCCACTCCTTTTGGGTAGGGAATTAAAATCCAAGTGTGTAGTAGATTGAATTCAGCAACATTATTTAGCAGTGCAACATTGCACTCATTGTCAATTGGCCCGTGTGAAATTAAGATTTTCAATTTCATCAGGCTATCTGGCCTTAGAATTTGTATATAAAGTTATTTTTGTGGGGTTCGATCTATACCAAATATACCAACTATAGAATATATAAAACAGATTTCCTTGATGTAGTTTGGTCCCGACCCTTTTATTTTATACTGTGGTTAAAAAATGCATAAGTAGAGGTTTATGTTACAATTTTATATCTACTGGTGGCAGAAGCCAGGAGAGCAATAATTTTTTACAAAACTTGCTTCACATATTTTGCTATGGATTATCGGATTACATGTTCGACCAATTCCTCTTGGCCAGCACATTTCTATTTACATATTTGGCAAACAGAATTTATTGGGATAAAAATAAGATGAGTGTTATGTTAAATTTCACTTGACTTTAAATTGTAAGACTTCTAATACAGGGGTAGGCAGCATATTGGATATAAATGTTGTATTGCTACAAATATCTAATGCTTACCTATTAGGTTAAGGAGTTAGGCATTTTACTCCTTTGAGTCTGTGTATAGCCATGTAAGGCTATGCATGTAATGGAACAGTCGGAGGAATGCTCAACCTGTTGCTAATACAAGTAGAGGAAATGGAACTCCTGTTCTTGGAATTGCTGGGGGTCCCAGTGGTCAAATTATTATCCCTCACCCTGTAGATGAGGGAATAACTGTGAACATGAGAACAACCGCTTTTAAACATTTAATTTTCTCATAGCATGTTCATTTTAATAGGCCTTCCACAGGTTTCCCCTTGTTTGAATGATGACTTGCTGATCGGTGGGTTCTTTTTTCCAGAAATGAAAAAATAAGCTAAATCACTATTTATCTCTATATGGCAGAAAGCCGAGCACAGTACTCTCCTCCATCAGTGCCAAAGACCGTAGATGGAGCGGCAGCACATAAGCTGGTCCCCCCACTGATCACAAAGTTTCTTAAAAACGTATTTATAATTATACAAAAATACCGTACAAATACAATACCAAACGTTAAAATTCAGTATGAAATGTACAATGCAACCACACAAGTTGCATCCCTGATTTATTAAATTTCCTCAGAAAAAATATTTTGTTTATTGCTTTCGTTATTTTTTTTTAACGCCACTATTAAAAAGCTTTAAAGACCATCAGACTAAATTCCCATCAAACTGATCACCAAGTTCATATGGATAGGGGAAAACTTTCACTGCTTTAACACATAGTTATTATCATTATTATTATTTTATTCCCATGCTTAAGAAGACAAAGTCGGTGAATTAAACATTCAGAGCCGGGTTAATTGACAAACTTTATTTGTGTTGAATTTGAAAATTCAGACCAGGTAAATTAGTAATTCTTCAACATATTTATTCCAACCATGGATTTGTTTTAAGTGCCAAAATAAGCAGAAAGAACAAATCTCAGCAAAAGTAATTAATTCATCTCCACAATAAAAAGTAGTTAATCTGCATTAAGTAGAAAAAAGAAGAGCAACATAGAAAGCAATTTGTATGATTTAATCTATGGAAAACTCCACAATAAATGGTAATAAATAAGTCTATTTATCTTAAATTACAGCTGTCTGAAAACTTATCCAACAAATTTTATTTGATTCAAAAAGAATCTAATTAATGTGCTGTTTGGTAAATCTTTCATACTCCTAATAAAAAAATGGTAACATTATATCGCCAAACAAGTCAATAGAATAGGAAAGTTGGAAATACAAGGGCACAACTGTCAATCCGGAGCCACAATTGCACAGCTCCCATTCAAGATGTAGGGGTCGGAAGCCACTGACATACACATAGGTGGTGTTTAGCTCCTCAGACATCCTACAAAAGTTTCCTGCAAAGAATAGTAAGGTAGATGGGTACCCATGTTTCTTATCAGTCCCTCCCATCTCAATTTGTCATTCTGTAATACTTTCTATTTCTCTAACTGCACCTCAAGCTTTATCATAAATCCTACACTATTCCACCTGCTTCTGCTCTCTGGAAACTATCTTCAAAGGAAGGAAGCTCTTAACCTTAAGTTTACACAACACATACTATACTTTATATAACTATCTCACTGCTAGTTTATATTAATTATTACATGTTCCATGCTCGTCCATGTGATGAAAGCTGTCAGACTAGACGTTATATAATTTTTAAGTTCTATAGATTTTTGTATGTGCACTCAATGCTGTGGGCAGTAGATTTTCTTGGATCTCATTGGATTTGCTTCTATGTTACATGAGAGAACCCAAGGCATCGGGGAACTATTGATCACTGTAGTTGATGCAGCTCATGGCAAAGAAATGAACTTTTCTGCTGCTAAGATTTCTGGTTAGTATCTTTAGAACACAAAAATGCTGTAAACCGGAAAAGAGGAGGACTGGTAACACAATATGGGCAATTTTATATGTTAAAGGGGAACATGCCTTTAACAGTTTAGTAAAAAATTATTAACCCTGAATTTTACTGTACATGAGTCGGGTCCTTCTAATTGCCTGTGACTCCATGAAAGATTAATAAATGGGAATATATTGCACTTCCATTTACACAAATTGCCAATTTTTCTACAGTATTGCAGCTGTAATTGAAAGAAAAATTAAGAGAAGAATATTAAGTGTGGTCATGAAAGGGTAGAAAAAGCACTATGTATACATTTCCCCAGAACATTACTACTAGGTTTGTAACATCTAGAATTGAGAAGTTTGAAGTCTCTGTCAAGTTAATATGTTTGCATGCTACTTCTATTCACTTGTTCAGACTGCTTCAGGCATCATACAGAAATGTAGGAGTAGCTCATAAAAATGATGAACTACAGCTTATAATAAAATTGTTGAATGTACACAGTGATGCAATGGTGTTAAGGAGCAGGTTCTTTCCTTGTATTTATTTCCTGGCCGAGACTAAAATTCTCTGCTTGTCAACAATGGCAATAAATGCCCAACAAAGCTGGCAAATTTCAGAACAGTGAATATAACTAGCAGTAGAATTTCGAACATTATCAATTCCTATTATACCTACTGATGAAGCAAAGCTAAAATTTGCTTAATGTGTTAATATCACGGTGCCACAAAGAATACACTTTAACTTTCAACAAGATATCACCGTGAGCAGGGATCAGCAAATCTATTTGAGGATTCATATATTTGGTACAAATCTGGGGATTTTTTTAGACAACAAATTAAATATAAATATTTTCAGATTTCCTTCAGGCACATTATTTTTTTTTTTACCTGGCACAGGCTGCCATGATATCTACTTTCAGCCATAAACCATGTCTGCAGAATTTTTATAAAGGTGTTTCTTTTTCCCTTTCACAAAGTAACAGTGATTGGGGCTCAATGGGTGGAATTTATTAAGACTGGCGTTCTAAATCCCAGGCTTATCTCCTGCCTACAGTCCTCCGACAATCTTCACTAAGAGGCTCTGGCTATGGGTGCAAACCCCGCCAGTTCCCTTCTTTAAACCAGATTGAACTGGCAAAGTTTTCTACTATAGTCTCTGCTAGTTTTCCAGCAGGGACTATAGTAAATGTGACACACCTCTACCACCCTCCACCCGCCCCGTTTCCCTCTTGGTCTCCAAAACTCTGAAACTGGTGGGTAGAGGGAGATTCATGTGGATGCCTTGACATTTTGTCAGAAAAATAAGAAATTTTCTTTCCATTCAGAAGCAGAATTTTGTTTTAAAGAACACGCCCATACGGTTTCACATAATCTTTATGGCTCTAAAGTATGTAAGCATAGAGTTTTAATCAAATAATTGTTTTTTATTATTAAAAGTGATGAATTCAGTACAGAACATGTGTGAAAACTCACAATTCACTCAATGGTATGTCCTTTGAGTTGTTTTCTTTGTAAGTAAACAAAATATCCTGAAAGCCAGTTGTTTGCATTTATTATCATTGAGTTATTTTGACATTAAAACGAGAACATTTTGCATTATTTTTCTGACTAAACCAACAGGTTTGCCTCTTCTGACCTGTTCCTTTCAAATTACATCTATCTTATTTTTGCAACTCAAAAAATGGACCTTTAACATATATGAATACTAATAAACTACATCACATCTGCCAATTAAGTTTAGACTTGGATTTTTTTTCCTTGAGAAGGTCATAACCTGGTTTCAGTGCAGGTGGCTTCTACAATTATAGAGAAGACGACAGACTTATAGAGCATCTGCCAGGTGACCGTTTCACATAATACCTATTTTTTTTATTGTTTGCAATTCTAGCATTTCTTTTTAAATCTTTAAATATGCAAAACTGTCCCAGATTTTAATTGTTTTTCACTTATAAAACACTTTGGACGGGGAACTGTTTGTTTTTTTAGATATTTCTACACAAAAAATTTTAACTCTACAAGGGGACTATGGCATCTCATCATGTAATGGCTTGCAGTCCTTATGTAGCGTAGTGTATTACATTGTAAGGCAGCATACTAGACCACAAATCTGGCACAGCCTAGTTTAAAAATGTCGTAGGTAGACCTGTGGGTATTTATCGGCCCCCTTCTACGATGTAATAAGAGAGGTACCCCATAATATGTGTGAGAACTGTAGCATCACAAAATGCATCCCTCCATCTTAAGATGGTACAGTCTCTATTTACTGCAGCATATCAGGGGATCTTGGGGCACCAAGGGCGCATGATAGGCTTTTAATGGGAACTATTATATGTCTTATACTAAGGAGTGCCAGCTTGCTCAAATTCTTTCACATTTCTACTTGCATTTCCTCATTTTATTGTACCTTGTACCTTTGTCATCTTTGTACAACATATGTACTTATAAACCAATACATATTATGTTAGCATGTTATTAATTCTCAAATATTACAGAAAATATATGATTAGAGATGAGCGGGCACTAAAATGCTCGAGTGCTCGTTACTCGAGTCGAACTTTTCCCGATGCTCGAGTGCTCGTATCGAATAACGAACCCCATTGAAGTCAATGGGAGACTGAAAGAACACATTGAAAGAACACTGAAGAACACATTGCAGATGTTTGCAGATGTTTTCATTGAAAGAACACATTGCAGATGATTCAGTACATCTGCTAACTTATCCGAAGACACAAGTGCAGAACGGTGTTCTTCACAATAGTATGTGAAGAACAATCTGTGTGAAGAACACATTGCAGATGTTCAGTGTTTCCTTAAGTGAAAGCTCGTTTATCAAGCTGGCGAATACTCAGCCGAGCAATGAGCCGTTTCGAGTATGCTAATACTCAAACGAACATCAAGCTCGGACGAGTATACTCGCTCATCTCTAAATATGATCTTTTATTGTTTTAGTCCACCTTTTCTCTTAAGATTTCACTTTACATTTTACGACCTGTCATAAAACCTTATACTAGCCATCTTAACCACAGGAAATCAAAATACCAGGAGAGTGTTTTCACACCTTCAAGACTTTTTAAATCTTACACCTAGGATCAAATGATGGTTCACTAGTATGTGAAGGGGGAATTTTGCTCATCTGTTTCCACCAAAAGTAGAACAAAGAAGGTAGTAGGCAAGCAAAGGAAAATTATTAAATTTCCTAATAACATGGACACAACCAGTAGTTATGAACCACCGATAACAGGATAGGGTTAGGGGGGACTGCTTCACACCCCTTGTCAATTTTGTGCATCCCTCCTTGAACCTCAGGGGATACCTAGTTAAGTGGAGATCGTTTCACCCTTGTAAAATTTTTCTCTGCAGAGTTATCCAATTTAATAACAAGGGACTAGACAGGCCACATTAGCATATAAACTTCCCCTCTTAGTCACATCACAAGCTGGGGGTGGGAGAAAAATTTCTAAAGCATAAATTATTGGGCTATGCAAACCCTCAGAGTCCATATTTGGGGGATTCATATAAACAGGACAAGCTGTCCAAGTTTCCTTTGTTGATCCTTACAGCCCAGATAAGTCTTCCAGCCCAGTAGTAAGGGTTGTTCGCTTTTATACTTTGTTTAGTTTGTATTGTGTTTGTGTGTGTGTATATTTCTTTGTAACTGTTTCTCTATTTTTATGTCTGCACTGCACATCCGTGTATTAATATTTTAAAACTTTAGAAATCTCCACTTGTAGCCTTAAATGACTTAAATGAACTAAAATTCCTGATGGAATAATGCTGAGTATATTGTTAAACAAATTAGCTATAAGATTATTTTTTTCATCATTTCAGATTTCTAAATTGTTGAGGGATTTATATAGTAAAGTATAGGTGTCGCAGCGAAGAAAAGGTTGGGTGTTGAGTGCTAGGAGAGTAGTTTTTATTGCATAGGCACCATCTTGTGTTTGGTGGGTGGGGTTATGTACTAAATTTAAACGGCTTTGTGCAACGCTGCGTAATCTGTGTGCGCTATATAAATAAAGGATTATTATTATTATTATAAATTGTGAGGCTCTGTAGAGTGAGTGCAAATGACCTGAGAGTGGGTGTCTGTCACAAATACATAATCGGCAGGTTTGATTATAACCTAAAAATACAAAATCCTAACACAAAATTTTACTTTCAGTTGCTTTTTGCAATTTGCCCACTTCAAGAAATTGTGGGTTATAGTGCCAATTTTTATAGCGCATAATTTCACAATATCTTGGTCATATAGCTTTACATCCTGTGGCTGTGGCAATACACTTTACATCAGCACCTGGATGAGTTACAGCAGTAACTTTCAGTTTTTCATTTTGACACAAAGGCAAGTTTTATCTTTCCATCCTAAGTGGAATATTATTCAAAGCTTAGTGAAATTTATTATTCTGCTTTCAGCTTCAGTGTGCATAACAATGTAGCCTACCAATCCACAAGAAGGCAATTAACTCTTTGACTCACTAATTCCCTTTGAATTGACAGACAAAACTGCGATAAATATTAGTTTGGCCCCAAAACAAGGCATCTACACAGAGCAGCTTTAATAAATGAACAGGTACAGTAGGAGACAAAGAACTCCCTCTAGGATGATTCTCATTCATGTGAACGAAGTTTCAATATAATGCTTTGTGCCATCCAAAAAGCATGTTGTTTGTATATACGGTAACATAATGCTATATGAAATGCCAACCTTTATTGGCCAATTTATAGATTTATATGTTGCTGCCTCTTCTGGAAGCTGGAGATGATCTAACTGTTACAGAACTGGGGCAGTGTAGCATCCCGGGGTTCACTTTTTTTATTGCTTTTTCAATATAATTAAATGGCTTTTTTAGTACGATTCCTGTGTCTGCGGGGGATCAGAGGCTGTATTGGTAATGGATAACTAAAGCACAGCAGTTCTGCTGTGTTCAGGTTTCATTGCCTTTAGCATACTGCAGGAGGATAAAAGCTTCAGCCTCAATTTTCCATAAAGATATTCACAGTTTGAATTGAGAATGATAAAAAAAACAGGTCTAGTACAATATCTGATTACATTTATGTTTTGTGCATTCTTAGATGTGACGTGTAGGATAAAATAATTAAGCACTTTATAAACTCTGCCAAAAATATTGTAAATGAGTCAAATCAAGTCAATTTAGTAGTTTTTTATAAAAGTCTGGGTTTTAAACTTTGAGTTTTGGAGTGGAGTCATTCAGTTGTGGAAAACACAGTTCTCATAAAGTAGTGTTCTTGCTGTCAGACTATAGATGGGCAAATCTATAACAATGTTTCTTCTATGTTGTTTTGTTAATTTAGCATTTTTTCACACACCACCCCCCTCAACTCTGGGATGCAGGGTCCTCTATCAGCTGCAGAATTATCATCTGTTAGTCTTGGTTCCTGTATTAGACACCCCATCTTATTTGGTCTGGAAAGATCTGACAGCAGACTCAAGATGACCATAGATTGTACTAAGACCGCATGCACTCCTGAGCCTGTACAATGAAGCCCCTTTGTATTTTAAATCACTCATCCATCTCTGCACATCTCTAGTCCATGTCTAGAAATAAGCGGACCTAAACTTTGAGTCTGGGGCTTCAGTGTGTCCCACGTGACCAGGACCTACTGCCATATTGTTGGCATCTCTACCTACTAGCCAGGACATCCCTGGCCAATCATAGCCATGGTTAGTGTCGTCAATTTGCAGGATTGGCTGTGCGATTTCCAGTCTTGCAATATGTCGGATTCAGACAGGAAGCTTCCAAACCCCAGACCCAAACTCAAAGTTTTGGTCCGCTTATCTCTATCTTTTACCCTTTTTATAGACTGATTTTTCCACAGTTTCCTTTAGCTCAACTTGCTACCCATTTTGAATTACATTTCTTTCTATCCTTGCTGGATCAGTTTAATGGATCTTCATTTACTTTTGAACGCAAAAGTTGTCTCCTAGTCCAGTGTTCCTATATTGCCAGTTTACTTACTCATTATACAGTAGATTGGAAGCTCTGATGGATATCAATATTTTTTCAATTCAAATTTTACTTTTTTATTACATAAGTTATTAAAATGGAGTAAGTGTCACTTGCACAACTCTACAAGTGAAAAATTATCCTTATCATGAGAATGGAGGTCCTGGGTTCCTTGTATGTGTAAAGCTGCAGGTGGTATGGAAGAATTGATGTTCCAGTTATTTCTAAGAAACTTCTAAAGTTTGGATGATCATTGTGCTCTGCTTTTTGGCAGGCCCATGGAGATAATTGCATGCTTGTAATCATTATAAGTCGCAAGAGTCAGACCCCCGCTGATTAAATAGTTATCACCTTTCTACATGACTTGAACACTTTGGTACAACCCCTTTAAGCAGAGATGAATATGTTGGCAGTCGATAAAAATGAATATGAAACTTTTTTAGAACCTAGACGATTGAGTCACACCTTTTTTTAGGAAATTTGACTCCTATTCTAAACTATACTGCATATCATGAAACCATTTCAATTTGTAGTGATGAGAGAACCAGGGGAAGCTAGTTTTAATAGTGTCAGCATTTTTCTTCTCCTGAAGCCAAGAAACTAATTTAACATATTTTATGTAGTTTTGTATCTTAATAGGTTGTATCCATATCATCGTTAATATTAAAACAAATGCTGTATGCTCATAAGGGTTCAGTAAAATTTAATAAATGTGGCCCATAAACCTAATTTAAGCCTTTGCACCAGATTTCTGTTTCTGTTCTTAAGTGGCTGCAACAGTTTTGTGTCGTGGCTGCGCTGTGTCCAACAAGGCAGTATCTGGCTCAAACATTTTGATAAATGTGGGCCAATGTGTTATATAGAATTGTTTTATACTTTGTTTTTCATGCTGCACCTTTGCTCTTAAATGCACTATGTTGGACTAGCTACTCAGATCTACCTCTTGAAATGGACATTTTATATTATTTATGGCTTTTCACAAGTATGTGTCACAACATAAATCTTAAATAGGTTCGCTCATCACTATTGATAAGGCTAAATTATTAAAGGGGTTATCCGGGTTTAAAAAATTTCTTATGGCCGGGCTGGGGAGGGCTATTTAAACACAATAAACATGTACTTACCTCCTCCGGTGCTGCCGATGTCCCGCGCCGCGGCCCGTCTTCTCCGTTCGCCGGTTTCAGTACAAGTGCGCACAGGGAGCTTCCGGCCGGGCAGAAGCTCCCATGCGCACCATCTCCCAGCGCTTACAACGCTGAGAGGTAGGGACGGATGGGAGGAGCCGTCCACATCGCGGACCAGAAGCTCCCTGTGCGCGGCTTCCGTGCCCCTGTAAACAAACAGGGGCACGGATCGAAGGGACCGCGGCGCGGGACATCGGCCGCGCCGGAGGAGGTAAGTACATATTTATTATGTTTAACTAGCCCTCCCTAGCCCGGCCATAAAAAATTTTTTAAACCCGGATAACCCCTTTAAGTTCAAAGAGGTCTGTGTACTGATCCCAGAGCTGAAACCCCACCAGTTACGGCCAATATGAGTGTAAACTGTTTAAATGAAGGTGGCAAAGTCACCACTGGCATTTAAACTATAGCACCATTATGGCTGCAATATGGAAAACCAAGCTCCAGCTGAAAGCAACCCTCAAATGACTTCTCCAGTGCACTGAAAGGATCAGCTTTAAAATATATGTCTTTAATTGTAAAGCTTAGCTTCGCATACAAGGTTCACTTGAAATTCTGGGTCCTGTCTGGGGGACCCAAACCCGCAAAGATCGGTAAGAACTCTAACTTAGTGGTTCAGGTCTGCTCAACACTATTTATTGACCCATGCTGATGAGCAGTGCATTGATATTTTGCTGGCTAACACATTGCTCTTGATGACACTTTGTGCAGTGCCGTCATATTTAGGTGACGGATCATCCTAGTAATAGGGGTAAGAGTATTAGGACAATATCTTTTGCCTATGTTGCTTGTTATGAGCAGGCAAAGCTGTACTTTGCTTTTTCTGCAATAAGAGTACAGGCACAAATACAGTTGGTTTTTAGCCTAATGTTAAGTTGAATGTGTTGTTTCTAGGCTTCCCTTCATAGGAAAGCAATAAATAAGTCTGTAGCTACATGTTGCTTCAAGGCTCCTTGATGCTTATCAAATGCTAGCTTTAGTGAACTTGTGTGTGGAAAGAAAGTCCGTTTCACTTTTCAGTCTAGTAATGTCCAATGTCCGCAAAAAAATCCTTTTAACTGTTACTTCTGCTATTAATTTTAAATACTTTAATAATCTGATACAATCACATGTTTTGCCTCCTGCTATTTGTTTGCAGTCTGCTAATTCATGGTGACCTCCTATAGAAGTACAACTTCTCAAATATTCTCCAAATCTCAGAAACTGGAAAATTTTAAAATTAAACGGGGAAATTAAAATCTGATGAAAATAACTATTTATCTGGATCTGCAGCACAAATGGTGGCAGGTAATAGAAGAGGTTAGATACAGCCTTGACCAGCTCAGGGAATTCATTTAAAAAAGTACAATGTATTAAGCATTCTGCCCACAATTTATCTTCTCGCGAGTAAGTTTAGGGGAAAACCATAACTCTTTAGACTGAGAGCTGAGGGACTTATGAAGCTTATGTTTTCTCCAGGATAAATTTATCTCTGTGCTCAGAATTATGAGTCTTATTCCATGAGCAGGGAAGAAGCAGAAAGTTTAATCTTCCTTTCAATAGCATCTGGATGCTGCGGCTTACAATCTCCATAATACTTGTCTGTAAAAGGTATCCTTGTATATGATGATACAGGCATGTAAGGGTCTGCACCGCGACATGATGAACTGATTGAAAGGATTGTTAACCATTCCCATTGTAGTAAGAAGTGGCTTTCCTAGAAATTAAAGTGAAATCTGAGATATAGCGGCAGACCATACACTTTGCTGATGATGAGAAACTTGTATGATTCTAAAAATTATGTATTTACTATTAAGCTCAATTATCTAACCTCCTGCGATCCCCGCAGCTTCCTCTTCTCCTTTGGTTTCCAAACCAGGAGCAAGTGCAGAGATTGTGCATGGGCAGTGGCGCTGCCTGATGACATCATACGGTGTGCACAGACAAAGCCTACAATGCTGTGGTAATTAACTTTATGCATGTCTTACACTTATACAATGGATTTTCTTCTCCTGTGATAACCATGTAATCTTCTGACCTGGCCTCTTCCATCTCCGGGCCTTCTTCACTTTTCTATAAGCCACTTTTCTTATTCAGCATAAAGAATGTGCCGAAAAAAAAAAAAACGGCTTATATACAGTAATTTCCATCATGTCAACTTGTCCTCTATTGTGTGCCATTACGATTTAAGTGATGAGTCTCTGTGTACTCCTTTGGTATACATTGGCACCATTAATAAAATCCATAATACTGTAATGTCAATATCTATGTACTCATCAATATTTTTCATGACCGCAATCTGTACTTCTGTATTACTGTTTCTTATTGGAGTCGTTGCTAAAGTTTAATTTTTCAGAACTTGAAAATTTCTTTGACACTATTTTTTCATATTTCTTTTGACATAAGTCAAATTGAGCTATTTACCATGGATATGTTGTCCTCACACAATGTGGATTTCTGCCAGTAGCTTATGTGTTCAGAGCCATTTCGCAGTACGTTCATAGTGTGCTGTAAGCCCCTGCTGCTCCATGACAAAACAGTTCTAATCCTAAGTGCAACTTAATTTTTCATTTCAAAAAGACTTTTCAATTTTTTTTTAACTCTTCACATTTTTCTAAGGATTTGTGAAATCAGACCTTTTATTAGGATTTGCGATATATTGGTGAGATAATCACATTTACTCACAACTAAGGGTTTTTTTTAAAATTTATTTATAAATAAATAGAAATAGTCTTCTTTTTTTTTTTCAAATATTCAAAATATTCAAACAAGGCAGATTTGTTTAAGAAATTGCTGTGACCTGATTTGAATGGGTCTTATTTCTCCTCCACAAATAACTCCATTAATTTTATCTGTTTAATATTACATATCCCATATCTTGATTTTAGAAGGAAGGAGTCTATGAATAACAAATAAGTGATTGATCATTGATCATGTTTGATTTCCTTATGCACCAAACCCTAGAGGGGATGTCACTTTTTAGGCCTCATGCACATTTCTAGATGTTTGGACTATGTGCTAGCCGCAAATTCAGAACCTGGAACATGGTCCCATAAACTATTATGTAAAATATGGTTCTCCAAATAATTTGGGGTGTTAATTTAATTTACCACAACCACCTCTCTGCAGCCTTGCCCTGGATCAAAAATGGTCAGCATATTGTGACTGACAAAGCTCTTATCCAATAACCTGGGCCAGAGTTCTGTCTGTAAATATTCTGTCTATAAACGTCCTCTGGTCTGTTTGTATTCTGTTTTTTTTTAAAATCTGTATCGCTGGTTACTCGACTTAGACTCCTGTTTTGCGACTTCCCTTTGTTTCGGCGATGTTGTGCCTTTATATTCTACCTCTATTGTGACCAAGGCTGCTCTTTATTCTTTTGTGTTATTTGTATGTTTATCCTGTTATGTGTCCCTTCAGCAGCATAGTTAGGAAATGATGTCCAGTTACTGGCCATTGTTTAGGATGGACCCAGGATGGTCTATGAGGTGACAATTTGGGAGGCACCATATTATGGCTCACTGTCCTTGTCTGTGTCTGGCCATCACAGTAAAATGAACTGTTCAACAGATACAGAAAACATAAATGTAAACATTAGTGTCCTTTGACAGCATTTTTTATTTATTATTTTAGAAGTGGTGCAGTAAATTTTCTTTATATGGTGCTTTAACACAGTTGCGAAAATTCTAATTGACAAAATACAGATTACTAATTTGAAAGTTTAAACTTAAATCCCCCCCCCCCCCCCCTAAAAAAATGCAACCTTTGTCTTTTTGTAGTGTACTTTTTTTTGGCAAAGCTATAAGGGATAAATATATTGAGCAATGTGTGATAGACAAGCATCACATTAATCTTTAAGTCATCTGGAGACATTATTGCTCTGTGGTTTAGGATCCTTGGCTCCCGCCAGCCCCCTGGTTGTTAAGCAGAGCGTGCAGCACTTTGGTCTGTCTGATTATATGAAGCTGCAATGACTAGCTGTCACATAGATGTATGGTGTCCTTTTCAGTGCCGAACATAAACAAATGAGAGGGACAGTGGTATTTCTTTGATCCCTTAATTAGAACCATGATAAGACAGAGAGCTAACATAGTGATGAATTCCTTCTCTTCCCTAAAAAGGTTTTAGTTAATGGGGCTCTTTTCTAAATATATGGTTTGACAAATATGTCTTGGTTTTACTGTAAGCAACATCATTTTATATGGCTACATCTGCTCTCGGAATGACCTAGTTTATCATCTTCTTTTAGTAAAGTCTCAAAATGCCTTTTATGTAATACCAATACAAGACCTAGACTATTGACTCAAGCTCCAACGGTGCTGGTAAGGTAGGAGTTAAAAGGACTTTCTCAGATTTAAGCATTTATTATCTATACTCAGGATGGGTTATCAGTGTTAAGTCAGCCTAATGGTAGGACAGTAGTGTTCTTGCTAGAGTCATGTCCTTTTGATTGCTTTGTGAGATCAGTAAGCTCAGCCATGCCATCCACTATGTCTTCTAATAAGGCTAGTCTCATTGACTTGACAACAGAGCCATGCTTATCAAACAATGGTGTCCCATCTTAAAGGGGCTTTCCATTTTTAGCAAATAATTGATATTGTTTGTGTAATGAAAAGTCAATTTTCTAATATGCAAATCGATATGCAATATATCAATTATTTATGGTTTTCTAGATCTCCTCCTGCTGACATTTCCCAGGAAGCTTCATTGTTTACTTCCGTGTAAAGTTTAGTCCATGTTGGCTTGTAATAGCTTGTAATAGCACACAGTGCTCCTAATAATTTGTAATTTATTTATTGAGTGTGGACAACCTCTTTACGTCTTTGAAACTTCTTGAATGCCTACATTTACCCATCCCTATGAAAAAGAACCTGTAATTGACTATAATGCCAAGATCAAATCTCTAATCAAAAACTTACCAATGCCACAAGAGACACCTAAAAGATTACACTGATAGCAGGGGATTAATTTTAGGTTAAAAAATAGATTTCAACCTTAACAGCACCTTTACTGAAACACTAAACCACATTGACTTATTATTCATAAGTATTATACTTTTTGAATCCAATGTAGAAATGAGAAAATTAATAGATTTTTAGTAGCTATCTTCTATTTTTCATTGATGAATTTTTCAAAAAGTTGAATTTTGAAAAAGTTGAAAGCTTGTCATTTATTATATTACTGAAGATGGTGAATGGATGAGGGAAATAGAAATTATTGGTAAAAAAATAGGATGTATATGAATCTGTGTTTTAGAGGGCTCTATACGAATTTCTGCAACAATTAAAGAAACATCAATTTAGACCGATTCAATTCAGACTAAAATCCAATTTTCTGAAAAGCTAGTTGAAGCTTCATCAAATTGAATAATGCAAGTTTTGGAAGCTAGCTTTTCAGGTTAATAACGGGAACATTTTAGAGGGAAAAAAAAAAAGAAATTTAGTAGAAAAGTGTATTTTTTTAAAGTACATATTAATACACTGCAGTCATAATCTCACATAAGCAATTATTCCAGTGAAAGGATGTGACTAGATTACAAGTCTCTGCACTGAAAGCATGAAGCATGTGTTCCCGTGATTTAGGAAATTATGGCTTTTCTTATCATATTATTATAAAATTGCTGTCACCGTTATGTACATTACCCTTACTCTTAGTTGAATACATTATATTTGGGGAGAGCCTTGTTGTGCAGAATGTGGTCATGGCCCATGTCTGCCTAGTCTGCTGAGGAGCTTCTAATGTCGACATTACAAGTATAAGAATATATTTACACAGGATTATAATGCTTGCCCTGCAATGAGTGGCTCACAATGAAACCCGTGTTATTATGCTTTTAATTATGTGCGTCTATTAATTGAATTTCTATTTACACTGCTAAATGGTGTGAAGATGCTGTTTGTGTGTAGGGCAATGAACATTTCTAAGCTATATATTAGTGTTTAGTCATACACTTTACATGTGCACATATCTAACATCTTTGAAAATCAACTTAATCTGCATAGATAACAAGTTTGGATTGTTACGGGTTCCATATTTAAAGGGTTTTTCTTATGTCTGGAAGCTCAGGCTGCTTGTGGATAGCAAGTTTATTGAAGGGTTATTCCCATCTCAACAATTAATTATATGTTTTAACTTCTACTTACCCCTATGGGAATTACAAACAACTTGAGATCTTTTCATAGCTTCCAACTGGAAGGTTATGGGAGCAGTAGTACGTTTATGTCCTAATTTAATGATGAGCAGACACATTGGGGCTTATGTACTAAGCGTTACGGATTGCACTTTCATTGGATCGGGATTTGCATGGCCTTGACAGGTATTTAATAGGGGTCTGCACTGGGATTGTGTCACGCGTGATTAGACTTTAGGCGCAGCTGTGTTTGCTTCCATGCGACACAAATTGGGTGGCGTGCCATCGGACGATCCGACTGATTTGGATTGAGTGCGGGCTTTAACTTTCAAATTGTGTCATAAGACAATGCACTTACATGCACCAGGAATAAGAAGGGGAACTCCGGCAGACCTGAGTGGGGAAGCGACACATGCAGGATATTGGGCGCACAATCTTAGTGAATCAAGTGCATTCTCTAGTCGGACAATGCACTTTTGGTGAACTCCATTGACTGGGTAAGTTAATATGCCCCAGTGAGTTTCGGGGTCTTCTGAGTTAAGCACAACCCATACCTAAATGTTATGCTTGGGGTGGCATTAAAACCACCTCTAATGAAAGGGGTTTTCTCAAATTGCAATCCCCTAGTGCTGTTAACACAATAAAATATAACAATCTCAGATTCTGGATCTCCATGTGCAGCAGTGAGTGACCAAGAAACTCAGCTCCTCGGCCGTCACACACAAATCTAATATATTGGCCCAACCTTATGTCGGAAGTTACAGGGTCGTTTCTAGGGGCAACTGAAATTGTGTACACCAGGACTGAAAGAGACAGGTTGGACTTATATCTGTGAAATGCTGTATTTTTGTTAATAACAGTAAATGAGATAATGTGTTAATTTGTTATCCTGAGTACATAGAAGAAGGTGTTAACTCTTGAAAATGCTTAGGTGCAACTGTGTGCCGCCATTATGCTGGGTTTTGATGCTTCATGTGATGTCATCGATGAGTGATGACCTCTGGAATGGACCCCTACCTTGCAGGTTGGGGTCTGCTCATCATGTCACTTGATTTATAATTACTGTATTCTGGTATAGAAGAGGTTCTCTATACAGTAGAAGTAGTTCTGGTGAAAGTTTGAAGTTGGGGACGCAGAGAAGTGCTGGTTCCTTGGTGTCAGAAAGCATTAAGTTATTAAGTTTGAGGCAAGAGTACCAAATATGGATCAACTGAGACGGGTCCAGAGATGGAGAGAAATGGGACTTGAGGGCTGTGTCTTATACTAGCATTTTAATCTTTTGAAGGAGTTTTGTGCAGTCGCATGCAGAAACCATGGGAGAAGGTCAGAATGCGTGACCTCTTTCATGTAAGGTGGCCTAGTGGGCGAGTCACCCCTATAGTAAGGCCTGGAGTGCAAGAGAGAAGCAAGTGGGGCAGGGAGTAAAGGGAGAAATGACATACAGTAAATTGGGCTTCATATAGGTCCTAGCAATATACATTAGTATAAAGGAGAATTCAGCTGCACATTCATTTAAAAGTAAGTAGGTGCTGTGGAAAGGGACCAGGTGCTGTGGAAAGGGATCCTTATTACATAGCGACGTACATTGACCTACTTGAACCTCAATACTGCCATCCCATAATGCATCACCGATAAACCCATGTGTCTGAGGCAGGGCCTAGTGAGACATTTGATTTCTGTATATGGCAGAAAAATGTATTATCCACCAATATATATTTTACAAATTTCTAAATGACAAGAGACTGTTCATAGATGTGCACAACGCCCTTCCTTATTCAAAGCAATTTGCTTTCACAGTCTTTCAAAATATTTGTGAATCGTTTTCAGGACAAAAATCCATTTCTTTTCCACACAGACATGAACAGAAATAGTGTGACCGTAATCTCGCAAACACATATTTCAACCTCCGCAGTGTGTAACTTCATTTTATTTTTCATGGGCTCCTGTGACATTTATTAGATTATTCCAGCTATGAAACAGCTCAACATCCACATAATGTCCCTGGCTAAATTGCTTGTGGTCCAGGCTCCGAGGCTTTTAGAATAGCCAGGCATTTAATTACAATGTACAGTCGGAATGATCTGCAGAAATATCCTGCAGCCGAGCACAGGCTCCATTTTTTACGACTGCAACTGTGGCTTGTCAAGGTTGAAAACAGTAACTATGGTGATTGTTTCTAAGTGTGTCACCCAAACTTAAAGAATCACCTCCTTGCTTGCTTCGGGCCACATGACATTAATGACAGGTTGTGCTATTCGGAATGATTTTACCCAAACTATATTCTATTTTAGGAAATGTAATGATGAACACAATATTTTGTCTCTTTATTTTGTTTTTTTCCTATATCTTATTTTTCTGTTATTTTATATTCATTTCTTCTATAGTCCAGTGATGTATACAAATCCAGCATGAAAATATGGCTGTAGGGAATTTTACAGGACCAGCAAACAGATGACCCATACTTAGGTTAGGCACCACTTTGATCCATTAAATTTATTGATTTCAATGATGGCACTCTGTGCCACCTTTGCTTGTTGAAAATCGATTGGATCCATAGCATAAGCATTGTGGCGGATTCATGCAGCAGGTGCATGGCACTGATGACCTTTACTGATCAGGATATGATGACATCTCTTACAAATAGTCTATCAAGACAGATCCACTAAAACCCCTATAAAAATATAATTTCCAATTTTGGTGTGATGTACCCTTGCCATTAACCCTGTAACATTTCATTTAAGAAAACCTACCATTTGATTTGATGTATTATGAAGCAAACATACCTTGAGAATGCTGTAGCTACAATGACGCAGGATCATATCTTGGTTAATCCCTGAGCTGAGGGGTTTTGCTGAAAAACAATTATAACATTCAAAACCTTGGGAAAGCCGGGTAAGGATGGCTGACATAAACACATTACACAGAGGAGCGTGTAATTACAAATGGAGGCTAGTCAAGACATGACTAATCAACCTGAGCTGGATCACTCATACACAGCAGCTGGGGGATGGTGCAGCAATTGATTATTCTGTCTGGCAGGAAGAGCAGTGGTTGCATCATACTCTCCTGCAGAGAAAAACTCATGTGCTAGGACAAGCGCTGAACCAAGCGCTGGAGGAGCCATAGAAGCGACAGCGCTTCATTATCATAATGTTATATCGGCTTTATCAGCAGAACCACTCAGCACAGGGATTAACCAAGATATGATCCTGCATCAGTGCAGCTACAGCATTCTCAAGGTATGTTTGCTTCATAATGCATCAAATCAATTGGAAGGTTTCCTTTAAATATACGGTTTAAGGATACCAAATGGTGAAACCAAAAAATGTAATATGTAAATCTCTGATCATAATTAATATGATTTTTTTTATTCTCATGGTGGTAATTTGGCTTCACTATACAATGTATTTATCAAGGAAGGAAACTAGGCCCCTGTGAAGCAAATGCACTGCTAGATCATCGTCACAACCATGATCACAGTGTGCTGATGGTCTTACACGAAAGCCAGGGATTCATATAAGGTCCATAGGTCTGCCTGCACTATATGTCTATTTTGGAATACTAAAGGTGGGCTCCAACTCCTGTATAATGATATATAGAATACTAGACACAATGGGGCACATTTACTTACCCGGACCCCGCGCGATCCCCGTTCCGGAATGTCCAATGAGGATGAACTCTGCTATGATTCACTACGATCGTGCGTCCGATATCCTGCATGTTTTGCTTCCCTGCTCAGGTCCGCCGGAGTTCACCTTCCCGGTGCATGTAAGTACAAATCCCGCGGTTTGTCCGAATCCGTCAGATCGTCCGGCGCCCTGCCCAATGGTTTCTGTCGCATAAAAGCTGGCGCCGATGTGGCAAAATCCGACAGCGATCCCCGGCGCAATCCCCGACGAAAATGCGGCCGTGGGACCCTTGGTAAATAAGCCCCAATATTTGAGTATTAGTGTATAATTGGCAAAATTACTCTAAGTATAAGTTTGCTATATATCTAAAGCCTGGTGATGGAACAGTCCCTCAATGAGGGCACAAAGTGTAATATCTAGTATTTCTTACAGGGTGCATTATGTGAGATTCTTGCATAACTGAATATGCTGATTTTACTTAGAGCCTGCAGTACAGTCTTTCTCCCTAGGAAGTGTTTTAATGGAACTCTACCACCAGGAGGAAAGACTGTATGCAAATAAGCCTGAGGGGCTTCAGGCTCTGTAGGTGAAGGAGCTTGGAGCCCCTCAGGCTCATTTGCATACACTCATTCATCCTAGTGGTAGATGCCCTGTAAAGTTGCTCTAACTCTCCAAAGACACCTACAGAGGAGGTAGTAGTAGTAATAGTAGTACATATTCCGCAGAGCTTTACAGATCATGGGGGACATCTACAAACAAAATGAATCATAACTTGGTCAGAAGAAACAATAGGAATCAGGGCCCTGTTTGCAAAAGCTCACAATCTATGAACTTTCTCAAAGACAGCATTCCTTCACAAGGATGTGTAATAATGCATGGAAGACGACAGACATGAATATTAAGTTTTTGCTGAACTTTACTAAAAGATTAAGCTGGTACAGCACAAAACACTAAATATGATATGGTAATAACTGGAAGGCATAAGTAACCCTATTGTCAGTGATGCCACTGCAGGAGTGATGGTCTTTCTTCAGTACAAAGTCTGCAAGACCGGAGATTCCCACTTGAAACCTCACCTGCTGTCTGTCCTCTCTGGCCCTTATCAAGCACTCTACTTTCTTTGCTTTACAGCCCCTAAAGGGAAAACACGGCACATCACACTTCTGTCTTGTTCACATCTCTTAGTGTAAACTAGTTCCCCCTTTTCCTGTTCCTGTCTGGCTTATAATGTCCTATATAGTGCTGCAATCTCATCGGGCTGAGGCTACACAGCAGTCTTTTGTTACAGGAGCAACCCAGTGAATGCCAAGAAAACATGATTTGGAGTTTTTCCACTCAACTGGATGGTGTCCTGTCGAGTCTTTGACAGTCAGCCATGACATTTTCTCTAAACTACTGCAAAGTGCATTAGCACTTAAACAATGCAAGCAAAGCAGTTCTTCATATTGTCTTTGACTCACTTAATGGAAAATGCACAACACCAAACTCTAAGGGCCACAACCATAACCAGAAACCATGCAACCTATGTACATACCTAAATAACTTCTACAGCAGCACAAGAAGCAGGAAACTGCAAAAGGAGCAGCACCTGAAAGAAAGAAGTGGGTATAGAACACATGGATAAATAATACATAACACAACATAGAAAAACATTGCATTACGAGTCCAGTTAACAGATGTATTTTGGTACATGATAATGTAATGATAAGGCCCACTCTAAACACATATATAGTATACTTGGCAAATGTACACTATACACCAAAGTATGACAGACTATATCCATACCTTCCATAAGAATAAAATATTATGTATGATTATTCTAGTTATTTATATCCAGTTCACTTTTAATTTTAAGTAATACAGCATACAATTGTACTACCGTATTCAAAATAATGATTTTGCTGCATGTGCTGTGGTGTACAATAGAAATACAGAGAAAACCATGTACCTAGCAGAGAATAATATGTCTTTCTCTGTTGCTGGAGATAATTATGAATTTTTTAGCAGGTTCCCTGATCGATTCAGGTAAACCACTATGGCTGCTTGCCTTCCCCTTATATTCTGCACTGTTTGTTAGGGAGGTAAAGGAAGACGAAATCTATAATGCTTCTCGCTACGGCACTTGTGCTCCTTCTTGTGCTTTGCTGACCCAGTCACATTGTGATTATGCAGCTGTCTCCTCCTTGGGAGGCTCTTAAGTTATTTGTGAAGGTCAAAAACTTGTCCGTGAACAGAATGTCTAATTTATTTCATAAGCTAAACAGTTTCTCTGTTACACTTCCTCATGTTTTTTAACCAGAGAGGCAGCCCGGCATAATGAAATAGATTGTTAAATATTAATCTGACATTGAAGTCTCGCAGATGCATTGAGGCTCAAATCAAGCCATTCCGAATAGACAAATACAATAAAACAAAAAAATTGTAAAAATAAAAAAAGACTAGGAGAGCTGTTCCTTCGTGTGAATATTATTTCAATACATTTTAATTAAAGATAAATATTCAGTAAAGCATAGTCCCTCTTGATCCTTCTGCTTACTATGCCCATATTTATTATCCTATCTTCCAGATAACTGCAGAGAATAGGGGAGGCGGTTGAGCCTGCAAATTGCACCCTTAAGAATGGCTGCCTAACCTTGTGATGTGCACTCTTCCAGATGAAATAAAATTGGGTGATAGCTTAGAATAAGAAGGGTATATGAAGGGTAACGTAGAAAAGGTTTTGTAGACAACCGATTGAATGAACCATAGAATTAGTAATAGAAAGTATAGTTTGTCTTCAAAACCTGTTTGTTTTGGTGAATTTTTATACCATACAGCAATTACTCGTAGTCCTAAGTACTATACAGGTTTTGGTTGTTTATATCTTCAATTCGAAAGATTGTCCCATGCTAACTGTTAAGTGCAGTAATGAAGGAGCAATGATTTGGGATTGTTTCACAGTCTCTCATCTTGTCTCTGCTAGGCAAAGCTTCAAAGATGAGTGGCTTCACATCCATGCATCACATGGCCTGAGTACAGCCCAGTCTCATTCAAGTTAATGGGGCTGAACTCTAATACTAATGACCGCCACTATATTGTGTGCAACAGTGTGCGTGGAGGAAGTGCTGAGAAGGCTGTGATCAACTGATAATGGCAATCTCTTTATTTTACTGATTATAGACAACCCATTTAAAGGATACTTGTTACCAACTAGAAAATCCTGCAGTCTACTTCCTGCTGTACCAATAATTTTAATCTGTACATACATTGACATAAATTTCCAGGATTAAATTTTATGTGTAAAGTAGCTTGGCTCACCAAAGAGCACAAAGATAAATACTCACCCACTCAAGAAAATAAAAGCTTACCACTCATTTGGCGAACAAGAATTACTTCACAAATCGCTAGGGGTCAAATCTTTCAAACAGATGAATAGAGATTCTTTTATTCTATAGCAGGTCCACTTCAAGAGAGCTGTGCATTAACATAACAAACAAACCTCACTCAACTAAATCAATTTTGTTAGGTGTTTTGTTCCACTTTTCCTAAGTAATAATATGAGAGACTAATAAAAAGGTTACTGTCAAGACATGGAAGAAGTTCATTCCTTTCCTTCCCACAATTTACATTTCTGCCTACTTGCTGGCCCTGTGATAAAACTCAAGTGACAACCAGGCGACTGTCCCCACTCTGGGTTTCTGCACAGAACAAAAACACAAACAAAGAAGAGAGACAAATAATGAGTTGAAGTGAGTTAAAACCATAGAGACCTAGAATAGGGTCAGCCACACAAAAGTACATGAGTCTAAAGATCCCAAGAGCAAAAAGACTAACAATGACTGGTTGAAGTTACCAGTAAGTTAAAATGGAGTTCCTGGATGCAACCCCAGCAGCTGATTTGTTTGCCAATTCATCACACAGACCTTCCTCAGGCACAGATTGCAAGGTATAAGGGGAAATGGAGATGAGATGCGGTGCTATGACTGCTGGAGCGCAGATGGAAAGGAGGAAAGCGGGTGCTCCCACTGGAGAGTTGAGCGCTCATGTATGAAAAAAAAGAACCTTACTCCCTATCTGATGCTCTCTGCAGCTCCTCTTCACTCATTCAGAGCAGACAGAGACACATTGAGATCTGCCAGGCAGTACACTGTGGCATCAGCAGTGGCAACAACACCACATCATAGTGTGTAGGTGGGCAGATTGCATGGGCATGTCTTTGCCCCTGCTCTGTTACAAATGAAGAAGATATGGTAGAGGAGCTGGGGGGGCATTGAAAGGTAAGCAAGTATGTTTATTTTTTTTTATACAATGAGGGGATGCTTTAGTTGGGAGGGGGCTGCTGTAAGGCATTTCATTACTAGGAGGGCTACTGCAGGGCATTTAATTATAAGAGGGATGCATGAGATGCAGATTTACTACTGGGGAAGACTGCTACCGTTCACATTATTGGGGGAGGTTTCTAAGCATCACATTACTCGGGGAGGCTGCTAGGTTTCACATTACTGGGGGTGGCTGCTGGACATTTTGTAAGTGACGTAGACTGCTGGGCATTTCATAAATGGGGGGTGATACTTGGGTATTCGGTTGGTAAGGGAAGGCTGCTGGGCATATCATTACATGGGGAGGCTGTGACCAATGCATTTACCACCCTAGGCTTATATTCGAGTCAATATGTTTTCCCAGTTATTGTGGTAAAATTAGAGGCCTCTTCATATTCTCTGTTAAATACAGTAATTGTTAAGTAAAATATGGCAATTGATGGTTTAATTAAGACTATTGGCCATCCATCTCTCAAAAGAATGTGGTTATTTTCTGTTAGTCCTAGGCCTAGATCTTTCCATGAAAATAAAATTGCTACAAAGATTACTAAGTCATTAATCACTTTGTTTCTGAAATAAATCTAATCTGCATAGCTGTAACAACCAATATGATCACATAAACAGGATGTAAAGCAAATTCTATTGATCAGAAAAGTCAATACTTTCAATTTTAGATAATAACCAAGGCTGTACATGCCAAATATGGTCCCAAAAAGTGCAAGCACCTGCATTGTTTTGGACTTTAGTGGTTTTATGCAGTATTAATGCACCAGTAACGGCTGTAAAATATCGAACCTTTCAGGAATTTTATCTGTTTAAGTAAATGAAACAGTTTAACCCAATTAAAGTCAAGTGTTGCATCAATAAAATATATAGTGCTTTAAAACATTGTTACACTATAAACTACATTAATAGCCTAATTTTAACACCGGATATTCATACACTTATAGCTGGTTTTAACAAGCATTATTAACTCATTGTGACAATAGCATAAAAGTATCTGTAAGTAATATTTAAGTAGAGAAAATGCAATAAAGCACACTATTAAACAGGTTGTCCAAAAATAGATTTTGTAAGTCTTTTTCCCAGTCCAACACCTGACAGCCTCATGGATCTGTTGTCACGGCCACTGTATCTGCTCTGTTTTACAGACCTGGAATCCGATAGTTCTATGCATTGTGAGCCGGGTGTGCCAGGTTACTGCTACACAGCTCAAGTTGCAATAGCGCAACATGCCCACTAAATGGTGTATGGAGCTGTCTATCTTTTGCTCTGTATAATGTGCAGATCAGTTGTCTGTGGGAGCTGATTGGTTGGTGCCGGGTGTCACATAGAATTGATAATGAAGAACAATCCTAATAATAGGTCATTATAAGTGCAATCTGCTCAAAGGGTTTGTCTAAAGTTGTCTATTCACAGGTTTGTAGATTTGGTACAAATCTGACGTTTTTCAGGCAACAAATCTTTCAAAATGGCTGCTAACTAATGCTTTCATTCATCTCAGAGCTTGGGCATTGGTAAGGGGTGGAGGAAAGGCAGAGTTGTAAAGGTATATTCTCATACAGCAGTCCTGGTGTTTACAATTGTGGTTGTACCTGCATCTGACCATAAATATTCTGACTACGGTCACATTCTTCTCATGAATAGCTTCTCTTTTCTGCACACTGCAGTGTTCTCTTCCTCCTGCCCCTCCGCCTGTATTACGAGACCAGCTCAGACACGGGCACTTCCTGCAGGCAGAGACTTACTCTACAAGCTACAGACAGTTATGGTCTTTATCCGGGTGGGAGGCATATATCAGAGCTGGCTCTGTATGTGTTATAGGTGAGTTAGCAAAGATGAGAGTAGATCTCCTCATCCCTCATCTCTGATATGTCTCACCTCTTTTTGTCAGATACTAGTAGAATGTTCAGATGCTAAATACAAGTATACATAAGCTTGGACTCTGATAATATAACCACATTGTCACCACACAACATGTAATCCCACTATAGGGATCATAATGTGTCTGCTTACAGAGTCCCCACCCACACTTTGGAAACTTACACTGACCATCACTGAGTTATAGGAGCTTAAAACAGCAATATAGCTGACTAAAATTGTACAGTAAGGGGTTAAAAATTATCTTTATTGTATATAAACATCACTGGGGAATTACAATTTGAGAAGTTTCTTACAGGGATAAGAAGAAAAAAAGATGTGTTTCTGAGGACCAGTGGGGGTTCATGCCAATTTCCCAGGACAACTGAGCCATATCTTTTGAAAAGTTTGATGACATTTCTTTATATGATTCACTCTAGTTTCAACGTACTTTTCCTCTTGGCTCATAATATTGAGTGGGGTAGGAGATGAACAACTTTTAAAAAACCTTTCCCGCAGTGGTTGGGATTGCACCTTGTTGGGGACCAGCCCCCATCCATGAGTCCCCAGAATAATTATGCCCTCTGGACTGTTCATGACCCCTGAAGAAAGTAGGTCTGTGTTTGCCACCAAGAACCAACCGAGCCATTGTTTACATCCCAATTAAATGCCCGTGTTCGTATGCTGGTATCCTAAATCACAGACATGTTCCACACCATTGTTACCCGTCATGACAACTCTCTTTTAGGAAGAAGTCAGCAGCCAAGAGACCGAATAGGAGAAGTGAATAAGGCAACATAGGGACCTGTAGAATTTTTATTTCATTTTTCTCCTGTAATGGTAAAGTTAATCATTCCTATTGCCTAAATAGTCTTATATAAGGACAATCTGCTGCACTGAAATATTAAGTCTCTATATTAAAGAACACCTATCAAAAACATCTTCTAGTCATTAAATTGACAGATTCTCATCCCATCTAGAATTGCACAAAATTACATTGCTAATACATATTGCATGCGGTAATAAGGCCAGGTTTCTCACTAGATTTATTGAGACAGTGTTACAGTGTCAGAGTGAATCTTCCAAACTCCATATACTGTGTATATAATCTTTATGCTCTGTACGGCTCTAATTCAGGATTAACTTCATGGCTCATCTATTTAACAGATTACTTACACATTTGTTGTAAAGTCGTTGAGAGTCATCCTAGTGGCGCTTCATTAAAGTTTTTCTTTGATTAAACTACTCTGTTTAGCTGAGCGACTCTTTCCACAAATGTTATAAAATGGAAAATACTGATAATATGCTTACACTGCAACTACTGTGCATAGCGGAATATGGGTTTGGGGTTTATTGTTTTTTGGGAATCATTCACACTTCTGTGTGTAATTTACAACAGTCAATTCAAATTGATGTAAAATTGGGAGTCCATTAGAGTTTCCAATTTTCTGAAAGTTAAAGGGGTTGTCTGAGTTTTGAAAAAAAAATATATGTGGCCGGGAGCAGGCTGCCTAAAACAATAAAGCTGTACTTACCTTCCGATGCCCTCCCGTATCCAGCGCTGCTGTCGCTCCGGTCCGGGCGCCATGTAAACAAACATGGCCGCCGGAGCAGCGCTGCATTCAGCTTCCGGCCGGACACGACAACCTTCCGGCCCCCATACACAGTATAGGGACGGATAGGCGTACCCGGCCACGGCCGGCCGGAAGGTGAATGCAGCGCTGCTCCGGCGGCCATGTTTGTTTACATGGCGCCCTGACTGGAGCGACAGCAGCGCTGGATACCGGAGGGCACCGGAAGGTAAGTACAGCTTTATTATTTTAGGCAGCCCGCTCCCGGCCACATATATATATATTTTTTTAAACTCGGACAACCCCTTTAATTTTTTTTTTATGCTATGACCAGAACTTTAAAGTCGCAAGACATCCAATGTCTACTACTTTTCCACAGTCCAACCAGAATAATTATCATGCGTTCAGTCATTTGAGCTCTTTATGTGCAATTAATATCTCATGAGTATAAGCTTCATCCATAGGGTAATTTCTTGGTTTCAACATTTAATGCTAGAAAACATTTTCCCTAGCATGATCGAAACTATGACACATTTTATCCTAAGGAGGTTACTCTACCTTAGTATAATGCCATTTGTTTCCAAATAAGTTTTCATTTATTCAAAGTATTTGAGCCCCAGGATAAGGCCTAACTTGCTGATCAATGGGATCTCAGTGATGAGACCCCAACAAGTCATGAGAATGTGGGATCCAATGTACCCACATCGTGGTCTTAGCCGGTCACACATGGGTGGGGTGCCCCATTTTTCTCTGTGGAGCTAAAGGAGATTGCACTCAACTCTGGGAACAATGAGGGGTCCAACAGGGGTACATAAAACCCCCTGTTCTTTTGATCTATGGGGGACTTATCACAGAGACCCCCCACCTATCAGTAATTTAGGTCCTATCCTGTGTAAAGGGTCTAACTTGTTTAGTGGGAAAACCCCTTTACTTCACGTTGCCCTGGACAAAAGCTGATATGAGATCTGGCTATAAAGAGATATGAAAATAAGTTCCATATAACTAAGTAATAATATGATAGTAATACTTTAAATTTTAGTAATAATATAATTTTATGTTGTATAGCACTCATTTATAATAAATACAGGAGCCTTCTTGAAAACCATACAGAAACAGAAGAACAAATATGCAGCACTATTCAGATTCATACATCAGAAGGGACACTTATCAGGGCTCAGACACCAGTGTCCTGAAATAACCACAGTTCCTTGTGAACCACCAGAAATTATAATTATTTCCCCATTATGCCACCTCCTTGGCAAGTGGACGTGAAGGGGAGTATGCCTGGGGCAGAGTGGGCCGGCACCCCAGGTGTTCCAGGCCTAAACAGTCATAGGTAATGGCACTATTCTATGCCAGGCAGGGACGGAGCCTCTTCAACTCTTGGGGCTGACATTATATGCTGGTACACATTGCTTTGGCGTATGATAAATGTTCCCCAGAGACTCATGTGATACCATATTTGTGGAATGGTTATACAAGCCTAAGAAACCTATTCTATGTTGATGTTAAAACTTTCCCTTTAATCTTATTGTGCACATATGACCATAGTAGTAAAATGTTTTGAAAGAAAATAGTAATAATAAATCCTTATTCATGAAGCGCCATCATACTTTTCAGATCTTTACAGATCATAGGGTACATATACAAACAAAATAAGACATAAAAGAGCAATAACATGGTCATATGAAACAATAGGAATGAGGGCCCTGCTCACAAGAGCTTACAATCTATGAGGGAGCACTAAACACCATAGTCAAACAATCGGTAGTCTGGTAAAATTACCTGATTAAAAGAATCAATTATTTCAGTAACAGAGTATAAAATATCATTAGTTTACCAGTGATTATGTAACTTTTGTTATGTTTTTGCTCTACAATCATGTGCTATATACGGTATTTTTTGTCTTGGATATACGACCTGTGTCATTACAGGCTGAACATATGCATTGTGATTACATTTGGATTCTGTATATACTAAACAATTCCATTTACATTTATAACATTTGAGCTTGCCTCTGGGGGAGCTGCTCCTTGTGATATGGAAAGCAAGTATCTAATAATTACTTTGCTGACTTAATAAATATGTCAAGAAAATTACATCCACAAGACCCCTTTTTACTATTCACTTTAAAATGCATCAGTAATGTTATGCAAGATGTTGAGGATTAATCATCTGGTTTCCTTTATCTATTAAGTTTACTAGAGGTTTGAAAAACAAAATTCTTTTATACCAGATGATCCTTACATTTATCAATAATTGCACAGTATTGTTGGAATCCACTAAAATTATGTGTCAAACTTTTGCAGCAAAACCATCAAGTTAAGCTGTTTCATAAGCAACAATGCAGTCTCAGGTCTCCCAAACCCCGACTTCAGTCGGATGTTTGGGTTTGTTTTCAGATCCCTTCCCCCGCCATCTAACACTTGCCACTGGTACCGGAAACTATCCCTGGTGTCAAGTGTTTAAATACCGCTGGCAGCATCTAAATGCATGCGTCTCATGCAACGCCATTTTTCCATGATATCATTCGGGAGACTTGTTCCTCACCAACATGCCAGCTTTGCCAGTGGAATTTAAATACTTAACACCTAGGATCAGTCCCAGCACCGATCGTGGGTGTTACTGATGGAGGTCCAGGTTTCGTGACAGAACCCAACCCAGAACTGAATGTTGAGGTTATTTGGGTCCAGTGATTGTTAAGCATAAAATATTCAACCAAACCTTAAACCTACCACAAAAATGTGAATATTATGTTTAAAACTCAAGTTCAATTAAGTGGTGGGGTCTCTACAATTTTGGAACTACCAGTTTTGGTAATTAAGTTCATTCTTAGCCCTACAATCTCTTCATTTTTGTCACGGACGATCCTTTCCACTTTGACATCCTGTTCATTGCCAAAAGAGGAAAATTACAAATTTAATTCCAATTCAATTCTAAAAGATTTATTTGTAGCCTCCACAATGTTGTCCTGAGTGTATACACACAATAAACTATAATTTGGTTTCTTGATAGAAAATAGAAATGTTCAACAATAGTGTGCAGAACGTAAGAGTAATAACTTTCTTCCAGAAGGTAAAGTACGTTTTGCTACATGGTTAAGTAATTACACAGTATAATTACCTAATCCCTTTGCCGTGCTGGAAATTTCTTGATATCTGAAAAGCTTAATCATGTGTGCGCCACTAATTCTCCTTGTGTTGTTCTTTGCAGCAGTACGGAAACTGATGATGAGCCACCGTGCGAGGAAGAGATTCACTACAATACCGATAGCTGCTCAGATCAGGAGGTGTCAGAGCTGGATACCCAACCCGATAAACTTTCAGGTGAAGATTGTGGAGGAAGAAAGAGTGAATTCGCAGCATCAACTACAAAGGATGAAGTTTTCTCCAGCAAGTGCAATGGCTCCACAAGACAATCCCTAGCAATGTCCTCAAAGCAATATGGCTGCTCTCCAGAGGCATCTTCCTCCCCACATGAGCAGAATATTGAGAATGGCACCAAGACACAAATGGGGCATTATCTTTATTAACATGTAGAGAATTCAAGGGGGAATATGTATCTTTTTTTTTCCTTTGGTGTATAATTAAGACATTTGGAAGGTCTTTTTTGTGCCTTATATATGATTATGTCTTTTTTAGTTGTGATACATGTTTAGTCTTCCTGTCCTCTTTAGACTTTTTGTTGCAAATGTCTCAAATCCACATGGACACAAGCCATGTGAGGGGGTTACATGCAGGGGTGGACACTACTGTAAATTTTGGATTTGAGTCCACAGCCAGCATTTTTAAGCACTCTAGTCACACCCAGGGGAGATGACAACATATGCGGCTACGGTCACACATAGTGTAAACGCATTTGTATGCAATTGCGTCACAACAGCTGAGAAGAGGAGATTTACCTAACCACATTTCTGTCAACATGGTGTTTACAAAATGCATCTGTTAACACGATGCAAACACACAAGTTAACATAGCTTTAACAAACGTGGTAAACACGCTTTAACAAGTGTGTTAACTCATATGTTAACATTGCGTTAATGCATGCATTTTGTTGACAGCATGTAATTAAGCAAATCTGCTCTTCTCAACTGTTGGGATATGTTTGAAAATGTATATGTTACTCCCACTTGTGACCTCACCCTTAAAAGTAACCAGTTTTTTCAATAAATCCAAATGCTAAAATGTATGAATTTGTGAAAAAAAAACAACCCAAACTTTAAACATTTTAAAGCATGTGAAACAATTTACATGCTAAACAGGGTCCATGAAATATTGCCTTCCTCAGCAAAGTAATTATTAGATACTTGCTTTCCATATCACAAGGAGCAGCTCCCCCAGGTGCAGATCTGTGCCTAAAAATTTGCAAAAATGAGGAATAAAAAGTGAAAAGTCGCACAGAACATCTGGAAAATAAAGATACTTAAGGCACTGCACAAGGTGCAGACAAAGGCATACTTGAAAATCAGAAGCAAAGTTCGCAGTGAAAAGTTGTAAAAATTAGACAAATAAACTAGCAGAAAAAAAAGATACATATCCCCCAATGTTTTTTAGGATAGAACATGAAAGAAATCTGGTTCTGCAAGATGAAGATTTTACTAGGAAATATGCCTTGTACTTTTCATACACTGAGATGTTTGGGAACAAAGGAAGGAAAGTCAATGTTTCATGTAACAGATGCAAATGTACTGTAGATAATTGGGCCCAAAGATAAAGTGAATGGCCAGTACAAGCTCTGAATCTTTGTTCTGAAACTATCTTGAATTGTTTGTGCAATTTATTTACATTTGTCCAATATTTTATTGTATACAGTAATATATGTCAATTACTTCAAACTGACAAGCACTTTATGTCAGAAAGGAAGAAAGACCGAGAGAAAGGGGCATACGGATAGACAAGCCAATAGAAAGGAAGATACCCGGATGCATTAGTTTTAATTCCTGATCCAGCTACGTCTGCAGTTTGTGGGGAATGGAAATATAATTTTAACATGCCATCAGGAAAGTTCGTCTAATTGGTGTAATTTCTCTCCTCGGACCTACAGCTACAATGAGTGTTTCTTAGTAAAGTGTGTCTGTGTATGTGTAACATAAAACAGGGTATAATGTACATTGAGTAAAAGTTGTATGTAAATTGTAAGACTTTGGTACAAACTGTTGGGAAAATGATGAAATGCAAATGCAAAAATGTTAACAAATCTTCAGGTTTGTACAATATAAGGTGAATTTACATGATAAAGCTATATATATTATATTGTATTAAGTCAATGACTGTAATAATGTTTGTGTTTCTGGACAGAAATTGCACCAAAAATACACTTGTTTACAATTGGTAGCAAATTAGAAAAATTAGAGCTGCGGGCAGTGCTTTTTTTTATAATTAGAAAAAAAGCACTGCCCACACCTCTAATTTTTCCTATAAAATGAAAGGTACCATGGCAGAACCTAATGGATCCCCTTATACATAAACACCCAGAGCAGAAGTGTATGAAAAGGCCAAAGACCTCCTACAATACATGGCAAAATATATACACAATTACTTTATATCACATTGTGCACAATAAACAGACACTTGATGTAAAAACTATTAAAAAGTGCAACAATCAAAACTACAAAATGTTTACATGGCTGTAATGACTTAAAGAGGATCCGTCATCCTGAAAAACGACACTAGGAGCTCCTTCCGTTAATGCTAAAACAAACTGGGCAGTGTTGCAATGTAAGCGTTATCGGAAACCTCCCATAATGCTAACAAACACCGCTGAGCAGTACACTGGAAACGCCGGACCGCTCTCAAAGTGTAACTGGAGAGGGTTTGGGTACCCAGACCTGAACAGATATTTTAAATTTTAATGGGTCCAAAAGAGTCTGGACTGTTTAAAAAGTTCTTTGTTTCCAGAATTTTTGTAGAGGAGTGGTAGGTGCTTTGGTGACCATGTGTCCTTTGACGTTTGGTAAGACCAGGTCTAGGTGAAAGGCTATCAACTTCATCCTGCAGTGAACTGTGCCAAACGCTTCAATTGCCCTGTAGTTGACCAATTTGAACACATTTTAATTTAATATTTTATCATTATTGATTTAGTGATGACCATTTTTATAATCTGGAAGCAGATGTATTTATAGTCCTTTATGTGCAGCATTTTTAAATTGTTTTGAAATCAAGTGAGTGTCCACTCATGGTGCACAATGTCATATATGGTATATGGTATTGTTTTATCATCATGTTATAGAGTAGGAGGTATAGAGCAGCATAATGGATAAAGACTGGGTATAACCTGTTAAATTGTGTAGAATTTGCTAAGCTCCTCCTGCTCTATAACATAATGTTGGCAGATTTGTCTTCATAGTCAATGTGACAGGTTTACTTAATTCTGGTGCAAGTGTATTAATAACCCCCCCCCCCCCCCTATGTGTCTATGATTTTCTTTGTGATGATTCAAATAATTTGTATACACGTTTTATCTTTGTGCTTTGGAACTTTTTTATTAACATGTTATTACTACTGCTCATCTAGTTTTCTCTTTCTTGAGGGCTGTAATGGTCATGGAGTCAAGGGGAGGTACATATTAAAAATTCTATAGGAAACCTCAAGAACATATAGGCTATAGCCATGATGATAACATTGTGTGAATAGATCCACGTGTGATGTATTATTTAAAAATATATATTATTATTATTTATTAGTATTTTATTATTATTAGTATTATTATTATTATTATTATTATAAGACTTATGTACCACTGATATTATGCACTAACTCTGGGACCCATAACTATGGTTTCCCAGGAATAATGGTTTTGGACCCGCTTGAAAAGTCTTTCATACTTAAAAATTCTAATTTAATACTGATGCATGAGATGGATGGGACCCCAGTCCACCCCATTTTACAGTGATTCGTCAAAGTGAAGACCAATTCTGGTAGGAAAAGTGTGATGATGATTTACAATGGGGAGAATTATACATTACTTGTCCAACAGTTTTCTGACTGACAAAGCATGTAAAGTCCAATTTTTGATGGTTTTCTCCGGCCCGCGATACTGCGATGTACTGTTGCCTACAGAAAACGGACGGAGACTATAGTTCAAATATTCACCAGGGATGTTAAGATGGTGTAAAGTCTTAATGCATTATCCCCATTTTGTTGTATATTATATTATAGTAGCAGATGCATCAAATTCACAGCTAATGATAATGCTACTATGCAGATTTTTATGTAATGTGCAATATTGCATAATCCAATAAATATCCCATATAGTAATGCTATTTCTGTGTCATTAATTATTAAATTATTGTATTTTATTCTTTGACAATGGAACTTACGAATATGATATCAAAGTTGTCCCAATCATAGAAGACTGTTGAAGACCAACTTCCTCCACAAATCTGCACTTTGTTACATAACAATATGGTAAAGATTTATCAATATAATGTCACTTATCTCCAGTTAAGTACAGAATTGTACATGTAGCTCAGTCAAAGAAATTTCTGCAACAAATTTGCCACCAAAGGGAGGTATATGATTCTGAAACAGTAACTAAACCTTGAAGCATTTTTTTAAAGAAAAGAATAGAGCAGATGATAAAAGTAAACTGTAGTATTATACCAGTAAACATATAATATACTTTATTAAGGCAAGCAGCTTCCTTTTATCTTTTTTTTTGCTCTTTCCTCTATAGTGAACAGTGTAGTTAAAAGCATTAAAGGGGTATTCCCACAAAGACAGGTTTCTTATATGTACTCAGGATAACAAAATATCACTCTTCCTAATTCACTGTTATTAACAAAAATACAGCATTTCACAGATAGTCCAAACTGTCTCTATCAGTCCTGCTGTACACAATTTCAGTTGCCCCTAGACACAACCCTGTAACTTCTGACTTAGGGTTGGCAGAAATCTTGGATTTCTGTGTGAAATCGTGGAGCTGAGATTTGTCTCTCTCTGCTCTGTGCCTGTAGGTACACCCCCTGCAGTCAGCATGAAGCTTACACTGATGCACACTGAGACACAGACACTTCCTGTCAGGACATTGTGGGCAGAGAGGAGCTGCAAACTACAACCTACAAGGAGATATGTGATCCAGTGGAAAGGGGGATGCAGGCACATATCTGTGAGATGTAGCAGAGCTAAAAGTGTAACAGTGTAAAAGTCTGTCATGCCTAGGTGTAATAGGCATCATGCACCTCATGTATCTCTGATCTGTCTCATCTCTCTTTCTATGTGTCAGTGTGTTAGAACAATGTCAGAAACCAGATGAAAGTGCATATACACCTGAACCCTGATAATATAACCATATTGTCACCCAAAAGAACTAGATGGGTCATAATGGGGCTCATTTACTAAGGATCAGCGGACCGCGATTCTGTCGGGTTTCCCGAATGTTTCCGTTTTGTGCCAAATTGCCCCAGGTTATTGGCACACAGGATCGAATTGTGGCGCACCAGCGCCAGCTTGCATGCAACAGTAATTGGGGGGCGTGCCGTCGGACAGCCCTACGGATTCGGACAAACTGCGGAATTAAAAAAAAAAATTGTGTCGCAAGATCAGCACTCACATGCACCAGGAAGAAGAAGGTGAACTCCGGTGGACCTCACCGCGGAAGCGACACATGCAAGAAATTGGACGCTCGACCTTAGTGAGTCGCAGCAGACGCAAATCCTCATCTGACAACGCACCACGGGATCGCGACAGGACCGGGTAAGTAAATCTGCCCCAATGTGTCTGCTTAGAGAGGCCCACCCATGGCCAGGAATTTTACACTGACCAGCCTAGGGAGTGATGGGAGCTAAAACGGCAATAACACTGAGTAACATTGTAAAGTAAGGGGTTAAAATGATCTTTATTGTGTTAAAAATCACTAGCGGATTGAAATGTGGGAATTCTCTTTTGTGGGAAAACCCCTTTAAGAGCTCTTTTGACTTAATACAGATAATAAGACAAATAAATAACTGCCTTGATGATTGAGCTCTCTGAGGAGATTAGAGTATCCAGGGACTGGATAAAGAGATATTAGTCTATTTTAAGTCATTAGACACTTTTAGGTTCCTTTATCTCTCAGCTGTCAGTGGATACTGGACATAAAGCTTATTTACAGAAATTGTTTAAATAAATGAAAAAGAAGGACACAAGAACATATGTCTTAAATAAAGGGAATAACAAGGTTCATTATTATCATTTGTTCTATTGATTTAATAAATGTTGTTGAAAGCTTAGTTACACTGAAGTAATGACTCCAAACATTGTCAGTAAGTAGAACTTACTATTAACTGTGGGATTGCTATTTTTATTGAGCTTACCAATACAGACGGTCTCCTACTTAAGAACACCTGACTTACATACCACCCCTAGTTACAAACGGACCTTTGGATATTGGTAATTTACTGTACTTTATCCTTAGGCTACAATAAACAGCTGTAACAGTTATCACAGGTGTCTGTAATGAAGCTTTGTTATCCTGGTTCTTATGACAACCCAACAGTTTTAAATTCAATTATAACAGAGACCAAAAAAATTTTGGTGGGGCTACAATTATAAAGTACACAGTTCCGACTTACATACAAATTCAATTAGGAACAAACTGCTCGTTCAGAAAAAGTTGCAATATCTACACTACCTATAGATGTGTCCAACCTTCAGAGGGTTTTCCTATATTTGATACATCCCACATCCACATAACAGGGACTAAATGACTGCTTCTAAAGAGTTTGACATCTGGAATCCACAGTGATCATAAGAAACAAGTCCTTGGAATAAATGTTTGGTCACCACTGTCTTAACTTTTAATGTACTGCTGGACAGTCCCAAATAGTGGATGAAGCCTAAAGCCGGTCATGCACACCAGCATTGGTGTGCATGACTGACCACACCTTCATTCACTAGATGTATTCCTTCATTACCATTTAATATTCAGATAAACCTTCAGTCCCCTATTCTACTAATCGTTCGGGTACAAGTAGTAGTGTATAAGGGGGTGAATAAAGAAGTAACCCTTTTAATTTGTAAAGGACCCTACAATACAATATTGTGACATGTTATACAATTGAGAGGCTGCAATAAACTAACAGGTCCTAATCTTGACCCATCAGTGGCGTACAAGAGTATCACAATATAAGGTATAGCCCCATGCCCATGGGAACTCAATGCTGGACATATATCATTGGATTTTCTTGAGGTTTTGTAGTTATACAAGTAAAAAAAAAAAAAAAATTGCCTGGGTTTTTTTTTTCAATTGTTATTATTAATGCCAAAAATTGCACTTTTTTCCGCCACTCGTAAATAATAAGGGTTTAAACATAGAACCACTTCTGTTGCAACGACATGTAAAGTCAAATTTTTGATTTGGGATTTGATTTGGGAACGCAAAATGAATAGGAAATTGCAGCAGCGATGCAATTTTTTTAAAATTGCATTGCTGCTGCAATTTCCTATTCATTTTGCGATTTTTTATTTTATTTTATCCAATGGGTAGTGGAGCTCCAAAGGCACTTATACAAGTATCACAAGGAGCTTCCTAATTATAAATGACCCACAATGAGCACATGAGACCCATGTTCTAAAGCAGCACAATAATAAATTTCTCTCTTTATAAACATTGCAGTCTGAAAAGTTTTTTTTTCCTACAAAAAGAATAAAAACATATACCATAAATTCTGTTATTAATTTGCCTTGAAGTAGCTCTGACTAAGCCTCTCATGGGCACTGCGACACCTATTGGGTAATACCTGCGCCTTCATGCACCCTGTGAAATCCTTTAATTCTATTTTGATATTGAAATCCGCAATCCCGTCCGCCCCCCTGTGTGCATGTCATGCTGATTGAACAGATCTCATTGTAAGGCGAAAAAAGGAAAAACACACCAGCGGCTGTCTGAAGAGGGAATCATTGGCGCCAAATCAGAGGTTTAGAAATGTTCACTGATAACCTCCTTGTGCGTCTCCGCTTGTACCAGGTAACATGCAGCACGCTATCAGACATAAGAAAACCTGCAAGCCATTAATACTTTTCATTTCTCTTTCTTTTTACTGCATTTCCTTCTCTCAGACAGCCTGTAGAGGTCAGAAAAGGTCCTTTGTATTAAAGCGATGGAAATTATTAGCATTCTCAGCAAGCAGGATTAATTAAGAAGAAGCACATTCTCCTCCCAGGTACAAAGTGTCAGCCATTAATACAAAGCAAAGCATTAAACGCCTATACAATGTTTTGTTGATTTTTTTCCTTTTTTATGTTAGAATTTTTGCCTGTATCTTTTTCAGCATTTGAAGATTAGGTGAATGGGTTGAGTACACTTTGTTTTTTGAACACGTTCAGCGTGTAAGCCAGGGAAGCTGCTGACATAAAGCCTAATCGTGTCCATAGAATCAAAGAGAAGACAAAATAGTATCTTTTTAGCCTCCATGTGTTCAGTATTCAGCTGGCAACACAGGATGGAATAATGTAGTAGACACTGCTATTTCATCCCCCTGGCTGTGGTAGAAGTGGGATCTGTTTAAAGGGGTAGTCTGACTGTTATAAAAAGTTGTTAGAAAAGTCCTCAGCCAGGCTGGTGATCTGCCTCTATTTGCTTAAAGGGGCAATGAAGTTCCACTCCAACAACTTCTGGGTGACATGACACGCCCACTCGTCTCCTATCCCAGGTGCACTGGGACTAGAGGCAGGTTAGCATGCCAGGCCACCCGGAACTTGTTGGTGTCAATGCCTCGTATTGCAACTCTTATTCATTTACTTGCATGGGACACGGCAGCTTTGAGTTTTGGCTCCTGGAGTTCCTTAGTCCTTCAAACGTCTGGGGTTCCAGGAGTTAGATTTCCACTTATATCTGATACTTATACTCATTCCGAAGAAGAAGCCATCGATATCAAGAAATGTAAAACTGATTTAATGGCACCTTGCCTGGAGATTTGTTCATAACTGTGGTATAACTATGGGATAAATAAAATAATATATATGAAACCACTAAGTTCTGGAAACATAAACAAAGGGTAGTTTGAATAGCCTAAGGCAGTGGTCCCCAACCACCGGGTTGGGCCCAAGACTGGGCAGCAGCCAAAAGAACTTAAAAAGAAAAACTGTATAGTTACCTCTGAAAAGCCTCCTCTCCCCACAGCCAGAGAGAGAAGAGGAGCGTTGGAGGTAAGTGGGACTAATGGAACTAACTATGGGGGCTGGGCAGGGGACATAAAGGGGTGGCTACAGAAAAGGGTACATTTTAGATTGGAGGTTGCAAGAAATTACAAATTATATGGGTTGGGGTTAGATATGGAGTATATGCTGGGCACACAATTTTTTTTCCAGGGACCATGTTTCCGGTTGGTCCCGGGAAAAAAAATATTTGGGAGGAGCTGGTCCCCGAATACAAAAAGGTTGGGGACCACTGGCCTAACGGACTTTTAACTTCAAATGTTCATGGCAGAAATAATCATTTTGATGACGTCTAGTAAATTGAGCAGTTAAATGTTACAATTCACAAGAGAGCGGCACTCTCCCAGACAATTCCAAAAGTAGACCCTTCTTCCTATCACAGTTGAAGTGAAGCAGCTACGCCTTGCATGGATGGTGCTGAGCTGTGGCACCAGGAAAAGTCCATATAACGTACGCAATATAAAGATCAGAGGTACTCACCATAAAATCTGCTTTATTGCGTATCTTCTTAAAACATTGCAGGCAGATCAGGATAGGAGCAGGGGGCAGACGGAACATGCAACAGCCGTTTTGCGCTGTAACAGCTGGTTGGTCGTTCCGTTTGCTCCTTGCTCCTATCCTGATCTGCCTGCAATGTTTTAAGAAGATATGCAATAAAGCAGATTTTATGGTGAGTGCCGCTGATCTTTTATATTGCTGTACATAAAATGTTACAATTCAGTGCCAAAATATTTCATAAGGTAACCTTGCTGAAAGAGACATAGCTAAATACAAATAATGGGAAATTACTGTTCCAATTAACTAATTGAAAAGGAATGTATATAATAAAACATCTAAAACTTTTTAATAAATGTTTAATAGGAAATGAGTTGATAAAAAAAAAAACATTGTAAGGAATAAAAATGTCCAGTGAAACATTATGAGCCATTCTTAGCAATACAGAGATAAAGGACAGGAAGTTTCCATAAAATATTGACATCACATTGTATTAACCCTTTAAGGACCTCGCCTTTTTTTGTTTTTTCATTTCCATTTTTCACTCCCCACAAACAAAAACTTTTTTTAATTTTTACTTTTACTATTTTTCAGACTCCCTAGGGTACTTCAACCCTAGGTTGTCCGATTGATCCTACCATATACTCCCTACTACAGTATTTCAGTATACAGGGATTTTCCTCCTCATTCATTACAATGTGCTGATTTTGGCGGACGCGATCGGATTGTGGCGCATCGGCGCCGGCTTTCACGTGAAGGAAATCAGGGCGCGTGGCCGTCGGAAATACTGCAGAAAAAAAACTGGGATGAAGTAGGTGAGTTTCGGCGGGCTGAGCGTTCTCCATTCCCCCGCAGCTGACCCGTGACGTGCTATTACATCATGGGTCGTGAAAGGGTTAATACATGCAGTTAACTTAAAAATGACAGAAGATGACAAAATAGGAAACTTAATTCACACATACATTTTTCAATACTCATTTTTGTTCCACTTAGTAGTAAGTAGTAGTAGTGTTATTAAAGTTTTTGGTCACGTTCTCCCTTGTTGTCCCGATCCTCCAGTGCAGTCCTGGAGTCACTGCACCCTTTTCTCTTGCTTCCAGGATGCCTCTCCTCAATGAGTGGAGGCACAAATGCAACACACTGGGGCAATTTAATTACCCGGTCCAGTCGCGATCCAGAGGCGGGCGTTCTCAGACGCTGATTTGGGTTCTGTCGGGATTTACTAAGGTCGCGCACCCAATGTCCACTAGGTGTTGCTGATGCGCTGAAGTCCGCTGAAACTCACCTCCTTCATCCCGGTATATGTGAGTGCTATTTTTGCGACAAAATTTTGTTTTAAATTCTGCAGTTTTTCCGACAGCCACGCCCCCTGATTTCTGTTGCGTGAAAGCCGGCGCCAATGCGCCACAATCCGATCGCGTCCGCCAAAATCTAGAGGCAATTCGGCGCATATCAAAAAAATTTGGGAAACCCGGCGGAAAAATGCGATTCGGACCCTTAGTAAATGTGCCCCACTGCGCGTACATGCTGCTCAAGATGGCGCCTGTTGATGTAACTCAATCAGAGACACTGCTGTTTGACAAGGAGAGGACCAAGGAACAGGAGAAGAGGACATGTGAGTCGGTGGAAATGGGGACTGGGGGTATAAAAAAAAAAGTATGTTAGGCCTGCAAGCAGTATTTGAAAGTTTTAATGTATAGATGGCAAACCACTTTTATCCCTGCAAACATTGGGGTGTAGGTTTATCATCACCTTGTTTGGTTTCTTTTACTTCACTTTAAGAGGTTTTTTTTGTCTCAGATCAGACCAAAAAGTCTGATCTGAGACAAAAAATATCTCAGCAGGTAGTACAGGAAACCAAACAAGGTGACGATAAATCCCCCCATTGTTTTTGTGACCATTAAAATCATATTGTAGGACTGTTACAATTAAAACAAATATCAAAGTACAGTTTATACTTGGCTATAAGCCTAGGGTGGGAAATGCTAAATTAATATAATGTCCAGCAGAGTGCCTCCACTAAAAGAATGCCCAGTAGAGTGCCCCTACTAATAGAATGCTCAGCAGAGTGCTTCCTTAAAAAAATAAACTTAGTACTCACGCTGCAGCACTTAACCCCCAAAGTCCTTTTTTTCCCCACAGCACCTCTTTGGGTTCCTGGAAGAAGTCATAGTTTCTGTGCTGGCAGATCGCATAGACATGCATCTGCTAGAGCTCCGAGGAACCTGAAGAGGTGCTGCAGGGAAAAGAAAACAGCGGGAGTCAGAGCCAGAGAGTGAGTACTAAGTTTATTTATTTTATATACTCATAAAAAAGTATAAGCCAAGTGGCTTTTTCAGTAAAAAAAAAAATTTGCTTAAAAACTCAGCTTATACTGGGGTATATATGGTAGGTGTTTTCACCAAGATCCATGAGTGCTAGTTATCAATTTTGATGATGTATTCAAGGACAGCATATAAGAATGGTGTTGATAATACTAGATAATGTAGAGTGAAGTGTTCAGGTACAAAATTTTCGGGCCAAAATAAAATGATTTTGTTTCTCGATTTAAGCTATACCAACTGAATTTAGCTTTTTCCTTAAAGGGGTTGGCCACTTTACCTCATATTTTTGTAATATGTGTGTAAATGTAAGGGCAGGATATTAGGTAAATTACCAATATACATTTATTAAAAGTTCTGCAATAATTTCCTGATATGTAAAGTGAAGCCTCCTGTCTTTTACCTCATCAGCCAATCATTCCTGTCCATAAAATGTCTGCAGATGGAGGGTCATGTGATCTCTATTTGTCCATGAACAATCACAATTTTTTTTCAATAACAGCAACAAAAATAATTTACAATTTTTTAATGTTTATTTTTATGTTTATTTTTTTTGGTGTTTATGGTGGAGGATAAATCATTTGAAACTTCTATAGTATTGGTCATTAATTAATCAGCATTCATTTATTTCTTTTGAATTTAGAAAACATTTTGAATCATACATTTTTTTTATCTTTATAAAACTTTTTTGTCCCCTAAAGGACTCCGTTTGCTTGCCAGCCTTACACTAACTCACAGGTGGCAACTTGGCAGTGGTTGCCACACTGGGGAGTGCACAGCAAAAGAAGTAAATAAACAAACAAGACAGACAAATTAAAGGTAATTTCAAACTAAAGGGGTCAGATGATGACAAAGTACAAATCAGCAAGCAAGAGAATGGTCAAGAAATAGAAAAATGTCGAGGTAACCAGAAGTAGCAAGCAGTGTAACACTGAGCCAGAAAAATATAACTAAGTGAGAAGTATCAATATTAAAGAGAACCCGTCATGCAAAATAACCCCCCTAAACTAAATATATTTTCATAAACTGCCATTAGAGAGCATTGCCTCTATCCCTTCATTGTCCCTCTACATGCCTGTAAACCTAAGCAATGAGGTCCTAAAGCTGTATGCAAATGACCTGTGAAATGTCCAATGAAGCATTAGCATATTCAAGCTGTCCACCTAATTCATGAGTGGGAGGCACAGCCACACCCCCAGTGCATGACTGACAGCCTGTATAATGGTGTGAGGCTGTATAATGATGTGCTTCCTGGTGCTGGTGGCCACGCCCCCTGCAGCCTGTGTGTGCATGTGTGTGTGTTTAGAAGAGATACAACAGCTCCAGGCAGCCATGTTACAGCAGAACATGTCAGGTACATGTGTAGCTGATGTCTGTGTCTCGCACATGTCAGCAGATGCAGCACACACACTAGCCATGCTTTACTATACATTACACACAGACATGAGCAGGGGGAGGAGAGGGGAGGGGTAACAGGGGTGGCATCACTGCCTCTGACCATGTGACCAGCCTCATTTACATGATAAAAAATATGTGATTTTACAATGAATAATGTGTGAAATAACTAGATAAAGGCTGGGATGGGATCCTTGTGAGCTGCTCCAACAGGACAAGACTAGTGACACAGACCTGATGACAGGTGTCATTAAAGCACCAAATTAAGACACAATAAAATAAATAGAGTGCATGAACACTGCCATTGCAGCTGGTATGTACACATATGTGACACTATCAGGTTGTTCCTCCGGCATACCCTAAATGCAGACTAAGGGACCTAATGACCTCAGATACTATGTAGGAGAATGGCTGCCTCACAATCATGGGCTGAAGATGTCTAGCGGGGACAATTCCCTCCCTCTCAAAAATGTGAGAGGGTGCGGTTACAGTTGAAAGTGACATGTTAAAGGGAATCTGTCACCAGGGCCCTCACTTTCAGTAAAAGTTGTAGAAGCCCTTTACAGATGGATTGCAAAGATGTCTTTTGACCTTTTCTGTGCATTTGCATTACAATATAATTGTGTGTTTGAACTTACCATGCACCATGACAGATTCCTGTTCTAAGTCCCGGGTTTGTTTAAGTTTGGCTGCATTTCAAAAAATATATGTGACTTGTCTATGCATCTCACTCTACAGCTCTAAGCCCCCCTATTTCTGCTCCTGTACAACTCCTCCCTCCAGCTCCTTCACTCACACAGGGACAAAGCTCACAGCATGGTGAGCTGACATCAGCAGAGAATGAAGGAGCTGTACAGGAGCACAATGGTGGAGGCTGACAGCCGAGGAGTGAGTGAGCAGCACAGACAAGTCACATGAAATGCATCCAAACCAAAATATACTCTGGGACTTAGAACAGGAATCTGTCAGGGTGCAAGGTAAGTTAAAACACACAATTGTATTATAATGCGGATGCTCAGAAAAGGCAGAAAGCCATCTTTGCAAACCAGCTATAATGGGCTACTGCAACCTGTCATAAGTAAAAATTAGGTCACTGGTGACCAGTTCCCTTTAAGGGTTAATTCCATTATACAGCTGTTCTTTCTATTTATTACCTGTGGCTGGGTCTGTACTTGTGAAGGGAGAGAGAAGAGAAGACCTGTAAGACAATTGTGGACTGCCCCTGACTTATTACCATAAAACACTTGAATGTCAAATTTCCCTTTGAAGAAATTCTCTCACCTATAAACAATCCTTTTGTTTATTAAAAAACATCAATATTCCAATATTTTTGTACTCATTTAAATACTGTAAGTTCTCTATTTTAAATGGGTAATTTTGGGACATCTCTTGAATTTTTGCCTTGGGTTCACCATTCATCCCTATTATAATGTGCACTTCTCAAAAACACCAAGAATGATGCATTCATAAATTAAGCTTGGCACATGAAAAATACAGCAACAAAAGAAAATTGCCCTGCAAAAATCTCATTACGAAAAGCAAAATGAGTAGGAAATGAATAGGAAATATACTGCAACAACATTTGAATTGTTTTGTTATGAACTAATGAATTACAACAGGTTAAAGAGGAAATATACACTATGGTAAATGATAGAAGCCTAAGAGCAGGGATAGACCACATGGTTCTTTTAGCCTGGTCTTATTTCTATTCTAGGACACATGGAGGTTTTTCCCTGTCCAGTTTACATTTGCACAATGTTTATTTTCCAAGCATCTACTTTTTGTAGTAAAATAACATCTTCAGGCATTACTTCTGATCTTGCTCCCCAAATAATTTCAGATTGTGTCCCTGGGTTCTTTATTTTCTTATTAAAACTTTTTTTGTTGTTTGTTATGGAACACTGAATACAGTACCTCTGTGTCCCGGGATCTTCTTTCTATGCAACACAAGTACTTAATCCAAGAGCATGGGGGGAGTGAGGACTGATTGTTGACCCCCAACAATTCTTTAAAATTTTGGCGGGGCTAAGATTGGAAAAAGCAGGAACCTTATTTACACAGCATTGGATGAAAATTGCAAAGCCTGGGAAATAAAAAATTAATAAGTGAACCCAAACAATTCACTTCATTTTGGAAATTACAAACCTTACATATTTTATCAAGGGGTATTTTGAGAAGCATAAAATATTTTCACAGAACACCATAGTCGTTTCTTTTTCTTTTACAAATATGCCATTTTAGTGCATGGTATGTTCTACCTGGCCATTGTCATTGTGAAGCCGGCTCTTAGTTATTGTGCTGTACCATACATGTGGCACTAATGTCTTTTCTAGAATTAACACAAGTATGGAATGTGTCCACACGTTCAGGTTTTCAGATGGATTGTTTTGTTACAAACCAGGAGTGGAGTGAATAAAAGTTTTCTTGCAATGATTTGATGCGCCCATTATAATTCACACCTTCATTTGGCTTCAAAAACTGCAACAGAAAACCTGAATAAGTGGACGCACCCAAAAAGTCCACCATACGCAAGTTAGGTTGAGTTGGGTCATTTTTACTACATTGCCATTATAATTTAATTGATGAGGCTTAGCGATGTAATATAAAATATAACCTTGTTATAAGTTATAACTAGAGCAAAAGAATTTAGAGGTGGAAGGGCATTGGAGAATGAAAAGGCCTGAGAGTCAAAATACCCAGAGAGTATACTCAAGTGTAGCCCGAGCAGGAAAAGTTAACACACATGTCAGTTTGGAGTGTTAAATGTATAGGACTGTGTCAAATATATGTCCTTCCACTTTATGAATATTTTTAACTGTAAAGCTTTCCATTAAAGTGAGCTGTCCTTGTCTGTCCTTTAGTCCTTATTTTGATTAACAAAAAAAGAAATTAAATTCCTTATTTGTAGGTCAGGACTAATCATGGGCGGGTTTATGAAATTCGGGTTTGAAATTTTTGGAAAAAAATTTGGTTCAGGACCAAGGCTTGACCCCAAAATGGAAATCATAAATGAACTGCTGTTAGTGTCATTCAGGTTAAAGGTGCTCTGGGCGTTCAGACCCAGTTATTCTCGTAGTGGATTAACAAACCAATGGAAAAATCACAAGCCCTCCACTCACTGCGATTAAAACGCCATAATAGTAAGTTGACGGGTGACAAGGGGACCATGGAGAGGGTTCACAGTCTCTGGCAATGCTGCCAATGGCATGTCTCTTTTATCTAGTGGTGCGGGGACATGTGACCATGCCTCTTATACAGCACAGTCAGATGTTCGAACCAGCAAATCAAAGTAATGCTAAAACTGGGACAGTCAATCAACCAGCTGGCAGCATTTTCCAGAAGGCTGTTGTTCAGCCTCGGGGTCGCGGGAGCCAAACCCACCATGTTTGGTCAGGACCCGAACTTTGCAGTCTGGGTCTGCTCAACACTAGCCAGGAGCTTACCACCATTCAAGCCAGGTGTTTCTCCAATGATATTCCATTTATTCTACACCCCCTTCATCACTGCTTCTCCTAGCCTAAGCCTAGTAATACAACTGGTAAGTGTGGTGATATCATCTAATATATACCATCTTCATTTTGGAAGTATCATGATAGCTACTAATAGTACCAGACAGAGTCAGAATACAAATGGCAGCTTATTAAGTCCTACAAACATGAAGCACATATCTAGCAGGCAGACAAATTATGTGTTATTAACACTATAATGGTAGGTTGTATGTCCATATCCCATTAGATAGATATTTAATTAAATTACCTATTGCTTAGCCTTCCTTATAATTAATTTACATGCAGCTCCCTTATGACATGTAAACAATATTAAACCCCATGAGATATTGTAAAGATGCCACAGGAAGTCATTTTATAACAAATAGCAATTTTTTTTCCAGCTGAACGCAGCAGATAGTTTTCAAACTAACACATCAATTATAGGTCACAATCACTTTCCACTGTTTTTTTCATCCAACTATTATAGGTTAAAAAATAAAGCAAAAGACCCAAGTGAAATAAAAGCAATGATACACAACACACAATTAGACATGCAGAATGATTGTCGTCTCATGAAAATGGGAGAGTTTATGTAATTTGCTAGAATAGGAACTGGCAGGACAATTATTTTAACTTAATGGAACAGAATCTAAGACAAGAAGCTGTGTCAAAACAAATGTGGTTATAGGAAAAAGGAGCTCTGCTAAGAGATTACATTTTTTTAATATTACACTGTAAAACAGCATTAAATTATTTCTATAATGAATTCCTATTATTCAACAGCACATATGGAAATCTTAGATTTCCAGGCTCCAATTTGTATAATTATGTCTTAAAAAATATTCTGAAGATGTAAATGAGTGCTCATGTGTGCTATCAACCAAAACAATAATCTTTGCAAATACAAACTGTTTGCTATATTATACAATTTCTCACTCATGGTTGTACCCATGCTGCTACTGGACACACTGGAGAAGCATAGGGATGATGGGAAATGTATGGTATAAATTTAAAATGTGTAGTTTGAGGTCTGACTTCATTAAGGAAATAAGGGACAAGGGAGGAAACAGAATAAAAAAAACACTGTCAAAAAGGAAAGTGATATAGCAATGGTTGTATTTAAAGGGGTTGTGCAGTCATAACAAGTTATCCACAAAATAGGGGAGTTACTTGCTGATTGGGGGACAACGGACCGGTTCGCTTATAATCCTTGGGGGTCCCACACACTGGAGTGGCGGCTCAGATAGACACACTGCAGCTCTATTCATTGTCTATGGCATTGATGGAGTTAGCCAAGTACATTGCTCACCTATCTCCTCCAGCGTCATAGAAAAGAAAAGAGTGATCTGTGGGGGGCCTATCATATAAATAGGGGAAAACTTGCAGTTTCGCTTTCTTGACTGGATAACCCCTTTATGGACTGTATAGCAGCATTTTCAATGTTGGCTTAACCCCTTTAGAGTTTTTGTTCTTCTATAAAGATCACAAGACTTCATGAGAAACATGCATAATTCTAATAAAAGTGTGACTATGTTTAGCCTAAAATATATCTAGAATATTGTATTGAATTGTTCAACTTCTACTATAAGGCCAACTGAACTTCAATGAGGGCCCTGAATGTACTTCTAAATGAGAAGTATACTGTTTGTATCAGATGATAGTAAGACCTGCTCAGTCACATGATATCTCCAGTAGAGTGTCAATGTTAGCAACGAGTTTAAAAAAGGCTATTGAAAATGGAATAGGGGTACTAGAACCACCACATAAGGAGTTTGATGGGTTCCAACAACAAACCTAAGCATGTAGTGTAGATTTGATTCAGTAGTTAGCATATATTGGTAGGTGTCTTTCAGTACTTTTTTATTTTTACAGTTTTTATTGGAGTTTTTCAATTTTTTTTTACACAACTAACAAAGACAAATTAGGGGTTAAAGCCTACAACAATATACCGAGCTCAGTCGGTGATACATTATATCATACAGATAACATTGGTAGTTGAGAATGCATAAACTTCTGAACATAGAGTGCAATCTGTTATAACACTAAGGCTACATTCACACGTCGCACCTTGGAGAGGCGGAGGGGGTGAGCGATGTATGGCACATGTCCTATCTTTCTCCTGGCTACGGTACGGTGCCACCGTGCGCCCATTACCGTCTATGGGGGACGTATATACGTCCCCCTTATGGCCCTGTGAATGTAGCCTTAAAGTGATATGTAATGTAAAGTATGTTTAAGAGTGACAATAAGCACTGCTTTTTGGTGCTTTACTGACATCGAACTAGATAGTTCCTTTCGCTACTAGTTCATGAACGAAAATGTGGACTCTGAATCCACAAGGACCATTTTCTCCAATATGAGTTGTATGTGTGGGAATGGTACGCAATGTTACAGCTACCAAAACCACTTGGAGGCTGGCACAGTGGATTTCTTTCCAGTGTCGTGCTACTATAAGTTTCCTGTTGACACCAAGAACACAGAAATTACTCCTCTAGTACATTGGTGATTTTATTCATTAAAGGTGGAAAGTGATGCTTATAAAGTTCAGAAGTGGGTAGAGATAGTCGTATTCCTATATAGCAAATGGGGTTCGTTTGCTAGTCCAAAGCATAGGTAGCTATATGCGTGTCCAGGCTTTCCTGAGAGATACAGTGTGCAGAATCTGGGATTTTGTCACATTTAATTTATAGTGTGATACTACTTCAAACCTTTCTATGGTATTGAATGAGTGTTTAAGGGATATTTCTGGGAAGGCGTGCAGTGGAATAATATTGTCCGCAAATAATGCTATTTTATGGTGCTCAGGCCCTATCTAGATTCCCCTAATGCTTGGGTTGGCTCTGATTGAGTCAGCCAGTGGCTCAATGGAAAAGGTAAAAAAGAGTGAGGAAAGTAGACACCCCTGGAGGGTACCATTGGTTAAGATAAAGGATGCCAAAAGCTCTCAATTTGAGAAAACTTGGGTGTTTGTGTTTGAGTATAGCGCCTGGATAGTGGAGTAAATGTTTTTGCGAAGCGCCAAGAAGATGTACAACCGATTAGCCCAATTGTCAGGAAGGTAGTGGGAATGTTATGTCTCTCACAGTATTTCATCAGCGCTAGTACCCTTCAGCAGACTCTGTTGTTGTCTGCTGAAGGTAAAGCCTGTCTGATCTTACTTTATGATTCTTGTGGCTAGAATTTTGGCGTAGAACTTTACATCTCCGTTTAACAAATAAATGGTTGGATGTATGAGATTTGGGCTTACCGGGTTTAGGGATAGTTACAATTAGTGCAGTAAGCATGTCAAGAGGGATGATCTCATGGACACTGCTCAGTTGAATATCTTCAGCGGGTGTGGGGCCAGTAGTTGGGTGTATGGTTGTTAGTACTCGTTAGCGTATCCATCAATACTAGGGTATTTGCTTGATAGTTTTAAGAATCTCAAGGAGATCAGAGTTAAGGTCTTGGAGCTGTTCTGGAGAGAGGGAAGGAAGTCATATGGTGTTTAAGAACACCTCTATTTGTGTCTGCATGGGTTGTGGAATGGCTCCTATTTGAAGAGCAGGAGCTGGAGGAGGGGCAATGTCTCATTCCTCAATTCGCCGAGGAGCGAAGGGTTTGGGTTCTTTTTATGTATACTCTCCACGTGCTGTATTTTGCAAGTGGAAGAATCAATTTGGTGCTCTATCTCCCTCTTGACCCTTCCTCCCATATCCGATATTAGCCCCCTAACATACCATGTACTGACGACATCGTAAAGTCATGTAGATCATTGGTGAAGTTAAGGCAAAAGTAGTCTTCAATATATGTTTTAATGGTTTGCAGTGTTTCTCACTAGGAGAGTGTTTATGCTCAATATGTAGTTGCTTTGTCTGGGATCCAATGATAAGGATAACTGGGGCATGGTCTGACCAAAACATATTTCCTATCATCACCTTCTCTGCTCTTTCCAGTAGCTGTTCTTGAGTAGGTCTGGTGCCTGGATGAGTAAAAACGAAAGCGTTTTTTGCTAGCGTGAAAGACATGATGTAGGTCAAACAGAGACTGGTTTCCAATCACAGAGGCCAATGCGGGTGCAGCCTGGGGGTTCTACAATCTATTTGTGGATGGTGAGGGATAGTGAGCTATGGAAAGCTTCTTATACCACCCTCTTCTTTTTCTCAAAAGCTGAAGTAATAATTGTGCGGAAATTGTTTTATTTTAAGGTTTTTTTTGCAACACGTGTCTCCTGGGCACATAGTATTGCACATTTTTGAGCCTGCACCTCTTTAAATAGCATTGAATGTTTGAAGGGACTCTAAGGTTTAGTGATACGACATGGTTGTTTTGAATTCCAGTAAGGGCATTTAGAGTGATGCCTATTTATTTGTTGCTAGTGCCCTAATTAGTCCGATTGGTGTAACAAGATCTATCTATGAGTAGACAATACCTTTGTGGCAAGAAGTGAGAGAAGGCACTCAAAAAATAGTTAACAATAGTTGACACACAGAATTTTTAGGTACGATGGGTAAAAATAATGGGTACAATGTTCCGTCAACCAGTAACTCGAATATCACTTGCTGCGGAAGCTGAGTATAACCTAATAGAATCATCAGTCCTGTGCTCTGGATGATTTTTTTGGGTTTGGATCTCTCTCCCCGTCCGGTAGGTCCCAGGGCCTCAGAAGGGCAACCCCTTCATATGTGGTGTTGACAACATGGATAGTGTATTGGAACTTGCCACCCCTGTGGTGGGATAGCTGGTCGCTAACAGGAGGGAAGAGCCAAGCCATGCCCCCCTTTTTCAGTACTTTTAAAGAGTTCAATGCTGGTTGTGAATCTCACCTGAGACATGAAAAACCTTGAGGTATCTAAGACAAAGACATTGACCCAATGTAATGGTAATTGTCATAAAGTAGGATATATAGAGGGTCATCAAAGAATTCTGAATTAGAACTACATAAAAAAACAACAAAACAAAACAAAAAGCTTCTTCCATGTTGTGAGGTACACTATAGTTATGTGTTTTAGTCACTTACACTTCTCTTCAATACAGTCATTTTAAGAGGAGTCATACATTTTATCAGCAATAGGTATAATTCTATTGGTTCATCAGCCACTGGTGGGAAAAAAAAGTTATAGCCCATTTCTTATAACCACTGTGTATTAATGCTCTAAATTTTGCACAGTTTCCTAAAGAGGTTACACAATGTTAATGCCAGGTGCATTAACAAAAGTGTTGATATAAAGTAATTTAATGCTGTAAGCACTTGTTGTAAAAGGTAAAAACTCCTGAAAACACAGTTTTTCCCCGAATAAGAAATTAGAAGAGCTTGCTTAATGATAATAGGAACATCTGATGAGGATACTTAGATATTTATTTTTTTAGGTAGAACAGCCGTACAACCCCTTTAATTTTCTAGTTAGTTTGGGCGAGATTTATTATGCCTTCTCCACCATTTTTCTGGCAGAGAAGGAAAATAAATCTCCCCCTCCCTTTCAGTTTTTGGCTTTCTCCAACTCGCACGGCACTATGGGCGTTTCGGGTCAGAGAGCAAGCGGGGAACACGGGAAACTACAGACAAAGAACTCACCAGTTCAGATCTGGTCTACAGGTCCAAACTGGCTAGTTTGCGCCCCCGTTTACTAAGAGGACAGAGCCTCTTAGTGAATAAGGGGCTCAGGACCTTCATTGGGGGAATTTGATGTTAAAATCGCCGGTCTTAAAGGACACCTGTCATCAGGTCTGTGTCACTTGTAATGTCACTACTACCTGTTGGAGCAGATCACAAGGATTCCATCCCAGCCTTTATCTAGTCAATTCATACACTAATCATTGTAAAATCATCATTTCTATATTATGTAAATGAGGCTTGTCACGTGGTCAGAGGCAGTGATGTCACCCCTGTTCCCCCTCCCCTCTCCTCCCCCTGCTCAGGTCTGTGTGTAATGTATAGTAAGTGTGTGTGCTGTATCTGCTGACATGCTCTCCCTCCTAATACACAGAGACACAGACATCAGCTACACATATACCTGACATGTTCTGCTGTAACATGGCTGCCTGGAGCTGTTGTATCTTTCTCATACACACACACATGCTGCAAGGGACGTGGAGCACATGGAGCAGCCATTATACAGGCTGTCAGTCATGCACTGGGGGGTGTGGCTGTACCTCCCACTCATGAATAAGCTGGACTGCTTGAATATGCTAATGGTTCATTGGACATTTCACAGGTCATTTGCATACAGCTTTAGGACCTCATTCCTTAGGTTTACAGGCATGTAGAGGGACAATGAAGAGATAGAGGCAATGCTTTCTAATGGCAGTTTATGAAAATATATTTAGTTTAGGGGGGTTATTTTGCCTGACGGGTTCTCTTTAATCAATTCTCCCAATTGTGTCTAATTTAAAGGTAATTGCTTTAATCTGTTGTATTCATTTTATTAAAGTTGAGATGATTTTGGTCTTTTGAAACACTTTGCCAGGTTATACAGGGAGATGGAACATTACATCTAATAATATAAAGATGAGGTGAATGTAATTTAATATTAATAACTAGACACACAGGTTGGAGGCCGTGGTGGACTATTCTGTATTTAAGCCCATGGATAGAGGCTGTAAGGTGCAGAAGAGAAGCAGCTGATTAAACAGAAGAAGCTTAGACTGAAAGTTTATCTAAACAAATATCCAAGCCTCTGTATCATAGCCAGAAGGAAAACTGAAAATTAAATTTTCGCGAGCTGAGCATGGCAAACAAAACGATATGAAAAGTAGATTAGAAATAAAAGCATTCGAGAAGCTCTTGCCAACAGCTACAGTTGCATAAAATTGCTTACTTTATTATATTTCATAAATAGCGATAGATATTACAATGATCTGATTTCTGTCGGATATTTGCCATTTTCATCCTTGGAATAATTAATTACATTATCTATGTAACATAACTGATTTGTATGGTTTACATAGATAGCTTTGTGGTAGCCAGGAGTGGATTATAACGTGGGTGATTTGGACAGTAGCCAGGGGCCCAAACCTTCTAGGGGGCCCATAGCCATAACCCTAGGTTGTCTGATCGATCTTGTCATATACTGCCATACTACAGAATGGCAGTATATGAGGATTTTCCTCCTCAATCCTTGCAATCCTTGGTTGTCTGATCGATCTTATCATATACTGCCATACTACGTATGGCAGTATATGAGGATTTTCCTCCTCAATCCTTGCAATGTGCTGATAGGGTTAAAATGAGTCAGCCTCAGGTCTTCAGAAGACCCGAGGCTTTCATGGAGTGACGATCCTTGTCAAGATGGCAGCACCTATGCGGTGTTGTGGGCAGCAGTATAGTAACATAGTGTTACCGGCAATATGCAGCAGAGACTTACCGGCTATCGAGAGGGCTTAGCCTGTGAGCCCTCTCCATGCAACGGGACCACTACAGCGCGCCGGTAATGGATTAAACAGTGGAGATATTTTCTGTACTGATCGAATACTGTACACCCAGTCATAATAATCCCATTCCCTTACATTATAATAGGTCTATCTAGCTAGGTAGCTAGTTGTTGAATTTACTAGTTAGGCCAGACGAATTAGTACCTTTAGTGTACATTATATAGCTGAGCTAGCTTACTGTCGTCATCACTAGCTAGGTCAGAGGGTTTACTGTTGTTATATGGAAATAGTCAGCTTAATTAACCTTACAGCTAGATTTCACTAGGCAGTGTCATTGTGTGAAGAAGACTATCCAGACTGCCAATTGACCCTATTAGCCATCTCAGGGCCAATTGACCCTATTGACCCTATTAGCCATCTCAGACTAGATAGATGGACAAACTGCCTGTTGGTTGGACTGTGTAGATAAACAGCCAAGTTAATCAAATATATAACCTCAACAAATTCATATCTTACTATCATTTAATTGGGGTATGTGTGGATCATCCCAGGTACACGACCCACACAACACCCATTTAGAGGTTATCGTTGGAGGATTACAGTAATTTTAACTGAGAGGCTGGCAGGCTATATACAGAAAGGGGCTGGCAGGCAATATACAGAAAGGGGCTGGCAGGCTATCTACAGAAAGGGGCTGGCATGCTATCTACAGAAAGGGGCTGGCATGCTATCTACAGAAAGGGGTTGGCATGCTATCTACAGAAAGGGGCTGGCAGGCTATCTACAGAAAGGGGCTGGCAAGCTATATACTGAAGGGGGCTGGCAGCTATATACTGGGAGGCTGTGAGGCTGTGACCAATGCATTTCCCACCCTCGGCTTATACTCGAGTCAATAGGTTTTCCCAGTTTTTTGTGGTAAAACTAGGTACCTCGGCTTATACTCGAGTCGGCTTATACTCGAGTATATACGGTAAATATTAATAAACAGTAAAATCATTAACATGTTAGATTTGGCAATTTGGGACAATACCTATCAAAATATAAGCAGCATGCTCAGTGTGTCACATAATACAGTGTAATACATCTGTATTACACTGTATTAGATGAAGAATAGCTTGAACAAGTGATCAATGGATCACTTGTTCAAGCTAACCTGTAAAAGTAAAGAAAAAAGGTAAAAAAAACCACTAATAACACACTTTTGAATAAAAATAATTAATTAAATAAAGTTAAAGTCCCCCTAAACACAAACATTCCCTATACACATCTAATAAAGTGAAAAAACCTAAAAATTTCCAAAATACCCCACATATTTGGTATCGCCGCGTCCGTAACAATCTGTACAATAAGTCAGAAACATTATTGGACCCGTACGGTGAACACCGTAATAACAAAACGTGAAAAACTCGCCAAAAATGTAAATTTTCATAAAATCCTTTCACAAAAATGTTCCAAAAAGTGATCAAAAAAAAGTTATGTGCACCAAAATGGTACCACTGAAAAGGACAACTCAACACGTAAAAAATAAGCCCTAATTTCCACTCTCATCCCTGGAGAGGAAAGGAGTGTGAGAATGCATGTTCGTGCCACATGTCCAGCTTTGAAACCCAGTAGTTGTAGGGAGCTGTGTGATCATTTAGGATGATGGTATGGTCAGCTACGTACTCCCTCACCATCTTTCTGTAAAGATCAGCCCTGCTCTGCCGAGACTGGGGACAGGTGACAGTGTCTTGCTGGGGTGACATAAAACTGGCAAAGGCCTTGTAAAGCGTACCCCTGCCAGTGCTGGACAAGCTGCCTGTCGCCTACTCTCCCTCGCTACTTGTCCCGCGGAAGTATGCCCTCTGCCGCTAGCGCTGTCAGAAGGGAAATACTGTTTCAGCTTGTGCACCAGGGCCTGCTGGCATTCATGCATTCTCACACTCCTTTCCTCTCCAGGGATGAGAGTGGAAAGATTTTGCTTGTACCGTGGGTCCAGTAATCGCTGCTGGAATAAATTCTTTGAACGCGAGAGTCCCAACGCGCAAGAATTCACTCCTCTCACTGGCCTGACTGTCCATTTCCTCCACCTCCAACTCCTCTTCTTCTGCCCATACACGCTGAACAGTGAAGGACTGAGCAATGTTCCCCTCTTCTGTCTCGCCAACATTCTCCTCCTCTTCCTCCTCATCCTCCTCCAACTCCTCCGATATGCGCTGAGAAACAGATCTGAGGGTGCTTTGGCTATCAACAAGGGAATCTTTTTCCCCCGTCTCTTGTGAAGAGCACAAAGCTTCCGACTTCATGCTGACCAGAGAGTTTTTCAACAAGCCAAGCAGCGGGATGGTGAGGCTGATGATGGCGGCATCGCCACGGACCATCTGTGTTGACTCATCAAAGTTACTCAGCATCTGACAGATATCTGACATCCACGTCCACTCCTCATTGTAGACTTGAGAAAGCTGCCTGACCTGACTACCAGTTCTGGTGGAAGTTAACATATGGCAGTCTACAATCGCTCTGCGTTGCTGGCTAACTCTGGATAACATGGTTAATGTTGAATTCCACCTCGTGGGCACGTCGCACAACAATCGGTGAGCGGGCAGTTGGAGGCAGCGCTGCGCTGCCCTGAGAGCGGCAGCATCTGTGCTGGACTTCCTGAAATGCGCACAGATGCGGCGCACCTTCGTGAGCAAATCAGGAGGCATAGTAGGCATGAGTGACCTGGACGAGGTAGGCCCCGCAATCCTCGGCGTCGGCAGTATATGACTAGCCCCAGGGTCAGACTCGGTCCCAGCCTCCACGTCATGAGGTTGCGAAAGGCCTCGGTCTCTACCAGCCTATAGGGCAACATCTCCAGGCTAAGTAATTTGGAGATGTGGACGTTGAGGGCTTGGGCGTGTGGGTGGGTTGCACTGTACTTCCTCTTGCACGCCAGTGTCTGGGGTATGGAGAGCTGAACGCTGCGCATGGAGACATTGGTGGATGCTGTGGAGGATCGTGGTGGAACCCCTGCTGATCCTGGTGTGGCACAGGTTGCACACCACAATCCGTCGGTCATCCGGTGTTTCTTTAACCCCTCCCCGACATTTGACGTACTATTACTGCATGGCGGGAGATGCGTTCCCGCAAAATGCAGTAATAGTAGGTCAAGCTTCTGGCGCCGGCACCTGAACGGAGCCGGCGCCAGAAGCTGCGGGTATCGGCTATATATTATAGCCGACACCTGCCTCTAACACCCGCGATCGGAGATTTCTCCGATCGCGGGTGTCAACCCCTAACACGCCGCGGTCGCGCTGACCGCGGCGTGTCAAGGGCATTTAGCTGGAATCGGACCCCCCCGCGATCGCAGTCGCGGGACTGCCAGTGCCCGGGGCTGCGCGATCCTCCTGCCGGGAGCCGGGTCCCTGCCTTCTGTCACATCTGTATTACACTGTATTAGGTGAAGAATAGCTTGAACAAGTGATCAATAGATCACTTGTTCAAGCTAACCTGTAAAAGTAAAGAAAAAAGGTAAAAAAACACTAATAACACACTTTTGAATAAAAATAATTAATTAAATAAAGTTAAAGTCCCCCTAAACACAAACATTCCCTATACACATCTAATAAAGTGAAAAAACCTGAAAATTTCCAAAATACCCCACATATTTGGTATCGCCGCGTCCGTAACAATCTGTACAATAAGTCAGAAACATTATTGGACCCGTACGGTGAACGCTGTAATAACAAAACGCAAAAAACTCCCCAAAAATGAAAATTTTCATAATATCCCTTCACAAAAATGTTCCAAAAAGTGATAAAAAAAAAGTTATGTGCACCAAAATGGTACCTCTGAAAAGGACAACTCAACACGTAAAAAATAAGCCCTAAACTAGCACTGTCAACAAAAAAATATTAAAGTTATATCCTGGAAAGGTGGCGATGCAAAAACAAATGAGATTTTCTTTATATTTGTTTTTTTCCTATAAAATATATAAAAAAACTATATAAATGAGGTATCACCGTAATCGTAGTGATCTAGAGAATAAAAATATTATAGTATTTTTAGTGTATTGTGTACGACCCCCAAAATATACAAAAAAAAAAGAACCCAAAATTGACAAAGTTCATCTCATGTCGCAAAAAATAAGCCCTTATATGTCCAAATTGCCAAAAAAATAAAGATTGTTTTGCCATTATAAAGTGACAATGCATAATCTGCTCTGAATGGCGCAGCTCCCCTTCGATGCGCTGGCGTGTGCCCATACAGCAGGTTACCACCACATATGGGGTATTACTATACACGGGAGAGATTGGGTATCAAATTTTGTGGAGCGTTTTGGTATTTTATCCACTGAGAATTTGTACATTTTATGAAAAACACATTAATTTAGTAAAAAAAAAAAAAAGCAGCCAGGCGAGCTTTCGCCAATCCAAGCCCCTGTCTCTAGGCTACTCCCCAAACAGCACTTCTAAGAACCTTTTGTATAAGATCAAGTGTAGTAGCGTTCTTATAAGTTTAGGATATGGCGGGTGAGGGGAATGTAAACAGATGCGCAAGAAGCGCTGAAATAATATCCCTAAATGGTAAAAGTTTGCAAGTATATTTTGGGGATTACACAGCAGGGTGGCGACAAAGTTAACAACTTTGATGTGGAATGCCCTGTAATAGCTCTTGGGCGGTGTGCCTTTTATCGCCTAGGCTCAGCAGTTTCAGCACCGCCTGCTGTCGCTTAGCGACGGCACTGCTGCTGTGCCTAGAGCTACCGACTGATGGCGCCATGCCCACGGATGGTAATTCGGAGGAGGAGGAGGTGGAGGAGGGGTGGGAGGAGGTATAGTAGGCCTTTGAGACCTGGACCGAGGTAGGCCCCGCAATTCTCTGCGTCGGCAGTATATGACCAGCCCCAGGGTCAGACTCGGTCCCAGCCTGCACCAAGTTAAGTGTAGTAGCGTTCTTATAAGTTTGGGATATGGCGGGTGAGGGGAATGTAAACAGATGCGCAAGAAGCGCATGATGCGCATGGAGCTGGCGTTCCGCTGCCAGGCGAGCTTTCGCCAATCCAAGCCCCTGTCTCTAGGCTCGAGTACCCTAATGCTCGACCGAGCATCAAGCTCGGACGAGCATGTTCGCTCATCTCTATTGCAGACCACTGCTCTAAATAAAAATTTCAACACAATCAAAACCAGGTATTCCTTCCTTTAACTCCTTAACGACATGTAACGTATAAGCATGTCCCTTGCTGACTGGCAATGTTTGAAGAGGAGTCTTCATATCTGGAGGTTGTTTGCTGCATGTTGCTGAAAACACCCACCAGTAACACCTATCTTGGTAAAGACCGTCGCTACCCATGACGTCATTGGGGAGCGCCGATCTGGTTACATGACAGCCATGGGTCATACAAAGACCCTGAGGCAGTCTGAATTTAACTATTTCATTACAATGTGTAATTTGCACATTGTAATAAATGATGCTGACAATTCCCATATACTGCCATACTCAGGTATTGGAGTACCCTAGGGAGTCTGAAAAAAAAATAGTAAAAAAGTTAAAAAAAAAATTCAAATCACCCCCGCTTTCCCTAGAACTGATATAAATATACACAATAAAAATCATAAATAGGTTAAGCATCACCGCATCCTAAAATGTCCCATCTATCAAAATATCACTTATTTATGATTAGGAAGATTCTTGTCCCAGAAGGATCTCTGTCAGGATGCCAAGTTTACAAAAGATTTCAAATAAGTGTTGGCTAAACAGGTGCTATAAGTCACTGCAGCTGTCCGAAATGTCCATGTGTATTATAGTTATTAATGTGAAAGGCAGAAAAATAATGAAAGCTAGATTTCATAAGAAGAGATTTTTTTTAAATTTATGTTTCATAGCACATAACAATACTAATACAGTTATCACACATGGCATTTTGGCATTTTTATCTTCTAGAAGAAGGTCCTGCGTTTTATAGAGTAAGACTGTCTATACATATTAGAGGTATGTTGTTGAATGACTTGCCATCCCAACTCTCCACTGACAGCAAATGTGAGGAAAGGAAAGTTGGCAAGTTGAATTTAAAGCGCAACTGTAAAGTTACGACAAAAAATTTTTTAGCACAGCTGTAGAGAGCTTTTGAGAACAATTCCAACGATACATGTTCCTGCTGATGGCTTCTTCCCAGCCATCAGCTATTTTGATGGGGTGGGCACTTCCAGGTTTGTGATATCAGCTCAGGGCAATAAAGCTAGAACAGGACAGCATGTTTGTAATTGGTGGCTCAGCAGCATGTGATGAGTCACGTGTCTTGTAACAACAATGATGGTCTTTTGCAGAACACTAAAGACTTTAAATGATGCAGGACAGCATGTTTGTAATTGGACAACCTGAAGCATGTGATGAGTCACATGCTTGTGACATGACCAAAAGCTCCTACAGCCCCTCCTATCTTGAATGCTGAATTAGGTAGTCACACAGATGAAGAGTCACGCAGACCTGACTTTCTTTGGCTTTTGAAATTTTCTTTAACTCTTAACGCTGAAGCCACTTTTCACCTTCCTGACACGGCCCATTTTTTCAAATCTGCCTGTGGTCAATACAATGGTTATAACTTCGAAACGCTTTAAACATATCCAAGTGATTTTGAAATTTTTCTCGTGAACACATTGTACTTCAAATTTTGGTGTATGTTTTGCATTTATTTTGAGAAAATCAGATATTTGGTGAAAATTTGGAAAAAATTCTCAATTTTCGAAATTCAAAATGTTCTACTTTTTCCACACATGAGTCATACACCAGAAAACATAATAACTAACATTCACCAAATGTCTTCTTTTACCTCCCGTGGTTTTTTATACATACTATCATTTTTGTAGGATGTTATGGGGCTTTGAAAGTTAGGTGCGATTTTTCACATTTTCATAAAAAAAGCAAAATCCTGCTATTGAGGGAGCCAGGTTTGAAGTCACTTTGAGAGAGCCTAAATAAAAGTAAAACCCCATAAATTACCCCATTATAGAAACTACACCCCTCAACGTACGTAAAAACAACTTTATGAAGTTGTTAACCCTTTAATTTCTTTACAGCGGATTTAAAACAAAATCGGATGCAAATTTTGAAAATTTATTTTTTTTAACTAAATTAATGTGTTTTTCATAAAAATGTACAAATTTTCAGTGGATAAAATACCAAAACGCTCCACAAAATTTGATAACCAAATCTCCCGTTGTATAGTAATACCCATATGTGGTGGTAACCTGCTGTATGGGCACACCCAGGGCATCGAAGGGAGCTGCGCGCATTCAGAGCAGATTATGCATGTCATTATTGGCTATACAATCTTTATTTTTTTGGCAATTTGGACATAAGGGCTTATTTTTAGCGACATGAGATGAACTTTACAATACTTCATTTTAGTGGGTCTGTAGCTTTTGATGAGATTTTATTAAACTCTTTAATGTATGGAGGAAAAGAAAAAATGTCAATTTGGGTTCTTTTTTTTTATATTTTGGGGGTCGTACACCATACACTAAAAATACTATAATATTTATATTCTCTAGATCACTACGATTATGGTGAACCTCATTTATATAGTTTTTATAATATTTTACAGGAAAAAAACAAATATAAAAGAAAATCTCATTTGTTTTTGCATCGCCATCTTTCCAGGAATAACCTATATTTTTTTTGTTGACAGTCTAGGTAGGGGGTGCTATATATTTATTAGTTATAGGATACAGATTACTTTGCACCATGTAAACCAAATGTTGGGGGGGGCTGTAATAATAAATTGGGGGTGTTGTATATTGATTGGTGCTTAGCATGCTATAATTCCAGTACACTAATATATATATGAAGGGATGTTTTATATGTGGGGAGAGTGCGGTCAGTTGTGTTGTGAGGGGTATATATTATTTAGGAGCACAGTGTGTTATCCAGGAGACTTTATACTGTAAGTGACTGTGGTACTTTTAGGGACGCCGGGTGGAGATGCTGCACGGAGCTGAAGATATCCGGCCGTGAATTCAGCAGCGATACGTCATGGATTGGAGAACCCGGAATAAAGTCCTCCTGATGGAAGAGATTGTCATCTATAAGGTACTAGATTCCACTAATGCCTCTCAGATACTGTAGTCAGTCACACAGTGTCAGGGAGCTGTCTGTAGGGTTGTTACACTTGTTAGTAAAGTTTAAGGATTTACTTAACAGGGAGCGAGGGGGGGGGGCAGCATTTTAATACTTGCCTCAGGCAGCAAATATGCTAGAATCGGCCCTGACAGAGGATACAAGTATTCTTAGAGTGCTAAGAGACTTCTACAGAAGACTCTATAGCTCGGGGTTGGAGGAATCTCTAGATGCCATGAGGGAGTTTGTAGTTGGCATTCAAATGCCAGTACTGACTGAACAGGTTAGAGAAGGATTGGAGGCCCCAATTACCCTGTCGAAACTGGAAGAGGTGGTACAGAACCTTCCGAATGACAAAGCTCCGGGAATAGATGGGCTGCCAGGGGAATTTTTTAAAAAATACCAGGATTTTCTACTACTCCATCTACTCAAGGTGTTTAAAACAGCAGAGGAAGAAGGTGAGCTTCCTATGTCCATGCGGGAGACTATAGTGGTGACGATTCTGAAACTGGGAAAAGATCCCAAACAACCAGAATCTTATAGACCCATTTCACTTCTACTAACTGACATTAAAATACTGGCGAAGGTACTAGCAAGGTGGCTGTCAAAGGTGATACAAGCTCTGGTACATCCAGATCAGTCCGGATTTGTGCCCACTAGGTCCACATCTACTAATATACGTAGACTATTTACCGCTATGCAGGTCTCTTCTGGAGTTACTGGCACAAGGGCGATTCTCTCACTCGACGCTGCCAAAGCTTTTGACAGTGTCGAGTGGGAAATACTATGGACAGTGCTGCATAGAATGGGCTTTGGACCCAAGTTTATTGCACTGGTCCGACTTTTGTATGTGGAGCCTAGAGCACGTATCAGGGCAAATAGAAAGTTATCAGATAGTTTTGCATTGGAGCGGGGAACAAGGCAAGGCTGCCCTCTATCCCCTCTCCTTTTCGCGCTGGCCATTGAGCCTCTAGTTTGTCAGATTAGAGAAGCCCCTAATATAGTAGGATTTAAATGTAATACCATAGAGGAACGCGTCGCTCTATATGCGGATGACCTCCTGTGATTCTTGGGGAATGTATACAACTCCTTGCAACCAGTGATTCAACTTATCACAGAATATGGGAGATATTCTGGTCTCAAAATAAACTGGGATAAATCAGTACTGCTCCCGGTAGATGGGCTCAACCCGGAAAAGCATCTAGATAAATTCTCCCTTAAAATAGTTAGAGAATTGGGGGGCGTGGCCTGGACGTGCACCGAGACGGACGCGTGAGAGAGGAGCTCCGTCTCTAGACCTGAGAGCGACGATAATACGCAGTGGTGAGACACCACAAAAAGCTATAACTTACCCAGGCTGCTCCTATAACAATGATGACCCGCAAAAGGACCGCCGGGAACAGTCCGAAGAGGCTTACGGATTTCTTTGCCTCCAGACCGCATGGACCGAGAGGTTCCCAAGATGGCGCCGACGATCCTGCCTCACCTTCTTCACGGGATGCAACGCAGCCCTCCCCGTCCTCATCTAGCTCCAGTCGGGACCCGCAGGAGAGGGGAAACGGTAAGCGGGGATCTCCTATAAAGCACAAAGAAAGAGAGGACAGGCAAAACTGGGCGAATGAGGAGACTGGAGAAAACAAAATGGCGGGGGAAAGTGATAGCAATCTATCATCCCCGAGTAAGAGCCCTGAAAAACAGAGACCCAGATTGTCAAGACATGACATAAACAATGAGCTCCATGAGGAGCTGTCTGAAGAGGAAGACCGTGACCCACTAACAGATGCTCCATCATCAGACAAGGTAGCCTCTGAAGCATTTATTAAAAATATGATGTTGGCACTGAAAGGGTCTCTAAAAAAGGACTTTAACCACCTCTCATCTAGTTTGCATGCATCTACAGAGGAGCTGGGGGGAAGGGTGGATCACATAGAAAATAAAATGGCAGAGCTAACAGAATCGCATAACGAGCTAATTGATGCACACTACGGGCTGGAGGAAGAAATGGATAAAATAAAAATAAAGATTGCAGATATGGAAGATAGGGGCAGGAGGAATAACCTGAAATTAAGAGGGATTCCAGAATCTGTCGCAACGGGAGATCTGAAGAAGTATTTGACTCAACTTATGACATCCATTCTTCCGGAGATACCAGAGTCAGAATGCCTGATTGATAGAGCTCACAGACTGCCAAAACCAAAAGCGGTGCCTGAGAACTTACCTAGAGATGTAATTGCGAGATTACATTATTTCCATGTAAAAGAAATGCTGATGTTTGCCTCTAGGAAAGTATCGTCTCTTCAATTTTCTTTTCCTCCATACATTAAAGAGTTAATAAAATCTCATCAAAAAGCTACAGACCCACTAAAATGAAGTATTTGTAAAGTTCATCTCATGTCGCTAAAAATAAGCCCTTATGTCCAAATTGCCAAAAAAATAAAGATTGTATAGCCAATAAGTGACAATGCATAATCTGCTCTGAATGGCGCAGCTCCCCTTCGATGCCCTGGCGTGTGCCCATACAGCAGGTTACCACCACATATGGGGTATTACTATACACGGGAGACATTGGGTATCAAATTTTGTGGAGCGTTTTGGTATTTTATCCACTGAAAATTTGTACATTTTATGAAAAACACATTAATTTAGTTAAAAAAAAATAAATTTTCAAAATTGCATCCGATTTTGTTTTATCCGCTGTAAAGAAATTAAAGGGTTAACAAACTTCATAAAAGTTGTTTTACGTACGTTGAGGGGTGTAGTTTCTATAATGGGGTAATTTATGGGGTTTTACTTTTATTTAGGCCTCTCAAAGTGACTTCAAACCTGAGCAGGTCCCTCAATAGCAGGATTTTGCTTTTTTTATGAAAATGTGAAAAATCGCACCTAACGTTCAAAGCCCCATAACATCCTACAAAAATGATAGTATGTATAAAAAACCACGGAGGTATAAAGAAGACATTTGGTGAATGTTAGTTATTATGTTTTCTGGTGTTATGACTCATGTGTGGAAAAAGTAGAACATTTTGAATTTCGAAAATTGAGAATTTTTCCAAATTTTCACCAAATATCTGATTTTCTCATAAATAAATGCAAAACATACAACCAAAATTTGAAGTACAATGTGTCACGAGAAAACAATTTCAAAATCACTTGGATATGTTAAAGCGTTTCGAAGTTATAACCATTTGTAGTGACACAGGGCAGATTTGAAAAAATGGGCCGTGTCAGGAAGGTGAAAAGTGGCTTCAGCGTTAAGAGGTTAAAGAAAATTTCAAAAGCCAAAGAAAGTCAGGTCTGCGTGACTCTTCATCTGTGTGACTACCTAAATTCAGCATTCAAAGATAGGAGGGGCTGTAGGAGCTTTTGGTCATGTCACAAGCATGTGACTCATCACATGCTTCAGGTTGTCCAATTACAAACATGCTGTCCTGCATCATTTAAAAGTCTTTAGTGTTCTGACAAAAGACCATCATTGTTGTTACAAGCACGTGACTCATCACATGCTGCTGATCCACCAATTACAAACATGCTGTCCTGTTCTAGCTTTATTGCCCTGAGCTGATATCACAACCTGGAAGTGCCCACCCACATCAGAAATAGCTGATGGCTGGGAAGAAGCCATCAGCAGGAAACATGTATCGTTGGAATTGTTCTCAAAAGCTCTCTACAGCTGTGCTAAAAACATTTTTTGTCAGTAACTTTACAGTTGCGCTTTAAATTCAACTTTGCCAACCTTTCCTTTCCTCACATTTGCTGTCAGTGGAGAGTTGGGATGGCAAGTCATTCAACTAACATACCTCTAATATGTATAGACAGTCTTACTCTATAATAACGCAGGACCTTCTTCTAGAAGATAAAAATGCCACAAATGCCATGTGTGATAACTGTATTAGTATTGTTATGTGCTATGAAAACATAAATTTAAAAAAAAATCTCTTCTTATGAAACCTAGCTTTACATTAATTCTGCCTTTCACATTAATAACTATAATACACATGGACATTTCGGACAGCTGCAGTGACTTATAGCACCTGTTTAGCCAACACTTATTTGAAATCTTTTGTAAACTTGGCATAACCTGACAGAGATCCTTCTGGGACAAGAATCTTCCTAATCATAAATAAGTGATGTGAGTTGTTTGCTTCGTGATGTGACAGCAGCTTTTGTCTCTGTTAACCATGTTAGCGACACAACGTACATTGTGTACAGAGGAGGTTAGTATTCACAGAATGTATGTCGAGCCGGTGGATCATAATACCCTGGGGTGCTACAAAGTTTTTGGAGCATGGAAACTTAACTCCTTAAGAAAGACAGAAAGGCCTATTAGTTAGGTGCCCCAAGCTACAGTATGTATCAGAGATGCACAAACTGCTTCAGGAAGAAAACTAAATAAGTAATGGACATAACTTCTCATATAGTCTCGGAGAAGGCAGGTGGTGGCACCATTAAAACAAAACATATAACTTTATAATAGACAAATTAGACAGCACTGTATACTGCATGTTAATAGTATATACATAGTAGCTATATAAGGTTACATAATATAGCTATATAAGGTTACAATATAACGTTAACGCGTTTAATATCTGTGCGCCTCCACTGGTGTGGACATCGGGTACCCCTGACCAACCCAAAAGTATATGTAAAAATACAAATCTGAAATACACCTGCGTGGGCCATATGTCCACTATTTTTAATTACACCATCTAATGTGGTAAATATTTACACTACTGGGGTATAATTGAAATACAATAGGAGCCACAATAGATGGCTAACATATAACTAGAAATATTGTATATAGTAAAATATATACAGGCCTGTGTATAGAAGACCTCGCTGAAGTGTGGGGATGTAGTCTGTATAGTGTGTAGTGAGGTACAATCCACAAGATTGCAGAGTTGTTATGCAAGTCCCATTTAGCTCCTTGACATCTCCACATTATGGATTGTTGAGAGGGATAAAAAAAATCTTCCAGCCAGTTTCAAAGGCAGTCGGCCTTCTTAATCAGGGAACAACGGCAATCAGCCTTTAAAACGGGTTGGAAGATTTTGTTTTCCTTCTGGACGATCCATAGTGTATAGAGGTCATCTTACCGGGACCTTTTTCTATCAATTGTGGAGGTTGGTCAACTACTTGTTTGGTGAGTTTGGTAATTTAAATCTAGGAGCTGAATGGGACTTACATAACAACCATGCCTCTGCTAACTTGTGGATTGTACCTCACAGCTATACAGACTTCATCCCCAAACTGCAGCGAGATCCCCCTACCGCATACACAGGTATTGTGCCCATGCATTTTTTTCCTATGGCCAATATTTGTAGTTACAGTATACAGTGGCCATTTATATTTGCTCCTACTGTATTTCAATTATATCACAGTCGTTTGGTATCAGCAGAGTGAATATTTACATCCATAATTATCCATAGTGGACAAATAGCAGATTTATATTTTTAGAAATATATACAAGTGCAACCGTATTCAGCTGAACAGATCTTGGTATGTAGATGAGGTTGTAAATGTACAATATATATACAGTATTTCAGAACTTTAGCTTGGATTTATGGGTTTAGCTGCCCCGGTAACAACCATAGACTGCTAAGTGGTCCAAGGTGCCAGGGGGGCCCATCAGCCCCCACAGTAATGATGAGAAAAGGATAGACCACATTGCTTTATGCAGTGCTTCTTCCACAGTCCTATTCTTCCAACATCTGTTAGTTTGGTCTACAAGACAAAGCAGTTTGTTCCTATACGGTGGCTGTGCAAATGCATCCCTTTTGAAATAACCACATTTGAATCTCCTTTTAAAGTACCTCTTCTTGCTACTGTTTATATAGTATGCATTTTCCATGTGACATGGCTCATTGCATAGGCATACCTGTCAGGGCAGTTTGGGACACTAAACCAACTAGAGGTCCTTATTGACCAGTTGTTTAGTGTCCCAAATTGCCCTGTTAGAGCTCTCTTTGTGGCTGCTATAAAATAAAAAATCCTACTGTTGAGTCCGATGGATTAATTGGATTAATCATTGGATTAATCTCTGAGGCTCTCCAGGCCTGCTTAGGCATTCAATGAAGCCATCATACTATACCATGGATTCATTGTGCTTGCGCCATATCTATGGCTGATGTGCAGTGAAGCTGAGGTGTATAGCAGCTTCAACTTCCTGCTTGCACTGCAGGAAAAACTAATGGGTGATTTAGAAAACTAAACCACTGGACCATAAAGAATGGTGTGTGGTTTAGTGTCCCAAATCAGCCCAAATGTTCTAGGCCGCAGACAAAGAAGAATGCACATTTTCATGCTTTTGTGGAAGTGTACCCAACCACTATTTTCCTATCAGGCCTTGCAGCTTTTATATATGTCTCTACTCCCATTACTCTGACCTCACATATAAGGCTAAATCATAAAAGTTTTTTAACTAAATTCCCTGACTCAAGCAAAATGGCTTATTGGTGTCCCCTGGTACATATATGGCCACCAAAGAAGAAGTAAAAGATTGTATAACAACACAGTTCTGAATTCTTACTTGGTAATAATGGTAGTAATTCAGAGAAATGATAGTGAACAGTCTATGTAGTGGCAAGTCAGTCTGTGAAAATAGTAAAAAAAAACAGACTTTGGAGACTGTGGAGCAACCTGGGTGAGAGGAAAGACCATATGGAACAGTTTGTGGATCAGAGGAAACAGTCTGTGCAACAGAGATGGCAGGGGAGCAGTCTGTGTAACAGAGACAGCAGGGGAGCAGTTTGGGCAACATAGACGGTAGGGGAGCAGTCTATGTAACAGAGAGGGCAGGGGAGTAGTCTTTGTAACAGAGAGGGCAGGGGAGCAGTCTGTGCAACAGAGGAGGCAGGGGAGCAGTCTGTGTAACAGAGACGGAAGGGGAGCAGTCATTGCAACAGAGAAGGCAGTGGAGCAGTCTGTTTAACAGAGAAGGCAGTGGAGCAGTCTGTGTAACTGAGACGGAAGGGGAGCAGTCTGTGCAACAGAGATGGCAGGAAAGTAGTCTGTGCAACAGAGAAGGCAGTGGAGCAGTCTGTGTAACAGAGAGGGCAGGGGAGCAGTCTGTGTAACAGAGAGGGCAGGGGAGCAGTCTGTGTAATAGAGAGGGCAGGGGAGCAGTCTGTGTAACAGAGACGGAAGGGGAGCAGTCTGTGTTACATAGACGGAAGGGGAGCAGTCTGTGCAACAGAGATGCCAGGGGAGCAGTCTGTGCAACACAGATGGCAGGGGAGCAGTCTGTGTAACAGAGAGGGCAGGGGAGCAGTCTGTGTAATACAGAGGGCAGGGGAGCAGTCTGTGTAACAGAGAGGGCAGGGGAGCAGTCTGTGTAACAGAGATGGAAGGGGAGCAGTCATTGCAACAGAGAAGGCAGTGGAGCAGTCTGTTTAATAGAGATGGCAGGGGAGCAGTCTGTGTAACTGAGACGGAAGGGGAGCAGTCTGTGCAACAGAGATGGCAGGTAAGCAGTCTGTGCAACAGAGAAGGCAGGGGAGCAGTCTGTGTAACAGAGAGGGCAGGGGAGCAGTCTGTGTAACAAAGAGGGAAGGGGAGCAGTCTACGTATAATAAACCGGCCACGGTTCTAGTTTCGAAGCAAAAAGACATTTTTGGAATGTAACATTTCTTCTGCTATGAAAACAAAATGTTATAGTTTACAGAATGTTCAAGTGCTTTGAAAATGCTGGATAATTGCAATAAAGTTTTTTAAGACTATGAGGAAAGAACTTTGAGTAATATTATTATGATAATGCTGATTATGACCATAATGATAATGATGATAATGATGCCTATTATTATTATTAGTATTATCACCGTTTTCATAGATTAATACGCCATAAGACTGTAATCACTGAGCTCTGAAATGGAAAAAAAAATACAGAAAGATAATTATAAGCCATAAACATACCCCAGAGATAACTGCTTAAAGGTTACTCTACATTTAACACACAATATCCCAAATCATATTTACCATTTTGACTTTCCATGAGTCCAGGAAGTTAAGATATAGATGTGGGAGAGTCTTGGTTATTTGGAAAATTGTATAGTATCCCAAGCCATTTGCCCTGGAGCCTTACGGAGAATGGTAAGACATCTTTTCCCCAAACTTAAAACAGATACTATGGGGAAGATTTACTTACCCCATCGTGTCACGATCCCACGGCACGTTATCTGACGAGGATTCAGGACCGTCACGATTCATGAAGATCGTGCGCCCGAGTTCCTGCATGTGTCGCTGCTGCGCCGAGGTCCCCCGGAGTTCACCTGCTTCTTCCCCAGTGCATGTGAGTGCTTGATCTTGCGACACAATCGTGTTTTTAAATTCATGGTTTGTCCGAATCCGTTGGGTTGTCCGACGGCCCGCCTCTGATGCACCACAATTCGATCGCGTGCGCCAAAATCCCGGGGCAATTTGGCGCCAAATGGAAATCGTTGGAAAACCCGACTAAAGTGCGTACAAGGGACCCTTAGTAAATGAGCCCCATTATGTTATAGTGGGGGGGGGCTTAGACAGTTTATGCCAGGTTCCCATTACACCACTGACACATTTCTTATATATATTTCCTAATATGCAACCCTATTTGAGAATGGAACAGTAAAGAAGCTAACACAAAGCATTTAATGTAAATTAAAGGGTATTCTCGTCTAGGCATTCACATTCAGTTTCATTAATCTGCCATATATAAACATTTCTTCAATGAGATGTTATTAAAAAAAATGTTCCTGTGTGAAAATAATTTCTCATAAATGTAGTTATATGGTCCCTTAGAAACAAGATTGTGTCTCTGGATACGGCCACCTCTGCTGGAGGGATTGCACAAAGAAACTAAAAGTTTTTGTATATGAAATGTCCAGGAGTTACTGCAGGTCCCGCAGCCATCCTGTGGTAATGAACGCTGAATCTAGGAGGTCAGGTAGGACTCAAGAGCACATGTCTGGCCACTGGCTGTATGGGTTGGTCGTAACCAAGGAAGCTATCTCGTTTAGAAATTGAAGAAATGTTTATATATGGCAGATTAATGAAACTGAATGTGAATGCCCAGATGAGAATACCCCTTTAAACTTTACCCCAACAAGGGGCCCAATGTCATGCTTACATAGACACTTGCAGCTTACACGGATACAGCTCTAAGTGGCAGTTACCAACAGTAATAGGAACAATGGGGGAGATTTATCAGAAGTGTCTGAGAGCAAAACTGTTCTAGTTGCTCATGACAACTAATCAGAGCTCAGCTTTCATTTTATAAACTGCTGTTGGAAAATGATAGCGGAGCTCTGATTGGTTGCCATGAGCAATTAGAACAGTTTTGCTCTAAGACACTTCTAAAAAATCTCCCCAATCTTTTCACTTACTATAAAACTCCAAGAGACAGTTGCCATTTATAACAACAGAGACAGACTCTTGGTAAGTAGCATAGCATAACTATCAGTTAGCATTGCTAAGACTTTTTTTTTACAGTAGATAGGTCACCAAACAACTCTCAGTGACCTTTATAGTGTACAGGGTAGTTTACAATGTCAGGGTGACTGGGTCGCAAATTGCAGGTTATTTGAAATGTCCAAGATGTCTGACTTGAACACTCAGTACTTTGTCCAGAAGCCGCCAGCAATAACTTGCAGTATCCATCATCATTTACAGGTGCTCATTTCACCAGCACCAATCAGGTACAGAAGTTCAGAGTGAATCCATGGTGTCGGCAGAGGTCCTACATTGCTACGTGAGATCTCAGGGTCACTGGTTCTTCTGTAGCAGGTTCTACGATAGGATTGGTGCACTATGGCTCTTCTGCAACTTGCCAATTACTCTAAAAAAAATGGCACTTGTGGCTGCCATGAACCTACGATGAACCTACCTTGAAATGAACACTTTTAGCAAGTATACCTCAAAGTTATCATTTTCTGTACTATATTCTCTTACATCATTCTGGAGGAATTTTGTTCCATGTCTTTGCAATGTTGCATCAGTTGCTACATAATTGCCAACATTTCAATGGGCATTGAGTGAATCATAGCTGACCCTTGATTTTTCATTCCAATAATCTCCTTGTAAATCTAGATTTACTGGTGCCCATGAGGTGATTAACCTGTTATATGATGTCATTTCGGCCATACATTATCTGTAGAATATATGGCCTCACATATCACTGACATTTAACTTTTTAGTTTACAGATTTGTTTTGCATCATCTTAACTCTATACTTGACCCGGCCATGCAGTCATCACTGTATGTACGCCTTCTACATGATACCCACTCCCTTATCGGCGGATGAAGGGTTGTGTGGATGTTCTTGGCATTCTGCCCCAACCACTGATATGGGAACAGTTGTGATGGTGGGATCATGCATACAGTAAAGACTGCACGGCCTCTTCATCCATTGAAAGCCAGCAAGTCCTGATTCCCGTTATGGTCGGTGGCTCACGTGGACAACAGACAAACTTTATCAGGGTACAATATGGCCTTGTTACAGTTTTGTGCTAACCCTGGTGAAGTTTTCTATTAGCTGCCAACCACTTTAGCCCCAGCTACCATACGAGTGTTTAGTCGTTGTCTAAATTTAGGGCCTTTCAACAAGTTTTGGTTCTAAACCAGCATCAGCAGGGAGCCTTTCCGCATAGTGTGTATTGTTATTCTTAGTAGTGATGAGCGGACGCATTAAAATTCAGATTTAGGCGAATTTGGCCACACCTAAATTTTAAGAATCTTAGAATCTTGTAACACCAGTGATCAGTGCTGGCACCAATTATAGGTATTCACTTTTTAATGCCATTGGCAAAGTTGCCAGGGGCATTTAGATGAATGCAACCACACGCATTAGGGAGATTAGATGCTCCTTGATGACGTCATCCACACCACAGTCATTTATTTTCCCCAGCCAACTTTGCCAGGATCCTGGGACATCCTCGCACCATACCCATAATATGGGACTGAGAATCCACATTGCTCATTCATTGGATCATTTGCACCCGTTCTTTCTTGGAGCATGCATTTGTGATCATCACAGATCATTTCAAACTTGGTCTGGGAGAGCTTTCGATTACATGTACTACGGTATATTTGCCCCAATTTGATGATAAGTTATAGCATTCAAAAGAAAATGCCATCCATTCTAATAACCTAAATAATGTATGTAGGTTATATACTTACTGAACAATAACATTCATTACTGAAGGACAAATTAGAGAAAATACAGCCAATTCATATCTAACTTCTCCATTGCACAACCTTTCTATAAGGGGCCCCTAAGAGAAGCATAATTCTGATCTTTGATTAGCAAATTAATTAATCTACCTGCAGTGTAATCGTCAATAAGAATTTAAGGATAAAGAAGTACAGCATAGTAATAGAAAGTGATGGAATTTTGCTATTTATTTGATTTATGTGCAATCCCCCTCAAAACTATGCAAGTTTCTATATGGAATGGGGGCATATGGAGATTCTGTAGTGCGCCAATAAATTGTATGCTGCACAAATAGATTTATGATGGCCTAATAGCTCGATAGGGCATACAATTCAGACAGTTTTACTTTGGAATTGAAATTGAATTTGGAATTGTATGTGTTTCATGTAATGACTACTTAAAACTCAAATGTTTAATAAAACCCTGACACATTCATGTGCCTGATGTGCCTTTAAGTGTTCTGTTTTTCATGGTTCAAAAAATATTTTTAAAAAAATGCTTTTATTCTTTATAACACTTTATTCCAGTCAATGTCAATTTTCTGTTTATATTGAGAATTTCTATTTTACAGTAAATATGTAAATCATAATCCTCTATATACCACTACATTGAAACAATACAAGTCAAGGTTTTATATATGCAGAGACTTCTTATCTAATACAATAATCTCATACACTTGATGGCGTAAGTTAATAAATTTAAGACTGTACCTGCAAAAATGCATAGCTGCATAAATTCAAGCCAAGCATAATGCATATGTATGTATTCAAATAAGGTGCCCTGGAAAAAAAAAATTAAAAAAACGTAATATATTTTGTTTCTCTAACCTCTGGGTAATATGTCTTACAGATAACCCTTCTGACTTCTCAGCTGGATTAAAAATAGCAATTTCCACTGCCCAGGAGCTATTGCTGTGGAGATACAGAATGCATGAGTGTTATAATTTAGTCATTGTCCAGTTGACTTAGCATACAATGGTTAGGCATAGTCCCTCTTATCTGCATCATATAGGAGATGTAAGCAGTTGAAGAAAGACGCACTCTAGAGCACACGCTATTTTTCAGATGTTTTAGATATACAGTATACAATGGAATGCATATAAATTAGAGGGCGTCAGACTTTTTCCTTGAGCACCAAAACATAATGGGGTCGAAGAGGTATGAAATGTAAAACAAGAAAACAATCATCTTAAAATGACAAATACATTCCTGACCCATCACCGTTAAAGAGCGAAAGTAGTAAGGTGAGTTACCAATAGTTTGTCAACTCTATTCAGAATGAAGCATGGATGGTCAATGCTGCAGGTGTTTGGATTACCCTTTGTGCCATTATGAATGTATTGATCCACTGTTCTGAATTATATAATGATATGATTCAAAGAATAACACAGACACCTACGGTCACCTAAATCTCTAATTTATTACTGAACTACAGAGGTTTTTATCTACTGTAGTTTAGAGTGGAGTAGTGGGAGTAGTCCCCCCCCCCCCAGGCACTACAACTTAAATATTAATGCTCATCTTAATATGCCCATACTTATGCAGTGACAGGATAGGCATAAACAAAAAGTAGATAACATAGCAGGTGTGCTTCTTCATGGTGTTGATGTATCCTTCTTAGATAACTTCACTAGAAAATAAATTCATATCCATAACACAGGAACAGATATGAATATTTAGTTTGTTCAATTACCTCAATAAGGATAACTGAATATGTGGGTTTTTTTCAAGAAAAATAGCTCTTTTTCTGCTTTTTAGGTACTGTTCCTTCTCTCCCGCTTCCTCACCTTTATTTCCTATGAATCCCTGATAGAATTACTATGCGGGTTGGAGAGTTACTGAGGCATCTGACATCTCTCATCTTCAGGAGCAGTGTGAAGGACATTAAAAAGGTACTGACGAGCAATGTCATGTGATATAGGGGCATTACTAAAATCTGAAAATCTTATACAACCCCTCATAATGCTATGAATAAACAAATACAACACTACACAATGATTTACATTTTTTATGGGCTTTCAAAAGTAGGTGGAATTATTTCCAAGATGGTTGACACAGGATACTACAACTCCCATGATCCCTCAGTACCCAGTAACAGCTCCTCTTTCTTATGATCTTCTCCCAGTAATTTCTGAGGTGATTATCTAATAGATTGTCCTGCTCTTTTACCACAGTAATAGGAACAAATAAACCACATGTTTCTCTATGTCTGTAACTGCCATAAATGCACATTACATTAGCCTCACTGAGATGGTGTCTCACAACAACAATGCCCAGGCTGAATGTAGCACTTCTGAGCAAACAATTTATGGAGTGACAAGAACATAAATCTAATCATCTAGTAGTGTGGTCAAAGGGGGTGATACCATAAAAAGAGTCACACGCCCCTCATAACTTGTAACTGATTCAACTATGTGTGATGGATGTGTTCTTCCATGTATATGATGATGAATCTGAGACCTTGTGTATGTAATGAGTGTGTGCCCACTTACATACATGAATTTGTGTTTTCCTGTATACAGTCTATATGTGGACTGTATACACATATAGGGGCACATTTACTTACCCGTCTCGTTGGCGCCGCTGATCCGGAATGTCCGATGAGTATTCGGGTCTGCCGCAATTCACTAAGATTGTGCTTCCAATTTCCTGCATGTGTTGCATTCCCCTGATGAGGTCCGCCGGAGATCACCTTCTTCTTCCCGATGCATGTGAGTGCTGATCTTGTGACACAATTTGCTTTTTAAATTCTGCGGTTTGTCTGAATCAGTCAGGTTATCCACGCCCCCCGATTTGTGTCGCATGCACCAAAAACCCGGGGCAATTCAGGGCAAATCAGAAAAAATTTGCGGACCCTTAGTAAATGTGCCCCATAGACTGTATGTGTAAAGTGTATAGAAGTCCAAACGTTCGAAATATGTGTATGTGTTTGTTTGCGTTAATGTATGTGCACGTATACAGATACAGACTTAATAGCAGCTTTTGCTGTGTGTTTTTCCTCATAACACTTATGAAGTGTATTAGGGTGCATGTGTGTTTGTTAGGGTGCATGCATGTAAGTTCATGGACTTATGTAAGTATCCATCTAATTTCTTATGTGTAAATACATGCAGCCATGCATATGCAGATTGTTTATGGTAGAGAGGCCATTGCAGCCCTAAAATGCAGCCCCATGTAAATCTATTTCCATTTAACTTTATTAGGACCTGTAACAGAAGTGCAGAGAGCTGGTAGAACTGATGGAAAGTGTCATAAACCAGACACTAGTACAACTTCCATCTGAGACATAAGGGTCATTTGTCTTCGAATTTTCCCCCTTTTTTCACCTAAATTTGCAACTTTTTCCACTCGCCTAGCAAAGTTAGCCTTGCAAGACTTTTTTTAGTGTTGCGCCTAATATATCTTTAAAACCCAGCCATGAAAATATGAAAAAGTCACATTTTGGACACAAATCGTGGTAAAAAATTGCTAATAAACTCCAGCCCCGAACAAGAAAAGACACACACAAATGTCCTGACTAAAGATAAATGAACCCTTTAGTCTTCTTATGCCAGACATTCCAAGACGTACAGTCAGGGCCGGATTATTGGGGGTCACCTGGGGTGCGTGCCCCCGGGCTCCCACCACTTTGCCCAAATATGGGCAATTAAGGGATAGTTATAGGGAGCTGTATAAAGCTATTATAGGGGGCTGTATATAGTTATAGGGAGCTGTATATAGTGATTACTTGGGGCTGTATAAACTGGGAGCTGTATATAGTTATTGTTAGAGTGCTGTATATAATGATTAATGGGGTCAGTATATAGTTATTGCTGGGGGGCTGTAAATAGCAATATCTGTTCCCTGTCTGGACTATATTCAATGGGGGCCCCTACCAACCTAAATCCGGCCCTGTGTACAGTAGTATCCACAAAGTCATAATGGTTAAACCCTTGTAAAAATATTCAATATTCTACCAAACATGACACTGTCTATTGTAACTACTAGGAATTTTCATCACAAGAAGAATAATAAAGAACATTTTATTTGTTTTCCCCCCATATTCCGAATCCTCTTAAATAGAGATATCATACTGACTGCCGCTATCATAGTTCATTAAATCGTTATCTACCATCTTGATGCATCTATAAGAGAACAAAGATAAGGAAATAGCAGGTATATTTTATGGACTTGTTTTCTCAAGAGCAAAAGCTGTTAGTTGTCATTAGCAAGGAGACATTTTGGCAGTAGCTGCAGCTTGGAATTCTTGATCCTTCAATTCAGGGAGACAAGGTCGTTGCTAAATAATTGCTGGATTAAACCTTGAATAGTCGGCTAGACAAGAACATTCTCTAATTGACACCAAACTCCATAAAGATTACAAATAAGGGTTTTGTTCTCTGCTCAAAAACTGATCACACTCTAGTCTAATATTCCATTGACAGTTTTTAATTGCCTTAATCTAGTAATTTCTAGGTTAATGACTACCTCCCTCCAGTTCATAATAGCTATAGGTGCACCAACCTAAGATGCTGTAGTACCGTATTATCCTACGACTATTGAAACAATGGAATAACTACAGTGTCATGCAGATTTCTATAAAAGAAGAAACGGCATAGAACTGTCAATGACAACCCTGTCAGCCATATACATTGTATAGAAGGTAAAAAAAACACCTAAAGGGAACCTGTCTACAAGATTTTACTCCATTGAACTAGCTTCCTCAGGTAGGTATAAACAGACCTTTCTAGAATTCCCTCTTTATGTGAATTCTCAGCCGTTTACCTATACAAACTTTCCACTAAAGTCATGAAAAATCAAGAGAAGAGTCAAATTTGCCTGAGATGAATCCAAGAGGCTGCAGGGGGTGTTTCAGTTCAGATATTCCAATCTTCTGTTCTATAGTATCTAGAAACATGCTTTTGATTACATGTTAATCCTTAAGGATGCAGCATTTTCGTAAATTTTTTGTTCCCCACCTTCAAAAATCCATCGCTTTTTAATTTTTGTGTGTACAGAGCTGTGCGAGAGCTTATTTAATGTGTAACAAATTTTACTTGTCAGTGAAGTTATTTATTATTCTATGCCGTGTACTGGGAAGCTGGAAAAAAAATTCCAAATTGTTGCAAAAACACATTTGGGTCACATTCTTATGGGCTTAGTTTTAACAACTTTCACTGTGCGCTCCAAATAACACCACTGATTTATTTTTTTTTAAAGTTATTGGTAACTTCTATGGGAGAGGTCACCCGGGGCATTAACACATGTGTTTTCAAATGCATCAAAACAGTTGTGAAGAGGAGGTTTGCCTAATTACATTGCTGTTAACATGGCATTTTTTTAATGCATGTGTTAACACAATGTTAACACAAACGTTAAAACAATGTTCACAAACACACTTGTTAACACTGTGTTAGTGTACATATTAACACATTGTTAACATATTTATTTTGTGCAATGTTGACAGCACTGTAAATAGGCAAATCTACTCTTCTCAACTGTTGTGATACATGTCGCCATCTCCCTGGGTGTGGCTTCAGTACTTAAAAATGCAGGCCATGATCTTACCCCTGCATATAACCCCCTCACATTGCTAGTGTCCATGTGGATTTGAGACATTTGCAACAAAAAGTCTCAGTACACTGAAGTATGAAAAAGTTACAGGTGTTAGAATATGGCGATGCAAAGCATTTTCAAATAGTGCATTAAAAGCCGTACAAATAAAGCCCAAATATGTTGCAATCATGTGTTTTTCTGCCAATTCCATCACAATTGGAATTTTTTTTCCAGCTGCTCAGTACATGACATTGGAATATTAAATCGTACCACTAGAAAATACAATTCATTTTGCATATAACAAGCCAACATATAGTTTTGTAAATATGAAAAAAAATCTAAAAGTTATGGCTTGTGGAAGGAGAGGAGTGAAGTAACGAAAATGCAAAAAAAAATTAAAACTTTGTCTTGAAGGGGTTATTCAGGTAAAATTTGGAGACAGGTTAAATTCTACAATGTCAGTGAGTACATCCAAAGATTCAAAACAGGCATGGGAAAAAGAGCTACAGACACAATACGAACCAGAGGAAATTAAACATATTCTTAAAACCAGTTGTAGCCCTTCAGAATGCATCACCATGCAGGAAACACACTTTAAACTCACATTGAGATGGTATAAGACACCCTGTTCCGTACACTCATTCAACAGCTGGAGATGTGAATCAGACACCGGATCGTACTCTCAGATATGGTGCGAACCAATAAAGCCTTTTTGGTCCAAAGTGGACAACATAATCCACAGAATCTGCCCAAATGCCCCTCACATCACTCCCAAACTCTTCTTTCTGAATATCAATCTGAACCCACACTCTAAATGCCACCCAAGCAAACTTTTCCACTGCCTTGTATTGATGGCCAAGTTCCTTATTCCACTTCTTTGGAAGCAAACCAGACCCCCTCTATCAAACAATGGATTGACAAAGTCTCTCAACTGGCTAGATTAGAGGAACATAGCAGATACAAGAAAGTCTGGGACCCCTGGTTCTAATTTTTTGACTCTGATCTATGTAAATCACACTTGAGAGAGGAATCATGAGTAGATGATTAGTTACTCCTTGACCCCTTACTCTATCCACCACTTTTACTTCCACTTCCAACATGCACCTCAGACTCCAGGTTAGCCAACGATGACAGGCAACATTTGAGGAACCTTTACCATCCCCCCCCTTCAGGAGTAGGCAATTACACCCCTCCTCTCCCTTGGCCCTTCCTCCAACCTCTCTTTTGTTATCATATACTATTATGTGCTTTTAACCACTATATACCATTATTGCACTGTTTTCTCTTAGCTCCCATTTTATTCTATTCCAATGTTATATGCTCTTATATCTAATGTTATCTTCCACTTCAAAGCTTGTTTGTACAGGAATTGGCAACATTGTTGTACTTATTGACATACTAAGATTGTAACCTTGGAAATCATTTGCTTCTAATACTGTTTTTGCACTATAAAATGAAAAATCAATCAAAATAATTTAAAAACAAAAACAAGTAAATCAAAACAGTGCTGTAGGTATCTGAACTATTTGAATCTGCAGTCACAAAGGAAGAATGTTTACATCACTGTGAAATGTGACCAAAAACCATATGTATTATATTACTTACTGTAAGAACTCCGTCTTTGAGAAATGAGAACTCTCAGTAATTGAAATTATACAAACATACTGTACATAAAAAGTATGTCAATTTATGGCAATAAAGAGTTAAAAGAAATATTTAGGTAGTTAAAGAAATAAAAATACCCTACAGTCATACATTTAATCAACAGATATAGGGGATGTAGACACATTGGGGGAATTTATTAATTTTTTGCAGCATTTTTTTGACAGGTAATCCTAGGTTTTATTTTCATTGTGCACTAATTCTGATAGATACAAGGTTTTAGTAACACAGTTTTTGGTGCATGTTTAGACCGGCAAAAAATAAACTCTACCAACTTCTTAAACCCTTTATGAATGTGGAGTGTCTTTTCTGATAGCAGTTTGTTATTCTGCCAAAAACATGAAGGTCATGTGCTACAATGTAAAATACAGTCCAAAAAACAACCCACTAAAGTCGGGCGCCAGAAAACAAACCAAGCGCCACCAAGCACCATTTTGTTTATGGATTTACGAAATGTAACCAAAAATACAATTAAAGGGCAAATAAATTACATTACGAGAGATAAAACAATTAAAGGACACCTGTAAGCAGAAATTGACCTAATAAACCACCACCAGTATGCTGCCAAACAGCTTAACGCCTTTCAGATTGTTTTTCCTTCATGACCCAGTGTGGTGGCATCATCCAGAAAATCAACTTTGAAGTGAGATGTAAATTGGTTCTATAAAGTCCCGGTGGTGGAGAGTTTAACATTGAAGTCAAACTCTCTCTTCCTCAGAAAGCCCCTTTCATTGTAATTAATGGTCCTGCATCCAGAGACATCACTAACCAGATCTCCTGAAGTCCAATGCATAACGTCAATCACAGAGGAGGAGGCATTCAAAGCTCCCAACCTTGACTTCAGTGTTAAACTCTCCACCTCCTTAAATTTCTACAATCAATTTACATTTCACTGCAAAGTTTCTGGATGATTTCATCACACTGGACCATTAAAGAAACAAAAACTAGAATGTTTTACGCTGTTTGACAATATACTGGTAGTGGTTTATTAGGCCGATTGCTGATGACAGGTTCCCTTTAAAGTCACCTCCTAATTGTAAAGTTATAGAATACTATTAAGCAATAACGAAAATCAAATTATATTTTATGATGCCCCTACCATTGTGACTTGTACTCTCAGCAGGGAGACCGTGGCATAGCATTAACTAGATATACCGTCATGCAAACACTCTCTGACAGAAGGGGCAATAATAACCTGACTGTTTGATGATGATAAATGAGATATTGACAAAAGAAAAAAAAAATCTTGAAACTGAAGTAACATTATTATTGTTGCTATGACTGTGCGTAGCTGTTTTTATTCCAGTCTAGACGTGAGCAATTTTGTGTTGTGAGGATCAATAAAAGCAGATGTTTGTTCAGATTATGGCCCCTAAGCTGAATCCCAGGCTGAAAATTCAACAGATTTATTCACAATCAATAGGGAGAAATAACTGCATATTCATCTTAAAATCAAAGAGCGGATGGGACCAAAATAAAGGAGACAATATTGTAGCTTATAAGAAATTAATTATGAGGGCCAGTCAGCCGATGAAGACACGACTAAGACATTGTAACAGCAAGGGTTTTCTGTGTTTCTTTCTACCGGAAGATAAAGTCAAATTGGTTTGTTTAGTAGCTCATTCCTTGAGCTAGAAAAGAGTTTTATTACAAAAATAATGCGCTTTGCTTGAAGTTGTAGACTATAAAATATCATAACACCAGACTTTAATGGAAAATGGAGGCTTAATTTCTCAAAATTATGTTTCTATAAATGTTTATTAAAATATGCTAGCAAGCAATTCAGAGAATCATATGCATTTTGATAATTGAGAAATTCTTGCATTAGACCACAGAACAATGAGCTTAACTTTCTATTATATTTTATGTTTTATATATTATATTTTTGAAGATGAATTTCAAAACATAGTGCAGATGACTCTTCATCTTGTTAAATGGAACCAGTCAGAAGAAATTGTCCTAATTAACCATGGCCAGTATGTTGTCAAGCAGCTTAACATATTCCAAATCATGTTTTTTCATTACCAGTGTGGTCAAGCTCTCATGTACATGGACTGCCCTTCTGCTGTGATGGGCATCTGTCACTTGACTTCAGGAGAGCCGGTTAGTGATGTTCATTGGTATCCATTCTCTGCCTTTTGACATTATACAGCAAATTTGCATCTCAAAGTTAAAGTTCATTTTCTGGATAATGCCAACACACTGGTCCAGAAAAGAAACTTGATCTGGAAGGTGGTAAACTGATTCACAACAAGCTGAAAATTACTTATTAGAGCAGTTTATGCTGATCCCTTATGTATTGCCTTAAGCTTTCCCAAGCTTTATCTTTCCTTTTCATCCAATCATCCATATCTGTTTCATATATTCAAGAGAGGCAAGAACACTAACAATGCAGCTGGTTTTGTTAGCATTGGTTAATTTGATAACTCTGTGGAGGATTAACAAAATAATACATAATTTGTGTCCCGGTATCAAATAGAACAGCCATCCCAAAAATTTTACTTAAACGTTTAAAGGGAGCCTGTCATCATAAATTGGCCTAATAAACCACTGCCAGTATGTTGTCAAGCAGTTGAACAGCTTCTAGATCATGTTTCATTCATGACCCAGGGTGGTGGCATCATCCAGAAAATTACCTTTGAAGTGAGATGTATAAAGTCAGGGAGGCGGAGAGTTTAATATTGAAGTCAAGCTCTTCCTGCCTTTGAACACCTCCTCCCATGTGATTGACATCATGCACTGGTTCTTGACTCTGTGTTAAACTCTCTGCCTCCTTGACTTCATAAAACCTATTTACCTCTCACTTCAAAGTTGATTTTATGGATGATGCCATCACACTAGGTCATTTTTGTTTTCTGATAATCAGTTGTAGCTGTGTTGGCCAAGGTTCTGTGGCTGTGAAACAATCCCAAATAATCCCTCTACTCTCACTGCGCTTGAGAGTAAGTAATAGTTTTTTGTGCCGATATGCTGTATTTGGTTCCATAGCACTTTGTTCTGGAAGTCATGTGGTTTCTTTAGATGCAACTTTAACACAAGGATCTCTCTTGGCCAGGGTGGGCATGTAGGGATGTATTTATACATGTTACTAGGGGTGGTGCATATATATATATATATATATATATATATATATATATATATATATATATACAATAAGAAAAGATCCAAAACAGACAATGGATAAACAAAAATAAAAAGCGAGGGCCGGGCATCAGGTCCTTCAGTTATAGAGACAAAGGGAAAAAAAGGCAGCACACCAGATTGTAGTGAAAAATACCTTAGTGGATTTATTCCATGTGAAAGTGTTTCTAAATACTGTGCTGTCTGAACTTTGTGTGCATTTGCTGAGACATCCATTCATGGTTAAATTGTCAGCTTTCTTGGAGGTGTTCCCATCATACAAAATCTTTCTCACTATACAATAGGATGATGGAAATATGCCTGAATTTTGCAGAACTCCCTAAACTTCTACTTTTATACAAGTGGTCACACTTGCTGCTAATTATTGAAGAGCATTCCTGCTGTTTGCCCTTTAAATCCTTCACTCTGTACCTCATTCTTCATATACTGTTTGTTTTATAAATAATGACATATTGTGTGTTTTTCTGAGGTTGTATTTACAGTAACTGATTTTAGGATCTTTTTTAGGGCCAAGTGTATTTTATTATTTTTACATAGATACCTTTATCCTCTATAAGACCAACGCATAAATCCATGAACCTCTAAGCCATCACACGATTTGCCCTTCCCAAAATTAATATATTTACTGTCCTACTGTATCTTAATGAAGTATTACTGAATGTCCTAATTATCTCTAAAAAAACATAATTTACTATAATACTTTTTTCTTAAATTCTTTTGTATTTTTGCCACAAAAGTATTTATCAACACATCTTTTTTATGTCCGGAGAACTAAAACTGTAGAGCATTTTTATCTCCTGGCTGTACCTTTCTTGTTTTCTAGTAATCTGTCACTATACAGAAAACTATGCTTGTATATTATGTACATTTGTTTTTTCACCGCACCAGGGGCATGGTCAGATTTGCTGATAAACCAGTATTCTTCTAGAAAGCTGCCCAGAGCCATCAACCATCATTTCTACAATGTTTGTCGACCCCCCAAAAAATGAAAAATGAAATGAAATGAAAAAATAATAAAGAAAAGAATAAAATTGTCAACTCTCTACAATGACAGCTTGTCTGAAAGTAGAGAAAAGTCTGAAAAGCTTAAAGGGGTTGTCTGGGATCAGTAAAAATGTATGTATGGCTAAAGTGTAATGGTAATGGCCATTACTACTGGCCCCTGTTTGCACATGCTGCTACAGCAGGACACTCAGGCTGTAGACCCCACATCACTGCTGATCTCTGGATAAAAACAAAAGTCGGCATCAACGGCCATTGCTGCAGCCGATAGAGTCAGAGTAGGTCCAAGCAGAGCTCTAGAGAATCCTCTATATGTATCACAGTAAACTATTTATCATGTGATTACTTATTCATATGTACATATTTAACATGTATAAAACTTGCTCTATGCGTTTTCACAAAACTGTCAAATGTCAATATCTCCTATATCTTGCCTGTCACAATCCTTAAAGGACATCTACCACCAGGATGAAGAATTGTAAATCAAGCACACTGACATACTGGTGTGTGCCCCCTGGCAGGATCTGCCCTTCTTTTCACTGTATTTTACAAAAAAAAGGCTTTTCAAAATTATGCAAATGGACCTAAGGAGCTCCAGACACATTTGCATATTATGTAAAGCCATTTTTTCTTAAAATACAGGGAATAAGAAGATAAAAGAAGAACATATCCCGCCAGAGGGGACACACACCAGTATGTCAGTGTGCTTTGTTTACAATCCTTCATCCTGGGGGTAGATGTCCTTTAAATTTAACTTTGTATAACTCTGCACATTATGGCAGACAAACTTTTCATTTAACACACAGTATTACGTCAAAATTTCTCTAAGAAATGGTCCTCATGACTATTTTAATACTGAATGTCTCTATCTCTCTACTTCAAAGACCATTCGTATTTTTGTATCTATAATTTGCTGTAGCTCCACACTGCTTCTAAATTCTGCATAAACAACAGATTATTTGTCACCTTCCAGAATATCACTTTATGTTGTAATTTAGAGAAGCACAGGATCTTTTGTGTTAAATTCTTGGTGAATATAATCCTTGGCAGGATGTGCTCTGTTGGCATAGGTGAATAATTGTTTTCCCCAGCAAGAGAATTAGAACAATTCCCAAATTCAAGGCATTTAGCTAATGCATTGACACCCTGAACTGCATTGTAACACTGCAACAGGGAGGTAATAGAAAACTATAGGTTAATAATCAATAAAATGTATCCTCCAAAAGTCTTCTTCCCTGGCTTAATTTTATCTGGCCCTAGAGCTTGCCTTTTGTGTGTGAACTCAAAGGGAGGTATTTATTAAAGGGGTATTCCCACAAAGATAATTTTCTTAAATATACTCAGGATAACAACAGAACACATTCTCTAATTCACTGTTATTTCACAGATATAAGTCCCACCTGTCTCTATCAGTCCTGGTGTACACAATTTCAGTTGCCCCTAGTTTCCGACTCTGGATCTTCTGACTTTAGGGTCGGGTGGCCACCATCTTGCCTTGTGGTGCTGAGCTTCTCTCTCCTTCTGCTCCCTGCAGCAGCCCCTCCCCCCTGCATTCCAGGATGAGCTCTCAAACACGGACACAGACACTGACTCCTTGCCGGCAAACAACACATCACAGTGTGAGGAGTAAAGCTGCAAGATACAGGGCAAGATAAGTTCTTTATCCAGGGCAGAGGGAGGGGGGTGTATAGCAGAGTTGACAGTTTATAATGGCTGTGATAGCAGAGTGGTGAAAGTCATGTGCTATATCCATGTCATGGATCTCATCTTCTCATCTCTGATCTGTCTCATCTCTCTCTTTCTATGTGTCAGACACTAGTACAATGTTCAGAAACTAAATGAAAGGGTATATACACCTGTGATTTGACAATCAAACCACATTGTCACCACACTAGATGAATCATAATGAGGCCCATTTACTGAAGGTTGCAGATTGCAATTTTCGTCGAACTGTTCACCTTTTTTGGGAATTCAACAGCTTGGGCAGGTATTTAACAGATGTCTGTTCTTGGATCGAGGCTCGGGCCAGAACAAGGAGAAGGTGAGGGTAGGAGATAACCTAGGGCACCACACTTGCCTACACAGGACATGTGGACCTGTATACTGTTGGGCAGGTGTGGGGGCTACCTATAAATTGACAGGTTTATATACTGATGAGGCATATGTAAGGGCTACCTCTTTACTGATTTGGCATGTGTGGGGCTACCTATTTACAACTGGGGCATGTGTGGAGGCTACTTATTTACTGATGGAGTATGTGTGGGGGCTACCTGTATACTGCTGGGAATGTGCTGAGAGCCTTTGGCTAAATATATACTGGTAGGCATGTGACCGGGCTACCTATATTCTGGGTGCATGTGCAGGGTTGTTTTTAGAGCGTGGAGATGCTCTCCAGAGGCCACAGTAACCAGTGTGGCAGAATCTGCAATGATAAGTCATGTCTATGAGAAGCTGCAATACCATTCTCTTCCTGAGAAGGATTGGCAACAATGAAGAGGCTACAGGAAGAAGACAGGGTTGGACCAAGCCAACACAGACACAGAACACAGAAGGAATCGGCTGCAGCCTAATAGTAAGGGATGTCTGTGCTTAAATACAGCCCAGATGTGCAGAACATTTAATGCTGGTATATATTTATCAGTGGTTAGTTACTGCTGATATAGGTTTTAGCTTGCAGTACATTCATACATATATATATATATATATATATATATATATATATATATATATATATAGGATAATATTATTTTCTATTTATTTAGGATATTATTATGTGCTGTTTATTCATTGCTGGGGAATATTTATATTTGTGGTATACATTTATATGCGTATTATTTTTTATTGGTGGGGGGGCATTTAATTTTTCTCTTCAGATTTCACCCTGATTCTGCTGCGCTTTTTTTTACAATTTAACGGGGATTTCAGTGCAATTTTGTATTATCTTCCTAGGTTGCCAAAATGCCCCTGGTTGAGGCAAACACTTAGACAAAGGCGTGACTCCTAAACTTATCTTTTCTCTTCCCTTTTATATATGTAAGCTATTTTTTTCAAAGATTTTAAAATATTGAAGATTTTCAACTGGCGGATTTCTTGGACGCTCGAATTAGTTGTTTCTTTGTCAATAATTTATAACATATAAAAAAAGGAACATATAAAACTTATGATGTATAATATGTTAATGATACGGGTACTAATAGATTTTGGACAATGTCTCATCTTTTGTATACGTTTGTTTTCCAAGAAATAATATATGTCTGCTTGTTTGCTGAGTACATGTATAAATGAATCAGTACAGGACATAAAACAGTTGTAATCGTCTCTCCAGCTGTTTTTAAATTTTTGCACCATAAATTACAGTCCATGTTTCCACTGTGAAGGTGTCAAGTCATGAACAGCTCGAGCACAGAGTAAATTACACGCTGCGACTTTCACAATTAATTACTTTTTAAAAGGAGCCTAACAAATCTAGGTGAATGCACCGCTCCGTAATGTGACAAGAGGATAAACAGAGCGCTCGCAGTACAAAGCAGAGGGGAGAAATCTGGGGCTGGATGTCTGATATGAGGTCTTATTAAATAGCTTATTTTCTAAAGCAAACTTTTGTTTGTATGTATTAAGCAATAATTTTTTTAAAATTTTAGATGACCCTTAATATATAAAGGGACCCTATCACCACCAACTCCAATTCTTTGTATTATTTTATAGGTTGTGTTTTATTGTTGCCAATACATTGTAAATGGATCCTGCCAGCAGAAATTAACATAAAAACCACTAAGAGAGACTGTTAAACCATAATCAAATATTCCAAATTATATTCCTTATATAGTCCAGTTTGTAATCTTTATCCAAAAGAAAAACAAAAAAGTTGTCTGTTTTTTGTGTGAAGGATTTCAGCACTGAAGGCAGCTCACCCTCCCTACAAGAAAGCAGGTCTAGTGATGTCACCTGGCACAGGGATGTCAATCATGACAGAGGGAGACCCTGAAATTAGCACTATGCTCCAAATCCATGACTTTAGATAGCTAATCTGCAGTTCACTATAAGTAGCTGTTTAGAATAATCCCACCAAAAAAGCCATGAAAGAAACAGTATCTGGAAGATTTTACTAAGTTCAATGTTGTCCTGGCACCTAATATGCTAATTTGGACTTAACTATGAAATGGGAAGTCCAGTGCTACCTGACATCGCTCAACTGATAGTAAGGAGTCTAATTAGTATATGTGGTGCCATAACAGCATGGCTCAGGAATGATGGGGGAGACATTCAAAAAAGTAGGTGACACCTATTCAAGTATTCATAGAGTTCTTGGAAATATGAAAAGAAGTTTTTCAGGATGGGACAAGGAAAACCATACCCCTTTATCTACCTTGTAGGTAGCAAAAGGAAGCTCTCTTACCATCAAGCATGACTCCCTAAGCAACCCCATTATTATCTACACCAAATAGAAGACAATGAGGCTCATTTACTAAGGGTCCACGGACCGCATTTTCGTCAGGTTTCCCGTCGATTTCCGTTTTGCCCATTTAACAGGGGTTTTTGTCCCAATGAGAGACACAAAAAAAGTTTAGTATTAAAAATCTATGAGGCCAATTTAATGAGAGTCCTGTTTCTTGTGCCAGTCTAAATGAATTCTTCCATTGGTATGAGATGTCACTTGACTATTAATTATTCTGCCAACAAAATATACATCTAGGTCAATCAGGCTCTGAAATAGATTTCTGTTATAATCTGCATTAGTTTTCTGCCATAAGTCCCCCACTGCTTCACCCATTTTTTGGAAAAGTAGTAAATATGGTAAAAAATAGGACAGGATAACCATTGGGGAAATAGTGCAGAAATAAAGATATGCTATAGTCAGATGCCTAATGGGACTGAAAAAAATGAATTCTACCATTATCAACCATGTTAACTTTACTCTGTACTATAAGTACAAAAACAGTAATGTGGATGTTTTTTATGTTTTTAATTTTATTAATTTTCCGTATTAAGCAAGGCTTGCTTTTTGCCGAATGAGTTTAAATTTTCATATTTGTGGGGTAAAAAAAACTTTTGGAATGGTGAAAAATTTCATCAGAAAAGCAACATATAACAAAGAGATTTGTAAATTAAGTTTGAAAAAATTTCAAATTTTTCAATTTATGGTATCAATTGTTTCATAACATTATGGATCCTTCTTGATAGTGGCGTAACGATCGTGGTCGCAGGGGTCATGACCGTGATCGGGCCCATTGGCCCGCTAGCTATCTAAGGCCCCCGTCTACTTCCGGCTCCTTGTTGCAGGCACGCATTGGAAGTGCGCTCCAATGCAGCTGCGAGCTGCGACAGGGCAGGAAGTGCAGACACTTCACTGCTCTGTCAGAAGCGCACGGGACGTGAAGAAGGCGTTCCAGCGCCGGCTGCATGTGACGTCACTATGCTTCCTGCGCCTTACCCCGTGCACAGTGGAGAAGCCGGGAGGAAGGACGGAAAGAGGATGCTCGTGTGTAGTGAGTAATCAGCAGCAGTAGGACATACTTCAGTGTACAGAGCTGTGTGTGGTGTCATTTTTTGTGACTTTTGATGGCGTTTTCATAGCTACCATTTTGAGGACTGTACAGCCTTTTCATCACTTTTTATTGAATTTTGTATATTTTTCAAAATGGCAAAAAAGTGGCATTTTTGACTTTGGGTGCTATTTTACATTAGGGGTTAAACACCAAGAATAACCGTTATTATATCAGACATTTCTGGACACGGTGATACCTAATGTGTTTATGATTTTTACTGCTTATTTATATGTATATCAGTTCTAGGGAAAGGGGGGTATTTAAATTTTTAGATATTTTAATTTTTTTCTTTACTATTTTTCAGACCGCCTAGGGTACTTTAACCCTAGGTTGTCTGACTGATCCTACCTTACTGTGCATACTGCATTATGGCAGTATATGTGGATTTTCCACATCATTTTCTATTAAAGTGACTGGTGTTTTTATGGGCAGCCCTATAGTGCAGTCATTTTTTGGTGCTGTATAGTAATGTGCAGTTTTTCACAGCTGGTATATATTTCCATATGTGGTGTATTCGTTACTGCAATATTATTAGTATTGTACAGGTATGTGTGTATATATATATATATATATATATATATATATATATATATATAAAAAAAAAATATATATATATATATATATATATATATTTATGTGCAACTGCATTTCAGTGTTTCTTATATATGGTGTGTATTTATATGTGTAACGTAAATATAGCGTTTGTAGAGCATATATGGTGCTGTGTTAATATGTGTTTATGCGTGTCATTGTGTATGTGTGGTTATGTCTATGGAGTACATATATGAAATGTGTGTATTTTAAGTATAATATACAGGATAGGACCAGAAGCGAGTGTTTAGGTATACGGGGGCTCTGATTCAAAGTTCGCACTGGGGCCCACTGGAGTCTTGTTACGCCACTGCTTCTTGGGAATGGTGACTTGGTGTTAAATAGCATTCACTGTATTTATTGTAGTATGTTACTGTTGGTGTGATGTTTGTTACATTTGTAATGTGTCACTGCTGACTGTTGCACAGTGCTGTACATGTATCATGAAATTACATTTTCATCTATTATACGCTGGCACAGCTGTTTCATCTCCCATACTAAGTACTTGATATTCTCATGACATATGTCTTTAATTGCATGTCATCCTTATGCCATATTTCTCTATATCAGAGGGCTAGTAATACCCTGAGGACTTGGCATAGGCTGAATGATAAGCAAGTGATTTGATGGTACATTGAATAGTACAATAAAGATGTCTTCAGTCATATTTACAGTAATGGAGTTCATTTGTTTCTGAGGTAAACAGAAAATAACCCTATTTAGCTGATCTCTTTAAAAGCCAAGCCATCTTTTTGAAAAACAAAAGATTAGGCACTGTACACATCAAGTGGTTCCCAATATTGTTGAATAGTACAAATACTTAACCATTTTATGGGTTTGGCCACTTTAAAATGTATTCATGATTAAAACCTTAAAGGATATCTATCATCACTTTGACTGATGACTCACATACAGCAGCTGGGGGATGGTGCAGCGATTGACTAGTTCTGTCTGTCAGGGACATCATGGTGATGACATATTCTCGAGTTATACTGGGCAGTACAAGGCTGGAGCAGTGCATAATTAGGGTAAGAGGAGAAGCGCCGAGCCCGCCTAGGAGCGAGAGAGCTTTATTATCATAATTTTATAATTGTTTTCTCAGCAAAACCACTTGGTTCAGGGATTTAACAAGATATGTTTATTCATCAGTGTAGCTATAGCATTCTCAAGGTATGTTTGGTTCATAATGCATAAAAGCAAAGAATTCCAGATTAGACAGAGAGAGTAGACAGTCTTGAAAAACGGGTGCTTGCCAAGGACATTTATCAACCACAGGAAAGTGACTGCATCTGTGTTCCTTCATTTCAGCTCCATTCACTTTTTAGATGCCCATCAATCGTACAGAGTTTTGAGAATTATCAAAAGAAAACTTCCATATTTGAACCCAAAAAATAGAATTTTAGTTTGAGGTTTTTATAATGTGGATAAACTTACATATGAGTCTAGGGGGAAACCAGAACATTTAAATTGGGTGTTTGAGTAAATACTGACACTACTGTTGTAGACCTGCAGGAATTTCTTGTTTGCCGAATGTATAGAATGTATAGCTGTGTGGCAACTGCGTTTACTTAGCTCTTATGACATTCCCTTGTTATTAGTGTGACCACCCATCTCCCAGTGGACGCCTTCTATAATTGCTATTGTAATGCTTCTTTAGTGTTTCTTACTGTTTTACTTGAACTTTTTTTCCCTGGGGAGAACTGTACTGTACTGCAGGGGTGTAACTAGCAGAGGCTGGGTCCTACACCAGACTTTTGAACGGAGCCACCTCCCCCTTACAAAAATGTATACAAAATTCTACACACACATATTTATACTCATACATTGGGTACAGAAAGTATTCAGACCCCATAAAATATTTCACTCTTTGTTTCATTTTAGCCAATTGTTAAAAACAAAAAAGTAATTTTTTTTTATTAATGTACACTTCATCTTGACAGAAAAAGACCTGAAATGTAGATGTAATTTTAACATAATAAACAAGAAAAACAGTAATATCACATAGTTATAGTATAGCACCCTTTGAGATAGTACAGCCATGACTCTTCTTGGGAATGATGCAACAAGTTTTTCACACCTGGATTTGTGGATCCTCTGCGTCTTCCTTGCAGTTCCTTCAGATTGGACGGTGAACATTGGTTGATGCCATTTTCACGTCTCTCCAAAGATGCTCAATTGGGTTTAGTTCATGGCTCTGGCCGGGCCAGTCAGGAATGGTCACAGAGGGTATTTTTGAAACCTCTGCTTTGTTATATTAGCTGTGTGCTTAGGGTCATTGTCTTGTTGGAAGGTGAACCTTCCTTATGGTAAAGAGCACTCTGGAAGAGGATTTCATCCAGGATATCTCAGTACTTAGCCTCATTCATCTTTCCTTCAATTACAATCAGTCGTCCTGTCCCTGCAGCTGAAAAACACTCCCACACCATGATGCTGCTACCATGTGTCACTGTTGGGATTGTATTTGGCAGGTGATGAGCAGTGCCTGGTTTTCTCCACACAAACCACTCTTATTTCTCATAGTCTGGGAGTGCTTGCTGTGTTGTTTTTCAAACTGTTTGCAGCTTTCATATGTTTTGTACTGAGGAAAGGCGTCCATCAGCACACTCTGCCATGATGCCTGACTGGTGGAGGCTGTAGTGATAGTTGTCTTTGAGGAACTTTCTCCCATCTCCCTACTACAACTCTGGAGCTCAGTTAAAGTGATCTTGGAGTTCTTCTTTACCTCTCTCAACATGGCTCTCCTCCAATGATTTCTTAATTTGGCTGGACGACCTGGTCGAGGAAGAGTTGTGGTCATCCCAGACTTCTTTCATGGATTATGGAAGCCACTGTGCTCTTAGGAGTCTCAAGTGTTGTATAACTTCTTGTTTAACTTTAGCCAAATCTATTGCTTGCCACAGTTCTGTCTTTTAGCTCCTTGGCAGTTCCTTGGATCTCTTGATTCTCATGTGCTCTGACATGCAATGTGAGCTGTGAGGTCTTATATAGATAGGTGTGTGCCTTTCCTAATCAAGTCCAATCAGCCTCTGAATATTTATGGACCCTGTGATATTTCAGTTGTTTTTGTTTAATACATTACACAAAATATCTACATTTCTGGGTTTTTTTTCTATCAAGATAGAATGCAGAGTGTTCATTAATGAGCAAATAAAAATAACTTTTTTAATTTTACCTACTGGCTGCAATAAAACAAATAGTGAGAGATTTAAATAAAACTTAATATTTTCTGTATCCACTGTATATACACATATTTGTATACTTGTGTACACGCACATAAAGCTCTATACTCATCGACACACACTTGACACATGAACACTCCCACAGTGTATGCACTCGCATGGTGTATGCAATTCCAGCAGTTTTCTAATCCTAGTGGGTCTCAGTGGCCACAGATATGACTTCATGAAGCCCACATGGAGGAAGTAGACATCAGGAGATAAGAGATTCCTGTCCTGCCATCCAACATTCCCCCTCAACATTTCTTTTCTTATCTGTCGGCTCAGCTGTGTACTATGAAAGCTGCGCACTATACACATATTATGATGTACAATGTGCAGCATAATGGGGCAGATTTATCAAGCTGTCTGAAAGTCAGAATATTTCTAGTGGCCCACGGCAACCAATCACAACTCCCCTTTAAAATATTCATAAGCACTGGTAAAATGAAACCCGAGCTGTGATTGGTTGCCATGGGCAACTAGAAATATTCTGACTTTCAGACAGCTTGATAAATCTGCCCCAATATGTCTATAATGGTGCACATCCTCCATTCTTTATTATGGCAGGTTGTGGCCGGGCCCCCTGACCCTGTGGGCCCCATTGCTATGGCTTCTACAGATGTAATTTTCCCCCTGCTGTTATGACTTTTTGTCTAGAAAGCATTTGGATTGTGTCTCTGTGTGTTTTACGGTTGATGCCTCTTTGTTTATTTATATTATTTTATATTACTTCAAAAACAAAAAATTACAAAAGATAGCCTATACTCTCTAGCAATAATTTAAAGGTTTAAAAAAAGATCAAAACCTTTAGTAATAATCCCAGCACTTTGATATATACAGTATACAGTCTTGATCTATGTTCAGCATATTTTTTTAAACTAGTCACCTTATCCACTAACCTTCACTTTAGCTTAAATGATTTGTATATTGCCTAATCAGATTTACAGTCCCAAGGTGTTTCTAAGTGAAGATGTGCAGCTTGCCTCATTTAAATTCATTGTGGAAAGAGATAACCCACTGCATGGCTGAGTTTCCTAATTAGAGTCTCCCCGGTCCCTAAAGACCATGAATACTCTACTTGGTGTCAGCTCTTACTAACGATTTTTATTGTTGAATTGTCTGTTTAGAGTCTTATTTATAATAGTAATAATTGAAAATTAAATACAATACATTCATTATAACAGATTTCTGTACGGCTTTTCATATTATTCCGCCTCACTTCTTGCTGATGAGCTAAAAATCAATATAGGTCCTTGTCTGTACATCTTTAAAATGTGTTGAATATTCAGTCTTTCACCATTTTAATTCCTCTTGTCCATTTACTTGATTTTTAATTAAAACAAGACAAGCATAGAGAGGAAAACAATTGACATTCTTTCCATGATTTTTTGGTTTAGACAATTAAATTTGTAAGTATTATTTATTCACTATTTATCATTTTAATACATTTAGAAAGTAAAATTTCAAGTTTTTATCAAAGAAAAACAAGAAGTTTTATTTTCTCTCCCATCTGAAGTTTTTTTGTTGATATTATATATATCTATATATATTTCTGTGTCAGTTCCCTTTCATTGTATCCATTTGCACAGTAATTGCCATCAAAATGTATTAAATACTGTGAAAGGCACTTTAGGGCAGTGCTCACCAGTCCCTTGGTAATGGCCTATTGCCAGGATGGTAGTCATTTTGTCCTGGGCCACAGAAAGATGATAAGGTAGTATTGGCAACTTACTGATAGTGTAGAGGAACCTGAGCATGGTGCTTATATTCCTTACACAGTCCAAGAAAAGCTGTAATAATGCTGTAGAAAATGGGAGGTTTAACCCTTTCATGGGTTGAATTATGTGTCTGCCGGGGGTCAAGTGACCAATGGAGAGGACTCTATCAATTAGCTCTATCCATATGCTACTGTGTTAGCTGTATTGTAAATCTGACACTTGACGGTAATGATGCAGTCAGTGCTGGGACTGATCGTGGAAGTTAATCTGCTAGGTGCAACAGTCTAACTCAACCAAGGCAACTAACAGTGCTGCACAGGGGCACCACCATCTTGGATTGCCGATTGGCCTCCCCTGTGACATGGAATGATTCACATGGATTGCTACATGATGCAAAAACCCTGTATTTTGTGAGAAATATTCATAATCAAACAAGTAATTGGTTGAAAATAAAGGTCATTAAACATTTAACAACAGGTTTTTGAATTTATAGTAGGGTCGGAAGGGACTCGGAATGTAAAGGAAAGACTTATATAAGAGGTACCTTACTTTACGCACCCCAGAGTTAGTCATCCAAAAATAGAAAAAATATCCTTGACATTAATTAAAAATTCCCTGTTGGTCACATACAGGCACAGCACATTCAGCATTGCTACACACATTAACATGAACACACTCATCTCTACTCCACACATTCACATGAACACACTCAGCTCTGTTAAACACATTCACATGAACACACTCTCTGCTACACACATTCATATGAACACACTCAACACTGCTACATGCATTAACATGAACACACTTACCTCTGCTACACACATTCACATGAACACACTCACCTATGCTACACACATTCCCATGAACACACTCTCTGCTGCACACATTCACATGAACACACTCACACTGCTACATGCATTAACATGAACACACTTATCTCTGCTACACACATTCACATGTACACACTATCTCTGCGAAACACATTCCTATGAACACACTCTCTGCTACACACATTCATATGAACACACTCCTCACTGCTACATGCATTAACATGCACACACTTATCTCTGCTACACACATTCCCATGAACACATTCTCTGCTACGCACATTCACATGAACACACTCATCACTGCTACATGCATTAACATGAACACACTCAACTATGCCACACATAAACCTACCTATTTTTCATACCCAGTTACAGCTGCAACTTTTTTTATGGCCCCATTTCCTACCTCAGTCCTGAATTATAACTGGCTGTGATAAAAGTGTTACAGGACCTTGGAGTTATGTCAGTAGCATGTGACTGATCACATGTGCAACATCCCCCACCGGTGCCTAGCCTTTTCTCGGGGCCTGGAGTCAGCCGGGGCCCGCAGTACCTGAGTGGCTGGCGGTTGCGGCCTAGGCACGCTAGTGTCACGGTGCTTGGTATGGGGAACCGGAGGGATTTCCTACAGCCTGGCAGGTCTCCAGCAGGGTGGTGTTGGCAAGAAATGATGAGGGAGAGGCTGCTATAGCGGATCTCCCTGAGGCAACCCTTTGGTCTCTAGAGGATGAGTCTCTGTGTGGTGGACAGGGTGCCGGTGATGATGGCAGCTGTAGTAGCAGGGACCAGACGGAGGCAGAGGTTGAACAAAAACAACTTACAGTTCTTTATTGGAACCGACAGGAACTTCAGCAACATGCCTTTGATGGAGTGCTGAGATGCTTTTGGAGGAAGCCACAGGAGGTAGATCTCCAGCCTGGATGCAGGGGGCAGGCTGGGAGGTAGCTGTGTCCTAATAGGAAGCTTCAGCTTGTCCTGGAGTGCTTCAGGTATCACCCTTGAAGGTAGGATGATACCCCTTTCCTCACTAACTCTAATCTATTAGCTCCACTCTTCAGAGGCAGGGGCTAGGCTCTTCCTGCTCTTATCTGGTCTGGTATGCTGGCTGAATAGATTCTGGACTGGAGTTCCCAGTCTGATTCTCTTCTCATCTAAGCTAGGCTAAACTAATCTCTAGCTGTTCTGATCTTGTGCCCTGCAGACCCAGAGGGTCTGACTGGACCTGGTCCCTTCTCCCTCCTGGGAGAGACTCTTCTGAGATCTGACCCAGAACATTCCTGGCCAGGGGTTTTATTACTTCCCCTCTGGTCAGGTGGTGGCTGCTCCTCCAATCACATCTCAGCTTACAGAGGACAAGATGTAACACAAGACATTGGATGATAGATTTTACATCATACACAGATTAACTTCTGCCTTGCCAGGCAGGATTCACCACTGCAATATCCCTATTCCTATCAGGACCATGTAGTGTGATGTGGTTACATGCAGGTGGGACGTATTCGCAAACACTCCTTCGCCATTGCATCGGCGAGGGTGTTGCACATGCTTCCTGCATCACTGCAAGTCGTGAAGGTAATAACCATTTGAGAGGCTCTGCTCTTTCAAAGATAGGGAAGCGCTATGTCAAGGATACACCCAATCTCCTACAGCAGTCGGGGGTCTAGGATCCTCCTGACCTTTGGACTATTTTTTTTGCATTAGCCTTAAACAGTTGCATAAGATTTGTAGAGAAATTTGACAAAACTTACTCTGTATAGAACCCAGATGAAATGTGCTGATGTGTAAAGTGTACAGATCTGTGCTGTGGCAGAAAAGGAAGCAAAATGTCAAGAGATTCATCTTCAGACAGTCATAAATACTTATACAATAGAAGAAAGAATAGGTAACTCACTGCTGCTATATGTTTCCAGAATCCAAGCTAATAAATAATCTTCTTCCATGACCCACACCTATCATTCTTTCCTATTGCTCACACAATACAAGTCTTAACATTGCATCACAGCCATATTGCTTCCAGTCACCGCAACAAACTGCATCAAGGTTAAATAAAACTTTTATGAATGTTAAACTGACTGTATTAGATTACTTTGAGTGTTTGTAGGAAGTAAATCAAACACCTTTCACACAGTTACAGTGAGATACATTTATCAAACTGCTCAAAGAAAAAGGCAGCAATGTAGAAAAAAATTCACGATTCCTCAAAGGAGAGTAAAACAAAAAAAGGCTGTGATACATTTATCGCTATTTCTCGCCAAATTTGTCTCTTATGCTGTACCTTACAAATCACACATTTTTCACGACTACATTTTGCCATATATGTGCTGTTTGCTGTAAGTATTTCACATAAGACAGAACTAGGGCTCCTGTAAGGCATTACAAGTCTAAGCTTCTTTAATGATATTGAGAACTAAAAAAAAATCATAATTTAATAAATAAATAAATAATTTTTTACAGTCTTGGACAACCCCTTTAATAAAACTCTTCTGGTAATCAGGACAGATGAAGTGCCCTTGTGTTCCAATTTACATCCATTGCCATAATTTTTCTAATTTATTTTCTGGTCATTTTCTTCAAATCCTTAAGATACACCCTGGAAATCTGGGCAATGATTGTTTCTTGGCAATCTTGCCTGGACATACATCAGAGGCCGGATTAAATATGTTTTGTATCTAGCGGGTGGCTGTGCCGCTAGACATTTCAAGCTATAGCTAATATGCATTCCTGCCCAGAAGGATCCCCTTTGCCACCACCCGCGCCTGCTTTCACTTCCCTTCACACCCACTTGGCATGAATGAGTAAATAATCGCAATTACTAGCAGTTCAATTGTAATTGGGAGTATTTGAGGGCTTGTACACCAAAAAACTGGGGTACAGGACCTGATAAATCTCCCCCTATGTTTTTGGCTTTTTGGCATTGTTGCTTTAGCCACCACAGGAATTATCTGAATACCTGGGGAACTCCTTTAAACTGAGGATATACACATCTATATATAGTTTTCCAACTAATAAGCCTACAGGCATTAAATATGTCATGTCCATTGCCCTTTGCACCAAACATAAAGGTTTAAACTAAAAACCTGATTTCAATTTAATGGGGCACATTTACTTACCTGTCCAAGTTGCGATCCCCGAGGTGCGTTCCCCGACGGTGATGCACTGTGCTGTGATCCATGTGGATCCTGCACCGCACCCGATATCCTGCATGAGTCGCTCCTTGCTCAGGTCCGCCGGAGTTCACATTCTTCTTCCCGGTGCATGTAAGTGCATTGTCTTGCGACACAAATTTGAATGTTAAATCCCGCACTTAGTCCGAATCTGCCGGATCGTCTGACAGCCCCCCTTCCCCCACGATTTGTGTGAAAGCTAGCAAGATTGTGACACAATCCGACCACGTGCCACACAATCCTCGCTGCGCTCCCCGGAAAAGTCGGGATACCCGATGAAAATGCGGCCGCGGGACCCTTAGTAAAAAAAAGCCTCATTTTATTTTCACAATGTGGTTATTATAAAAGGTCTTATATATAGCTACTATGATCTATAAAATATTTCTGTATTGCAGATTTTGGGCACAGTTTTTCTAGGTTCTATTCCCATATTTAACTTACTGCTTTTCATCTTTCTTCAAGTGGTATTTTTGCTTAGCAACTGCTAGTCTGTTATTCCTCATTTTAATTTAACACACTGCTACAGATAATGCAGCCTACGTGGGAAGTGGTATAGTGTTCATTATTACTAAGCTAACGCTGGCATTATCTCAGAACGGCAGACAAACACACGGAAAACTCATTTGGTGAGCAGCAAAATATCACCCAATCAAAGAGAGATATGTATCAAGATGATTTTGTTTGTCCTCGCATGAAAGAGGGGGGGGACCCATTATTTTAGTGGTAAGATATTAAAAACTGAACACAATACTTGAGTTACCCAATCACTTGCAATTTATTGGATTCATATCTAAATATTTCCAGGACAAAAGAAGCTGTATAATGTACAATTTGTAATTTAGTTGAGATATTAGGGATTGCCATACACTGTAGTCGGACTCCATTTGACTTACAAATGTCCAGTTGCCAAGGACAGGTTCATCTTAGCAACTTTAAACTTTAATGTATAAGAGCATACAATAAAAATGTTGCAAATAGACTTAGTATAAAGGATACTTTAGTTTTTTGTACACAATTCATATGTATATACAGGCAGTCCATGGGTTACGTACAATATAGGGTCCATAGGTTTGTTCTTAAGTTGAATTCGTATGTAAGTCGGAACTGTTTATTTTATAATTGTAGATCCAGACAAATTTTTTTTTACCCCATTGACAATTGAAGTTTCAAAGTGTTGTGCTGTAATGGGACCAAGGACTATCAATAAAGCTTCATTACAGACACCTTACAGCTGATCATTGCAATCTTGGACTATAGTAAAGCATTCAGAGAGCTTCATCAGAGGACACAGGGGGCATAGAGGTCCGTCTTTAACTAGAGGTTGTCTGTAAGCAGGTGTCCTTAAGTAGTGGACCACCTGTATACTGTATATGCTCCTCTGTCCAAGATTAGAAAGAAACCATACAGTGAATCATTTTTCCACTAAGTCTAGCTATGCTCTGAATGTACTGTACATTAATAAGTAGTTGCGACATATGGAAAGAAGAATAACACTTTATGGGGTACAAGACCAGATAATAACCCATCAATGGGACCTGGAATCCTGTAAAACCCTTTAAGGTTCAGTTGTTTTGTGTTCTGTTTACAATCAAAAGGCACACACATTTTTCAGTTCCATATACTCTAATTCTTCTTTTCCCCTCAGTGCACAGTGGGAATATAAAGACTAAATGTAATAAATGTCAACCTAAAAAAGTAATAAAAGATAAAGGTTGCTGCAAAGGTTTATTTGCCTAAATGAACAAATACGTAAAATGCTGCTACATATATATTTACAGTAGAAAGTGATTAAAAGAGGAAAAATATGACCGATATCTAAAAGTATGTTTACAGGCCATCAGCAAATTTTTATTTTATGCAATTTTCAAAGAATTAAGATGAAAAATGGAGGAAAAGGAAATCTAATTACGTCATGTAAATATACACACAGGGTACAAGGCTTACCACAACTGGTTAAGTAATGGAAAAGAAAAACAAATTCAGACCAGATATAAGATGTATTGTTAGTGTAAATGCACAGAAATGTGTAAATCTTTCTACTACTCATGTGATGACAGAAGGAAGATTTATTAGTGCCCTAAACAACAAGGCGGGAGACAAATCAAAGTCAGATGATTAGTCTGGCAATCAAAATCGCCCTTAAGATCTTAATCACAAACAACCCTGAGATGAAAAGCTATTTCCACTGAATGTGCCATTGCTGGTAGGAGATAAGGAGAAATAAGGTAATTTAATGGGCAGACATCAGGCAAAGTGCTGGAGATAGAAGTGAGTAATCAGTAATGTCACCTCTAAGTAATGATCACACCAATGGGGAACCCACCTTGCTTTTGAATCTCAGGTGTATTTTGTTTCTGATAATATCTTCTCGATTCCCTTTTCTACCTTCTGTAATGTGTCGTAATCCATCAACCTTAACCCAATAAAGAACAGCCTAGTAAAGAAGGGGCTAACGTTACTATGTAGACAAATGTATAGAAAGTGTTGATGATCTTGTGAAGAGGTCACAACATAAACAATATTTTGTAAACAAGAAATTTTGTAAGAAATGAAGTTGACCAAAAAATAAAATTATATAAAGTTATAAAGTGAGAAACCTGAGACCAGAACTCATAACTAATTTGTTTCTTAGCCCTAAAATATCAGCACAAATGTAAAAAAGAAATATAAGTATGTAAATGATAACACACCAAGCCTAATCATCCTATAGCATGATATTAAACCTCGGATAAACCCTAATGTTTCAAATAGACAAACGTCAAAGTATAGAAAAAATATACATGTTATTTTAAGCCAAGATAAAACATACAAAAAAACCAAAGTATTAATAAATAAATACAAAAAGGAACAGTCCAATTGCAAATGGGGATACATACAACTAATGACCAATATATGATACTGACTGATCATAATCCACTGAAAAAAATGGTAAGTATATAATAAGAGAAAAAGAGATAAGCCCTGCACATGAGTGTACCATTTAAAACTATATATGTAAGGCAACCCACAAGATACACATGTTCACATGGTCATAAATACCCCAGTGCTATATATTGGCCCCTAGGTGTATGTATCCTCATTGTACCGTACCGATCTGTACACTGTATGTCCTATCTTTCCCCGTGTTATAGCGCCGTGCAGCATGCATCACAATGGAGAGGGGAGGGGTCAACACTCTTACTCTCCACTCCGGCGAATGGCCCAGCTGGCATATTTGCGTGTGAATGTAGCCTTAATACTATAAATGTAGTGTTTGCACTAACCATTATTACAAAATAGGTAGTTGGACACACTTTCGAACACCTCAGTCAGTATACAAGATCTTTTCAGCAAAATATTGGATCTTTCTCTTAAACCGAGTTTTGACGTAATAATATGAAGCTGTATTTTATTGACATGCTGGTTATCTTATGAAAAATATACAGAAGGGGGCATTTATCAGGACTTCTATGCCAGAAAATTGGTGTAGAAGCCTTAAAATAATGCTAGCAAGCCACCAGTAATCGCAATTATTATCCCCTTTATGTTATCTCCATGCCAAAAGGGTGTGGAGAGGCATGAAGGGAAGCGCGGCCGGTGCGGGAGTGCACCAGCATGATGTGTTCCTGCCCTGAATCCCCCTTCCCCCACACATCGGTGCACTCGCTGCTGCCTGCAAACTTTCACTTGTGATAGTTCACATGCTGCCCATATTCTACGCCCCCTAGTATCTTGATTTGTCCATCCAAGAAGAGTCAGGACACCATCATACACATTAGGAGGTCTAATGTTCATTGCCATCTTTAGTATATGGCTTTAAAAAAATATATTTCATGTTCTACAACAGCACAAAGTGAATTTTAATCTTCTGTATCTACTCGTAGATAACATTTTATTGGGTCATTAGATTTGGACACTAGAAAACTCTACTATACCTTTTAGTCAGTTGAATTGTACCTGAATATTCCTGTATTAAGAAGTCAACCTCAAACTGCATAGATTTCCATGTATTCACAGTGTTACTCGCTACATATGTAACTGATGAGCCAGCAGCGGCAGTTTGTCTTGTTTGGTTGAAAATTAATTCTTCATTGTTGCTCCGTTTTAATTATTCAGTGACCCGGCAATAGCGCAGAAAATAAGATATGTTTGTGCTGGGGAAAGAAATTACTCAGCTGCTACATGAGCTTGGCCTAACCACAGGACAAGCTCAGCTGGAAACTAAATACACTTTTATGTGATCGCAACGGCAAATGTAGAAATAACAGACTGAATTGTCACATGTCCTGACTCTCTAATTAATCACTGAGCGGATGCTAAAATAGTCACCGTCTCATAATAATTACCACTCTTTACAGAAGAAACCCAGCATGATCTTAAGCTGGAAATTTGCTAACAATTTTCAGAAGGGAGTATTTTACTGGATAATGTGACATCTAATTATATTGTATGGCCAACTGGTTAGAATGACTTGATTTCTTCTTTTCTATCTTGGGACATGCTGTGAGAGCCAAGAAGAAGATCCCCTGCTCTATCATTAATGCGGATTCAGCCTTTTGTCTTTATATAATGAGTTAAATTGCATTTCAGCATAAATCCTGTATTTAGTGCAAGAAAGCAACTTACTGTGTTTTATTAAAATGTACTGTCTTGTTTAATTAGTAGATGACACTTATGATAATGAAATACCAAGACATGACACATTGTAAAATCTTTATATATGCAGGGATGCCTGTATTTCCTACATACAATAGGCGCAAGACTACAGGGGTGGGCAATTAATTTTACCATGGGGCCACATGGAAATTTGGAAAGAGGGCCATACTAATATACTTAACTCTGTTCTACTCAATATCTATATACTGTATTTTGTATGTATCCTATTCCTACATAAAAACAGTAAATTAAACACAACTCAATAAAAATATGGAGGACCTAATTACATCATAATTTAATGATGGGGGGAGGAGCTCAAATATTGCAATAATGTCATGCGGGCCGGTCAGAGATAGTTAGATGGCCGGATGCTGTCCTCAGGTCATACAATGCTTAGGCTTGCTATAGATAAAACATGGTGAATTTACAACATTTTTAATTTTTGCTCTGATTCAAAAATGTGGGAGTCATTACAGATCATAATTAGGTCAGGACCTCTTATTACTTTAAAATCTGACCTACACTAAGGATGGATTCACATTGGTGTTTTTTTTTTCCCTGAATCCATATAGATTGGTTTTCTCTTCCTGGCTTCAGTGACTTTTCAGTGACACCTTACTGACCCAATCTTTTAAATTGGCTCTTTGACAGTTTTTCTCCACTGATCAGTGGGAAAGAATGTAGAAACTATCATTTTTGTTTACCAGCATCATTGGATCAGTGGAAAAAAACGTGAAGTGTGAAAATACCCATTGAACAGAATGGGTCAATAGAACATCAGTAAATAAAAATCACTGATCCAGGAAGAGAAAACCTGTATGGGTCTATAAGCATAAATGGCATCATTGAAAAATCACAGATGTGAAAAAAACAGCAATGTGAATCCGCCCTAAGGAAAAGACTGCGGCAAGGATTGCATCTAAATATGCTATATTGTCAATCCTGACCTCACCTGTTATAAGTAGATCATGAAAGGGGTTTGCCTTTTCTATTTCTTCTCCAGTTGTTTACATCAGAATGAGAAAAAAAGCTTTGCAGTACATATAATGTACATCCTACACCCAAAAACTTAATGTATCTAATGTACAATATACATTTTGTGGTAAAGTTCTTACAATCCTAAAAGCTTACAATCCACTATTCAATACATGTCCTGCTTCCAATATAACTATATATAGTTTAGTTTTTTCTAATAATTTACAAACTATTATTCAATTGAAATCTTGTTCCGAAAAGCTTGCAATTTAATATGCAATATACTCAATGCTGACAGTATAAAATACAATAAGGATACCTACAGTAAACATACATTTACATATATTACATATATTTATGATGAAAAGCTAGAGATATGCTATGACCCATGTGGTGATTAGCATTAGCAGACAGTGTCAGAGAAGCAGCTGTGTACCTGCACAATGTGATCTTTTTAGAGAGATCACACTGCTGCTGCATGCTCTCGATTTCTGTCAGTGTCTCGGTGCACGCAGAAGACAGTAGACAGGAGCCTGAAGCTCCTCCTGAAAAGAGCAGGAGATGGGCGCCACAGATTAGGGACTAAGCTGCAGAGAGGTAAGTATTGAAATCCCTACCCAACTAGCACATTTTTCACAACAATATAATGGCATGCATTTATTAACCCCAGGCATCAGGCATGTCATATAGCAATAGTCCCTAGATAAATAGCTTGTACTACAGCCCTCAGCAAAGGGAATGTTACATAGCTATAGCCCCTCGGCAACTAGAATGTTATATAGCAGTACTTCCTATGCATCAAGCATATTCTATAGCAGTAGCCTCTAGGCAACAAGCATGTCCTACATAAGTAATCACCTAGGGAATGAACATATTCTATAGGATTAGCCATTTGGGTTGCCTAGTTGGCTAAAACCATATAAAATCCAAGTTTGCAAGTGGCTACTGCTATAGAAAATGCAAATTGCCTAGGTGGTTACTGTTATAGAACCTGCAAGTTACCTAAGTGGTTACATCTATAGAACATGCAGATTGCCTAAGTGGTTATTGCTATATAGCATGATCTTTGCCTAGGTATCTACTGCTATAGAACATGCAGGTTGCATTGGTGGCTACTGCTATAGAACCTGTCCATTGTTATCTCACCAGTTCATGCACATGCTCTACAACTCATTCCCTATTCAGGATCAGATTGCATTTTCATATTTAGGATCAGGTGGTGGGATTTAATTTTTCATATTTTATGTATGTTCTAAATGAACTTTTTAAAGTTCTCATGATAAACTTGTGCATCTTCACTCACTATTTAAAGGTGGCTATCATCTTAGATTGAACACATTGGGGCAGATTTACTTACCCGGTCCATAGAAGACTACAGACAGACAGTAATTAGCGTTTTAGATAATATTTTGAAAGCATAAGATTGGTGATTAGTATTTTTAGTTATTCTATTCTGGTAGTACAGTGTAATATCGTCTTCTCCCCATAGAGTATCATTTACAAGAGGATAATATCTACTATGGTTCCATTTGTTATAGATGAAAAGAGAATGTGGACTGCAATGCTACATTTTCAATTACAAATAACCTAAGGCCATGACAGAACCTACCAAACCAAGATCTGAACTTCATCTGAGTTTAAAGGACATCTATCACCAGATCAATGATTGTAAACCCAGCACACAGACATACTGGTGTGCACCCCCTTCAGGCTGGATCTACACTTCTTATCTTCTTATGCCCTGTTTTTTTTTCTTTTTACAAAAAAGGCATTTAATCCTATGCAAATGAGCCTAAGGGGCTCCAAAAGACTTAATGGAGCTTGGAGCTCCACAGACAAATTAGCATAATTTGTAAGGCCCCTTTTTCCTCAAATTGGCTTATACACGAGTCAATACAGCACTTTAAAAAAAACTTATATACTCACCCTCTGACGACCCTGATGCGCAGCGCTGCTCCCCCGATGTCAGTGCGGGTCCTCTTCTGTCTTCCGACTTCTTCAGTCTTGTATCTTCTGTCTTCGGTAACATCCTGTAGGGCGCGGCCATGTTTCTTCACGGCCGCAGGATGTTTCTGAAGACAGAAGAAGTCGGAAGACAGAAGAGAACCCACGCTGACATTGAGGGTGCAGCGCAGACATCGGGGGAGCAGCGCTGTGCATCGGGGCCACCGGAGGGTGAGTATATAGGTTTTTTTTTTTAACTCTGGGCTCACTGTATACTACTGGGGACAGGCTGGGCAGGCTGTATACTACTGGGGGCAGGCTGGGCAGGCTGTATACTACAAGGGGCAGGCTGGTCTGGCTGTATACTACAGGGGGCAGGCTGGGCTGGCTGTATACTACTGGGGACAGGCTGGGCTGGCTGTATACTACAGGGGGCCAGCTGGCTGTATACTACTGGGGGCAGGCTGGCTATATACTACTTGAGGCGGGTCTGTGATCAATGCATTTCCCACCCTTCGGTCAATAGGTTTTCCCAGTTTTGGTGGTAAAATTAGGGGTCTTGGGTTGGCTTATACTCATGTATATCAGTATACCTGGTGTTAAAAGGCATATATAAAATTGCACAAAAGTGATTCTAAGTTACAACAATATTTATGAGGCATACAAATGAGGGACATGTGACAAAATATCTTTTAAATTTCCATCTAAACATAATTTCTCCTACTTTTAGTATAAATAGCACATTATTTATCACAAATCTGTGTGAAATAAACAGGAAGTTATGAATAATGAATGCAAAACTCAGTGCGATAGTTTATCCATAAGTGAAGGTTAAGGCAGCTTTAAGCGGCCCTAGTTGGCATAGCATTTGATCTAATGTCAATCAACAGTCCAATTATTACACAATCTGCAAATGCGAGGAACACTATTTCCATAGGAAAATGTCACTGTCAATTTCTTTTCCCATAAGAAGGTGTAATTCTCACAAATATTTGCCTGGTTTGTGGTAGAAAACTGCTCTCCTGAACAAAGTACATGCATTACTTATATTCGCCTTTTTTGTTGTATTTTTTTGTTGAAAAGGTCACTTTCCATCTGGCTCCACTGTGATCTCCTTGTATGATAATACGAGTACAACAAAGAAGTAGCAATTCTTTAGTTCTAACTGTGGGACTATGTTTCCAAGAACAAAATTTTCCTTTCATGGGATGGCACAGCAAACAATTCACAGCTTTTGACTACCAGGTAAGAAAAGCTTAAAGGTTAATGGGGCATGTATACAGTAGAGTATTATCTAGTGCCTCGGCTGGTCTACAAGCATTTTATTGATCTGTCTAGGCTTGCTTGCTCATCTCTGAGCATATCATTTATTTGGCTTTTTTTTTTATAACAATGTTCTATAGCAATAAAAAAGTCAACAAATAAAACACACAGGCAATTGTGCTCTTGAAAAACTGAGGTGCCGGTGGTGTTTCAGCATTAAACCGTGAACCGAGTTTCCGAATAAAAAAAGGTGGAATTATTTGGATGAGGTTCAAGAGAAGAACAATACAGTATGTGATAAGAAATAAAAAATGGAAGGAAAAAATAATGGTGCAGATTTATCTTTGTCTGATGCGCCATTTTGGGTTGTATTTTAGTGCCTTAGTGGCTCATTGAGGTATTTGTGCAATATTTTGTGCCCATTTCCCTCAATTCACCATCGTTTGCTGTCTAGCAATTTCTTGGTTTGTCTTTTTAATTCTCCTGCCTCCACATGTTTTCGCCTTGTTTAGCATACATTTGAACACATGGATGTAAATAATTGTGCAATAACACCCAGGTCCTTACCATACTTAGGAAAAGCGATGGTATGATTGCGTCTTTTTTTTAAATGTGTGCCTAATAAAGCTTAATAAAACCCTGCATTTGACAATGAGCCAAAACAACAACAACAAATGAGGTATAAAAGGGAGAAATTAGATAATTGACCCCTAGTGTATTATTGACATTTTGTATCTTATATCAAAAATAGAATATAAATTTTATAAATATTTTTAACATAATTATCTTTGGTTTTGGAGAGTGCGCACATTTAACACAATAAAGTTGTAGCGTTGGGCTACTATTTTACCGTAATGACTGCTTAATGTAAAATTGGCACCATATTCCTTACATGGGGTAAATTATTATTTAGGAAAATAAATCCAAGTACTCTGTTATTACAGTTATCTCAGACTGCCCGATTCCTTCACCTTCCTCTCGGAAACTTCCAGCTTTGTACATAGAAAAATAAAAACATTATAGATTTTTAATGGTGGGGAGTGGGAATTAGAAATACAAGAACAAAAATGGGCCAAATTATTAAGGGGTTAATAGCCAGGAGTGGATTTCCCCATAAACAAACATAATCATTTAATTGGGAACCGTAGAGATTAGGAGTGAGCAGTGAAGGGATGGTCAAAATCCGACCAGCAATTGGTCAAAATTAGACCACATGCACGTAGCCATCATTTTGGCCATGTGCCCATTTCCTTCGTTGGGCTCATGCCCTTTGCTGTGGATTCTATGACCCTGTGAATGAGCTGACTTCCCGAGCTGCATAAGATAGAGCTGGACCTATTTCTGCTCACTTTTTTAACTGGGACAGCTGCTTTCTATTATAGGTGCTTGAGCGGTAACTCACCCACCGTTGACAGATGAGCCAAAAACAAGGAATCACTGCCCTCTCTTTACGGCCAGATAATAACACATGTTTTAGGTAAAATTTGCAGGATATTGTTGTTTTTATTAAATATAGAGAGTGAATGAAAAAATAACTGTTTAATCTTCCTTAAAATAATATTGAACATAAAAACTTTGTTCAAAAATGGGCTGCATTATAGTGAGATTTACTCTGTATCTTTATTTCCTTTATTTATTTACCAGCTAAAACCAATTTCTTACCTCCCACATGATACATATGCCACATTACGTTAGCACAACTTGTTCTCTGTATATAATTTTTAATTATACCTATGGAAGTGGAACAATAACAAAATAAAGTATGATGGCAATAAGAGTCATGATGACTTAAAATGAAAATCCAATAATAGAGCTAAGTATAACTTTTCATATGTGACAGTTTGCATCTTATTGATGTATGGCAAGCACCACAGTCATTTATAGACATATACACTGTGATTACTCAATGCATCTCTCAATCACTTGCCATTGTTAATTGCTAAGTTCAGAGACGAAAGTATTATAATGGCAGAAATCCAATGATTGCTCCATTAATGGCCATTGACTGAGTCAATGACGAAAGCAGAAAAAAGAGCTTTGTGTTTATAAATAAGACCAGTTTTTAGAAATAAGAAAGATTCTATTGGATCAACACCGGCTATTACTTCTATCGGTCTCAAAATAGGTTTTACTTTACTGTTGTACATCTTTTTGGATATTGTTTTTATACTCCAGAATTATCTACTATTCTTTAAGTGATAATTTTTATTGAGTTTATCATCTTCAAAACTTTTTCCAGTAATAAAGAAACATATGTTCACACAATCAAAATAAGTAAAGGCATCCTCCCTCCCATCCCTACTCCTATCCTATGCTGCAAGACAAGAAGACTAAAAATAGGCATGTAATTAGATTAATTTTTAGTAGAATCATCAAGGTGAAATTAGTTTAGGAGTAATGTAGAATCACTGAGACACATTTATTACAATGTTTAGGATACAATCCTTTTGCAATGTGCACCAAAAACAGGATTTAAAAATTATGTAAATGACCATTACAGGCTGCAGGGTCCATAGATTTTATTGGAGCCTAGAGCCTGTCAGGTTTGCATATTTTTATAAAGTCTTTGGCTCCGATGACATATATAGAGCCCAGAGCCCCTCAGGCTTATTTGCATAGTTTTAAAAGGCCTTTTTTGTAAAAACCAGGGCATAAGAAGCTAAAGGAAGAGCAGATTCTGCAGAGGGGGCATACACCAGTATGTCAGTGTGCTTGCTTTACAATCCTTCATGGAGAAGGAGACCACCAATGGATATCTCCAATCTATATGACCCTATGGTCTATGCGCAGCTATAAATGAGATTGCTGAATGCTGTTACCTGCAACTCAGGTAAGTTGTTTGTGAAATGATCATGTACCAATAAACAATCTACCATCAGAAAGTAAAAATAGATAATAAATATATATATTTGTAACAGTGTCTGCTCTTAATTATTCCCTCCAAAAATATTACTTTTGCAATGACTGTAGAATACATTTTCACCTGCGTGATGTCTGGAGCGACTGATAAAACTATCCTGAAATGCACATTCATTTTGTTCTTATTTTGTGGTTATTATACAGTTATTTTCAGCTTTTTTTTCTGTGTACATAGTTCAATGTAAATTAAGTCAAAAATTATTCTCATTTCATTATTCCCCATTTGATTCTGCTCTAGAGACTTGGTTGTAAATTCTAGCTGAAGAAGATGGGATCTTTGGATGCAATATTCTGTTGATGTATTAAAACAACAGATGTTTGTCAGCCACCAGTCTGCCTGGATCTAGGGAAACCTTGTGTGTTCCATCTTTTGAATTATGGTTAGTTGACACAGCGCAATGAAAGACAACACTTGTACATATGTGTATTTATGTCCATTGGGTATGCAGAATTTCATATCCGCGTCAGAGCAAGATGCTGAGAATAAACTTAACACTCAAAAATGTAATATCACAGTCTTCAAACAAACAAAAAATGCCTTTACCATGAAAAACAGGAGCCAACAGCCCCCAAAATAATAATAATATAATATCTGCCATCACCATTCTATAAAGGGGCTGTACAGATTATATTGTTTGAAAAATAGTGGAGTATTGTTTTGGTCCCTGTTTCTTTCTTTGGGCTCATGCCTACAACTGTGGATTTCACTGTCCAGTGCATGAGATGACTGCCTACAAAAGATTGAGTAGGATTATTCCTGACATAGGAATGCTTTTGAGGCACAAACTAGGAATCAACAAGATTTCTGCTGGTGGAAAACAGTGATTCCTAACAAAAGATTTTATTAGGGCTCACTAGGGTCTCCTAGCACACTAGGGAAACCTTGGGACTGCCCTTGTAAGGGCAGGAATAACTATTGCACACAGGGATATGCAGGAATAGGGGCTAGTAGGGGTTATCTTCTCCTGAACTGAAGTTCCAGACTGCTGGTCACCGGGGCTACTCCCACCCTTACTTTTCACCTTGTGGATTGGTAAGATTGTTTGAATCTCTGGGTGCTGCATCAACACAATTTTTGATTTTGATTGGTGAAGTAAGTGTTGGCCGCATTCTCCCATTGCAGAACGGTCTAAGGAGCTCAGCATCTCATCAGTTTGCCCTCCAGTATTGATGTGGCTGGTTAGCATCCAACTATAGGAGATTCCTATAATCTCCAGATACACTCCACATAAATGACTTAGATGCAAGTCCAAGGGGAGTAGCCCGAAATGAAGCAGGCATGCCACATACCCTTATCTGTCCATTGCTATGTGTCTGCACTGGATGGCCTTGAATGCATATGGACTGAAAACCATACAGACATTTAAGGAAATTGAATTATAAGTGTACATGTTGCTATCAAATTGTTATGGTACAGAAGTTATTTAAGAAACTCTTGGACTTGCATCTAATTTGTTCATGTGGACTGAGTCATACTTACTTCAGTTCACACTAAATGTCCTATTGGAATCTAGTTCCAAGTTCCTATTGACATGGACAGCTTCAGCCAATCATATGTAGAAGTGGGTCATAACTTTGGCCAATGATAGGCTCGTCATATATCCATGTTTGTATCTCATTGTTGAAGCAGTAAATGGTGACTTGCTGAAGATGAAGTGTCAGAACCAGAGTGACATAGGGTTGAGGATGTGAGCATAATTTTTTTTATATTTTACAACTTGCCTTTTACGCTCCTTTTTGTCTTCTCCTTTTTATGCCTCTCAGCTGAAAGGTATGGTGTGATCACCAAACTGCCTCTTGATGGTTGGGATAAGTTGCTCGTGGAGGACATTCTGTGTCCCATTCTTATTCATGGTATGTTTTTTAGGCAAGACTGTGAGAGACAATTCCCTTGGCTGAGAAGCCGCCCCACACAGAATGGTTGCAGGATGCTTTACAGTTGGCATGAGACAAGACTGGTGGTATGCTCACCTTGTCTTCTCCTACAAGCTGTTTTCCAGATGTTCCAAACAATCGGAAAGGGGATTCATCAGAGAAAATGACTTTAACCCAATCTCAGCAGTCAACTCCTGACCTCTGCAGATATTATTCTGTCCCTGTGTTTTTTCTGGAGAGAAGTGGCTTCTTGCTGCCCTCCTGACACCAGGCTTGCCCAAGAGTCTCCGCCTCACTTGATTGCAGATGGCACTCACACTGCCTGCTACCTTCCTGAAAAGTCTGCATCTGGTAGCCTGATCCCAGCTGAAACACTTTAAAGAGATGGTCCTGGCCTTGCTGGTCCTTCTTGGGGCCCAGGACCTTTTTGCAACAATGGAACCTCTCTCCTTGAATTACCTGATGATGGCAATAGATTGTGTTGACTGAACTGGCAATTTTTGGCTACGATACTCCTCCCCTTAGGCCAGTTTTTGCAGTAATGATGACTGCATGTGTTCTTTAGAGATAACCATGGTTAACAGAAGAGAACAATGATGCCAAGCACTAGCCCTTTTAAAGTTTCCAGTGGTTGATTCTTATTAATCATGACAGATTGATCTCCATCCCTGTGCTCATCAACACCCACCCTGTGTTATGAGCAATTCTCTGAACAATGTTAGCTGTCCTTCTAAGGCAGGCGGCAATGAAGTTGAAATGTGTTTTGGGAAAAAAGTTCATTTTCCAGGCAAATATGGACTTTGCAATTACTTGCTGTTAGCTGACCACTCTTTATAACATTCTAGAGTATATGCAATTGCCATTATAAACCTGATGCAGTAGACTTTGTAAAAATAACAATTTGTGTCATTCTCAAAACTTATGGCCATGACTGTATTATATCTATGGATATGTTACCAATATTTTTACCCTCAAAAACCATTATAATTTGTAATTACTCACTGCAAAAAAAAAAAAAAACTTACAGAAAAGCCAACACTCCCATAGGAGCAATTGAGTAGATATTTTTATGTCCGTGTACTTATTTTGAAATTGATAAAAGTGTAGAATTATGGGAAATATCACCAATAGTAGCGATATTGTCAGAGATTGCTGCATATATTTGAATAGTGTGTTAATTTTTATGTCTCTGTGATGTCCCGGCCTTGTTTGATATTTCTTTCCAAACAGAAAAAAATATATATATATATATTACGCAATGTTCTGTATTTACTCAGGTTTTGCAAGCACAAAGTAAAATAAACTATCATTATACTGAGGCCTATGAATATATAGTTACTATTGTATTTCTTGGAAGTTTACATTTTTAGTAATCAGGCATACAATTTTCAGTATCGAATAATATAGATAACTATTTTTCAAATTAGCATAACAGAATTATAACAGGAGATTGTTTTCTCTAACACTTCTTTTGGCAATTTCACTTCGTTAACTGTTCACATCAAGCAAATACTAACCATCACATGGCTTTTTTTAATCTCCCCAAGAGGAGCTCATCTTTACAAGCTACAAACTCATTATTGTCCACTGTTCCCTTATTACTGGGTTATACTGAATACCTAATAAGCTGACTGTCCCCAGCAGGACAAATAATAATAGTTTGTATTACTTGTTTGTAAATGACAAAAATGAAATTAATGCTCTAAATAACAATTAGTATATTAACTATAGCCACTGCATATTGAACATAATTATGTACGGGCGTTCACCTTCTCCCGTGTGCCGACACCTCCCTCTCCAACCATGGTATATGGTGGTGGGGAGGTGTGCATAATTAGCCCCTGGAGAGCCGAAACATCTTGCTAATTGTGCTAATTATAGTCTTTTTTAGGGGATCCCGGCGTCTCAACATTAAGAAGACCAGCTCTGGGATCGGAGGAGCGGGGCGAGTTTAGTTTGTGTTTCTTTAACTAAAGTGGTTGTTAAATTATCTGGAAAGAAAGTCTATCGTTGATATGTGTTTACTGTTCTCTAGTAAGAATACACAAGGCTCTTACCTAATAGTTGATTAATAGATTCTCTGCCATCTTTATTAAATTTTCTCTTAGTTTGATCTACTAATGCAATTCAGACTAAATGTCTCTGGGTTATGGATAGGGAAGAGATTTCTCACATTCCTTTGCTCTACAATTCAACGTATGTAAGAATAACAGTTAAGCTTTTGTCCTCTACTATAAATTTTACAGTCTTATGCATGCGAAGTGATGCAGCATTTGGCTGCTTACGCTTGTAACATGTTAGTCCTTGTCAGTTCTTCTAAGTAGGAGGCAAGGAAGGTTTGTATGGATAGAAACATTTGCAGTTCACAAGAAGTCAGGCAGCTCTCTTTCTTGACATTGTGCAGTCAAAAACCAGGACATACTGGGGCAGATTTACTTACCCTTCGCTTCTCGATCCAGCGCGCATTCTCGTGGTGGATTCGGGTCCATCTGGGATTCACTAAGGTATGCTCCGACGTCACAGGTGGCGGCGAGTCCGCAACACTTTTTTTTTTAAATGTGGCGGTTTTCGAATCCGGGGGTTTTCGTTGGCCACGCCCCCCTATTCCAGTCGCGTGCATGCCGCGCCAATGCGCCACAATCCGATCGCGTCCGCCAAAATACCGGGGCAATACAGGGAAATCGTCGCAAAGCGGAAATATTCGGGTAACTCGGGAAACGCGAATAGGGCCTTAGTAATGACCCCCATTTTGTGCTGCCTGACAGCAAGCAGACCCAAAACATTGTGCCCCACTCATTCTGTGATGTAGGGTGGTATACTGTGTGTGAAACAGTGTGATTGTTATTTCTGTAATGGTAAGAATGATATCTAAAAGTGAATTAACAGATCGAGAGTGGATGCATCAACCACACGCTTTCTGGTAGTGTCTATGAGGGACAATTAACAGTGCTTTCAGAAGCTCTAAAATAATTGAATTTCTTGTGCACTGCAAGAAATTGTATAAGTTCTGCGGCTCCTTCACCTAACACCATGTTGGTGCGTTCCTGCCCCATGCCTGCCTACTTCTAAAAACCTACAAAAATTTTTTTGCAGGATTTTAACAAAACTAAGCAGGTCAGGACCTGTGTAGTTTTGCCGGTGGGTTGGCTGCCCAATGGATATATCAAGAGTTCTAGCCTAGCTTGATGTATCTTTAGGAAGGAATGGGGGAATGGCCTTTATGATATGCTGGGCTTATGAGTCGGCATCTAAAGGACAGCATAACAATGAAAACTTTTAAAGCATGTATCTGTGTATATATCTTAACATTTTTAAATTTGCCTTGATTGAAGGTTTTTTACTATCAGTAGAGACTTTGTAGGTTAGCTAAAATAGTTCAAGGTATTCATGTAAGCACAAATCATTAAACAGGTCTTCCCAAAAATAAAACACTCAGTACAGGATGTTTATGGCTCATTCTTATAAAAAATTCCCAGGCCATGTGTACACATTTATATACCGTATGTCCCCTGAGAGAGGAGGCAGGAGTCTACTTATTAAATCGATTCATAAATTAGGGAGCAGTGTAATCAATGACAGCGGAGCACTTTACCCTGGGAAAAGTTCAATACTCTAAGACAGCTGAAGACACAAATATGGAATGATTGCCTTATGAGGATGTCTGCTAATGCACATATGACCTGAGAGACTAATTTCACTTGTCATGTTCCAACAAGCGCATGTAATTACAACGTAAAGTACAATGTTTCTTTTGATGAGATGTGAGAGATTGTCTTGAATAGCAGTGAAATATTACGCTGGAAAATTCCTGAAATAATATAAATAATAAGTATAGAATACTGTAATAAAAACAGCACAATTATATACAACTATTGTTAATAAAAGTTGGTGCAATCTGCCAGGGCAGTGCAAGGGGGCGCCATATTCCTGCAATTCTCCCTGGCATGCTCTCAATCAACTTCTGGACCAAATCCTGACTGATAGACGTCTATTCTTGCACAATCAATGCTTGCAATTTGTCACAATTTGTTGGTTTTTGCTTGTCCACCCGTCTCTTGATGATTGACCACAAGTTCTCAATGGTATTAAGATCTGGGGAGTTTCCAGGCCATGGACCCAAGATTTCTTTTTTTTGTTCCCTGAGCCATTTAGTTATCACCTTTGCTTTATGGCAAGGTGCTCCATCAGGCATTGTTGATCACCAAACTGCTCATGGATGGTTGGGAGAAGTTGCTCTTGGAGGACATTCTTGTGCTATTCTTTATTCATGGATGTGTTTTTAGGCAAGACTGTGAGAGAGACAATTCCCTTGGCTGAGAAGCCGCCCCACACATGAATGGTTGCAGGATGCTTTACAGTTGGCATGAGACAAGACTGGTGGTATCACTCACCTTGTCTTCTCCGAACAAGCTGTTTACCAGATGTTCCAAACAATCGGAAAAGGGGATTCGTCAGAGAAAATGACTTTAACCCAATCCTCAGCAGTCAACTCCCTGTACCTTTTGCAGAATATTATTCTGTCCCTGATATTTTTTCTGGAGAGAAGTGGCTTCTTTGCTGCCCGCCTCACATTGATTGCAGATGGGCTCACCTTGTCTTCTCCTAACAAGCTGTTTTCCAGATGTTCCAAACAATCGGAAAGGGGATTCATCAGAGAAAATGACTTTAACCCAATCCTCAGCAGTCAACTCCCTGTACCTCTTGCAGAATATTATTCTGTCCCTGATGTTTTTTCTGGAGAGAAGTGGCTTCTTTGCTGCCCTCCTTGACACCAGGCCTTGCTCCAAGAGTCTCCGCCTCACATTGATTGCAGATGCACTCACACCTGCCTGCTACCATTCCTGAAAAAGCTCTGCACTGCTGGTAGCCTGATCCTAAAGCTGAAACACTTTAAAGAGATGGTCCTGGCGCTTGCTGGTCCTTCTTGGGCGCCCAGGAACCTTTTTGGCAACAATGGAACCTCTCTCCTTGAATTACTTGATGATGCAATAGATTGTTGACTGAACTGCAATCTTTTTGGCTACGATACTCCTCCCCATTAGGCCAGTTTTTGCAGTAATGATGACTGCATGTGTTTCTTTAGAGATAACCATGGTTAACAGAAGAGAAACAATGATGCCGACAGGTACAGTCATGGCCATAATTTTTGAGAATGACACAAATATTATATTTTCACATGATTGTTGCCCTCTGGTTTTTATGTGTGTATTTAGATGTGTTATATCACTACAAATACAAGTGCAATTATGAGTAACAAAAGCTTTTATTGACAGTTAGAAGAGTTAATGCAGCAAGTCAATATTTGCACTGTTGACCTTCTTTCAGGGCCTGCAATTCTCCCTGGCATGCTCTCAATCAACTTCTGGACCAATCCTGACTGATAGACGTCTATTCTTGCACAATCATGCTGCATTTGTCACAATTTGTTGGTTTTTGCTGTCCACCGTCTCTGATGATTGACCACAAGTTCTCAATGGTATTAAGATCTGGGGAGTTTTCCAGGCCAGGACCCAAAGATTTCTTTTTTTTTTTGTTCCCTGAGCCATTTAGTTATCACCTTGCTTTTGGCAAGGTGCTCCATCAGGCATGTTTGATCACCAAACTGCTCATGGATGGTTGGGAGAAGTTGCTCTTGGAGGACATTCTTGTGCTATTCTTTATTCATGGATGTTTTAAGGCAAGACTGTGAGGAGACAATTCCCTTGGCTGAGAAGCCGCCCCACACATGATTTGTTCAGATGCTTTACAGTTGGCATGAGACAAGACTGGTGGTATCACGCACCCTTGTCTTCTCGACAAGCTGTTTACCAGATGTTCCAAACAATCGGAAAAGGGATTCGTCAAGAAATACTTTAAACCCAATCTCAGCAGTCAACTCCCTGTCCTTTTGCAGATATTATTCTGTCCCTGATTTTTTTTCTGGAGAGAAGTGGCTTCTTTTGCTGCCGCCCTCACTTGATTGCAGATGGACCTCACCTGCCTGCTGGTAGCACCAATCCCGAACCTGAAACCACTTAAAAAAGAGATGGTCCTGGCACTTGCTGGTCCTTCTTGGGGCGCCCAGGACCTTTTGGCAACAATGGAACCTCTCTCCTTGAATTCCTTGATGATGCGATAGATTTTTGACTGAGGTGCAATATTTTTGGCTACGATACTCCTCCCCGTTAGGCCAGTTTTTGCAGTGCAATGATGACTGCATGTGTTTCTTTAGGGATAACCATGGTTAACAGAAGAGAACAATGATGCCAAGTACTAGCCTCCTTTAAGTGTCCGTGGTGTGATTCACTTAATCATACGATTGATTTCCAGCCCTGTCCTCTCAACACCCACATCTGTGTTATGAGCAATTCTCTGAAACAATGTTACTGCTTCCTTCTAAGGAGGCCTGCAATGAATTGAAATGTGTTTGGGGGAAAAAGTCATTTCCAGGCAAATATGACTTTGCAATTAATTGCTGTTAGCTGATCACTCTTATAACATCTAGAGTATTGCAAATTGCCAATTATAACACCTGATGCAGTAACTTTTTAAAAATACCATTTTGTCATTCTCAAAACTTATGGCATGACTGTATTTAATCTATGGATATGTTACCAATTTTTACCCTAAAACCATTATAATATGTTAAATTACTCACTGCAAAAAAAAAAAAAACTTACAGAAAAGCCAACACTCCCAATAAGGAGCAATTGAGTAAGATATTTTATGTCCTTGTACTTATTTAAAATGAATAAAATGTAGAATTATGGGAATATCACAATAGTAGCGATATTGTCAGAGATTGCTGCATATATTTGGAATAGATGTGTTAATTTTTATGTCTCTGTGATGTCCCGCCTTGTTTGATATTTCTTTCCCAAACGGAAAAAAATATATTATATAATTATGCAATGTTCTGTATTCTACTCAGGTTTTGCAAGCACAAAGTAAATAAACTATCATATATCTGTGGCCTATGAATAAATAGTTACTATTGTATTTCTTGGAAGTTTACATTTTTAGTAATCAAGCATACAATTTTACAGTATCGAATAATATAGAATACATTTTTTCAATTAGCATAACATGAATTATAATGCTAGGAGATTGTTTTCTTTCTAACAACTTCTTGTTTTGGCAATTTCACTTCGTGTTTAACTGTTCACATCAAGCAAATAACTAACCATCACATGGCTTTTTTTTAATTTCCCCAAGAGGAGCTCATCTTTACATGCTACAAACTCTTATTGTCCACTGTCCTTATTACTCTGGTTTATCTGAATACCTAATAAGCGACTGTCCCCGAGGAAAATAATAATAGTTCTATTACTTGTTTGTAATGACACAATGAATTATGCTCTAATAACAATTAGTATATTAACATAGCCCTGCATATTGAACATAGTGATGAGGTTAAGGAAAAATTAACAAAAAAACTATAATCCAGTCATTAATCAACTGTCTTTTAGTACATGCCAGGATCAATATAAGATTCTTTTTTGCACAAAGTGACAAGTTGTCTGCACTCCTTGAGCTGCTAATTATGTACACGCTTCTCTCCTCCCTGTGACGACACCTCGTCTCCAACCATGGTATAGGGTGGTGGGGAGGTTTGCATAATTAGCCACCTGGAGAGCCAAACATCTTGCTAATATGTGCTAATTTAATCTTTTTTAGGGATCCCGGCGTCTCTCAACATTAAAAAGACCACTCTGGGATCGGAGAGCGGGGCGAGTTTAATTGTTTTCTGTTAACTAAAGTGGTTGTTAAAAATTATCTGGAAAGAAAGTTTATCGTTGATATGTGTTAACTGTTCTCTAGTAAGAATACACAGCTCTTACCTAATTTAGTTGATTAATAGATTCTCTGCCATCTTATTATATTTTCTCTTAATTTGATTCATCTACTAATGCAATTGACTAAATGTCTCTTGTTCTTGGATAGGGAGAGATTTCTCACATTCCTTTGCTCTACAATTTCATCGATGTAAATGATAACAGTTAAGCTTTTGTTCCTTACTAAATATAAGTTTTATATTTTGCATTGAAGTGATGCAGCATCTGTTGCCTACTGCTTGTAACATGTTATCCTTGTAAGTTCTTCTAAGTAGGGGGCAAGGGAGAGCATTTTAGAAGTATTAGTGCAATTTGAATGCTGCCAGGAAGGTTTGCAGTTCACAAGAGGTCAGGCAGCTCTCTTTTCACATTGTGCAGTCAAAAACCGGACATACTGTGGCAGATTTACTTACCCTGTCCCCCCACCCCGGCGGGTCCATTCGTGATCCAGGCGGCGCGTTCTCTGCGGTGGCGGGTCCTCTGGGTTCACTAGGTAGTCCTCTACATTTTTTTTACAAAGTGGCGGTTTTTTCGAATCCAGCGGGTGTTTTCGTTCAGGCCACGCCCCCCTATTCTCCAGACGCGTGCATGCCAGCGCCAATGCACCACAATCCGATCGCGTTCGCCAAAATACCGGGGCAATACAGGGAAAATCGCCGCAAACGGAAATATTCGGGAAAGACTGAATAGGGCCCATGAGTAAATGACCCCCATTGTGTTCTGCCTGACGCAGAGCAGACCCCAAAACAGTGGCCCCACTCATTCTGGGAGTGGGGTGGTATACTGTGTGTGAAACTGTTGATGTAGTATTTTCTGTAATCGAAGAATGATATCTAAAGTAATTGAATTACAGATCGAGAGTGGAAGGCATCAACCACAACGCTTTCTGGTGGTGTCTATGAGGGACAATTAACAGTGTCTTTCAGAAGCTCTAAAATATTGAATTTCTTGTGCACTGCAAGAATTGTATAAGTTCTCTCGGGCTCCTTCACCTTAACACACCATGTTGGTGCGTTCCTCTCCCTGTCTGCCTACTTCTAAAAACCTCCAAACATTTTTTTTGCAGGATTTTATACAAAACTAAGCAGGTCAGCCCTGTGTAGTTTTGCCGTTGGGTTGGCTGCACAATGGATATATCAAGAGTTTCTAGCTAGAGAATGAGCGATTAACTCGTCGAGTTGATGCCCGTTTCAGTATTAAGTACTCGAAAACGGCTCTGTGCTCGGACGCAGTATTTTCCCCTGCCCGTGAGAGCGAGCATTTTCAATTAAAAAAACACAGTGAAGAAACAGTGAAGAAAGAAAAAACAGTGAACACAGTGACCTCAGGATCATTAAGTGAAAACACAGTGAAAAAAACACAGTGGAAAATAGTATACAGATGTTCGGACACATCTGCTTACTTGTCGGAAGCATACGCGCGGACGGTAAGTGCGGAAACAAAATAGCATGTGAAGAAACATTGAAGAAGACATGGTGAGACAGCACAGAGACACCAGGAGCACACAGAGCACCGGGGAGCAGCACAGAGCACCGGGAGCAGCACAAAGACCCGGGGAGCAGCACAAAGACCCACGGGCGCAGCAGCAAAGACACAGGGAGCATGCATCATAGACCAACCAGGGACAGCACAGAGACACTGGGTAGGCAGCACAGAGAACCGGGAAGTCATCACAAATGCAGCTGCAGTCACGGTGCAGCACAGGCAGCGGCAGGCACGGGGAGCAGCACAGGCAGCGGCAGGCACGGGGAGCAGCCGCCAGCGGCAGGCACGGGAGCAGACGGGCAGCGGCAGGCACGGGGAAGCAGACGGGCAGCGGCAGGCAACGGGGCGCGAACGGGCATCGGCAGGCACGGGAGCAGAACGGGCAGCGGCAGGCACGGGAGCAGAACGGCAGCGCAGGCACGGGAAGCAGAACGGGCAGTGACAGGCACGGGAGCAGAACGGCACGGCGCAGGCACGGGGAGCAGAACGGCAGCGGCGGCACGGGAGCATACGGGCAGCCGTCAGGCACGGGAGCAGAAACGGGAGCGGCATGCACCGAGACAGCGGGCAAGCGGCGCAGAGACATCGGGAAGGGGCAGAGAGATCGGGGAGACTTGCGTGGAAGAAGAGCAGCGGATCCCGGGACAGCGTATCTACCCTACCGACCAGTAGGCAGATGTGCCGACATCTTCAATCTATTCTTCACTGTTTTTTCCCTTAAATGATCCTGTTGTCCACTGTTTTTTATCTATTCTTCACTGTTCTTCACATCTGCTAACTTGTCGGGAGATAATATACGTGCGGAAACGTGAAGAATAGATTGGCAGATGTTTGCATCATCTGCTAACTTATCAGGAAGCACTTCTTTTTCAGTATAACACATTTTATTTCCCGAACCATGGTCACCTTTGAAATCTCGGGTCTCCCATTGGACTTCCATGGGCTCGTTATTTCGAGACGAGCACTTCGAGCACAGGAAAAAGTTCGTCTCGAATAACGAGCACCCAAGCATTTTAGTGCTCGCTCATCTCTAGTTCTAGCCTCTTGATGTATCTTCCAGGAAAGGAATGGGGGAATGGCCTTTATGATATGCTGGCTTATGAGTCGGCATCTAAAGGACAGCATAACAATGAAAACTTTTAAAGCATGTATCTGTGTATATATCTTTAACATTTTTAAAATTTGCCGTGAATTGACGGTTTTTACTATCAGTAGAGACTTTGTAGGTTAGCTAACAAAGTGCAAGTATTCATGTACGCACCAATCAATTAACGCAGGTCCTTCCCAAACATAAAACACCTCAGTACAGGATGTTATGGGCTCATTCTTATAAAAAATTCCCAGGCTTATGTGTGACATTATACTATGTCCCCTGAGAGAGGAGGCAGAGCTGACTTTATTAGAAATCGATTCATAAATTAGGGAGCAGTTGTAATCAATGACAGCGGAGCACAGTTACCCTGGAAAAGTTCAATACTCTAATGACAAGCTGAAGACACAAATATTGAGAAATGATTGCCTTTATGGGATGTCTGCTATGCACAATGACCTTGAGAGACTAATTTCACATTGTCATGTTCCAACAGCGCATTGTATTACAACGTAAAGTACAATGTCTCTTTTGTATGAGATGTGGAGATTGTCTGATAAGCAGTGAAATATTACGCTGGAAATTCCTTATAATAATATAAATAATAAGTATACTGTAATAAAAACAGCACAATATTATAGCAACTATTGTTAATAAAGTTGGTGGAAATCCTCCGGGCAGTGCAGGGGGCCAGATTCCTGGAGAACTGCAACATAAATACCAGAATTTGGCGCACCCGGCAAAATACACAAGCAACTGCACATAGTCACAGTTTGCACATTTTTATACATGGTGGGCCACATGTCGTCACCTCTGAGGTTCAATTAAACACCTAACAAATCAAGCAGGAAACGGGCCTGCTTCAAAATTTGAAGCCAGGCATTTGGAGCATACGCCCCTGGGGGATCCCAACATGTAATATGAATCCATGGATGCATTCTAGCAGGTGAAAAAGGGCAATCACTTGTCCCAAACAATGCACAGAACAATTGCAAATAAACTTCTACAAATACATTTTTTTTACTACAGGTGAATTTTGGGTTCACAAACTGGATATGCCCAGCCCCATAAGGGGTCCCAACTGTATACAAATTCCTAAAGCCTGTGATAAGTGACCAATTGTTTGATGTCCCCTTCTTATCTAAATGGTTTCCTGTTTTTTCTAAAAGTAACCTATGTAATTTACAGAGTCAAATACAACATTTAAGAAAGGTTAAGAACGGAATTGGTGTCTCCACACACTAAGCAATAAGGTGTTATGGAGGTAGGTCCCAGAAAAAGTAAATTTGGGCCCCCTGAAAAGTATTCATTTTGAATTCACATTTACATTGCCTAATTATAGACCCAAAACAAACTGGCGACTGTCACATAAGCAGATTTACATGTAGCACCTCTATGTCAAATCAGCATCTATCATCAATCATAGTGCCATCAACTCATATAAGGCTAGCATCAGGGCATGGAAATACGATTTCGAGGCTTGATAATCTCCATAATCACAAAAAGCATCATGAACCATGCATTATAAAACCATCCTTTATTCTCAAACAGTTCTATAAAAAAACTCCACAAACTTATACAAAAGGACCCACAAATATGACAATTCATATAAATATAATGTATTGCACAATTACTAAAGAAGATATTCACTAAAGAAATTCATCCTGGTTAGATCCACATGGACCCACCCAAAACTTGCAAAAAATATTAAAGTGGGCATCTGACACTGTAATTTCTAGGACAGTGATGGCAAACCTTTTAGACATGAGTGCCCAAACTACAACCAAAACCCATTGTTTTGCAAAGTGCCAATGCGCAGTTTACAGAACTTATTACTCCTGTCTTTCACCAAAAATTGTTAGGCACCTGGGGCCACCAATACAGTAGAGAGAAGGAAAGTTTGGATATCATGTGAGCTTCCTTCTGGAGGTCTTGGGATGCATGGACTGCAAGGTAGGCCGTGAGTCGTTGTCCTGGGGAAACTTGCCCTGTTGTGCATAGCAAGGAGTGCCCATATACACGCTGCCATGTTGCCACCACATGTTCAGGACATCAATAATAGCATATAAGCTAACCCCCAAGGCTTCTATGTGTAGTTATTACAAATATGGGAGAGTGGAGGGTAAAAGACAATCGCAAATATATTATGAAGTATTACAATTACATCATAACAAAAACCTATCCCACTAATTAATGGTCCTAATGCTGCCTGTCGAGAGAACAAAAACCGTGATGCACCATTTCACATAAGCAGCTTCCCCAGGAGTTTAGAGTGCTGAGCAGGTTGAAAATCCCATCAACATACGATTAAATAAAAATGGATCAGTCTAGGTCTATATATATGCAGGAGTCAGGATAATAGGAACACACGCAAGGGAAATAAGCAATCGTCAGGATACAAGACACTGACTCTGCTGTAGCCCTATGCTGATAAGTTGGACCCTATTGAGACCTTGAAAACTCCTGCCCTGATTATGGCAGTCCCAGAGTTGACCCTGTAAAGCTGGATGACACTATATTCACACCCTGTATATCCTAACACATTTCTGTGAGGAACATGTCCAACTCTGTCATCATTGATAAAAAGTAAAACAGAGAGAGGTACTGCTGCTAGCAATCATCTATACAGGCATTCCCCGGGTTACATACAAGATAGGGTCGGGAGTTTGTTTCTTAAGTTTGAATTTGTATGCAAGTCGAAACTGTATGTTTAATAATGAAGTTCTAGACAATTTTTTTTCTTTTGTGCCCATTACAAGTGGAGTTTCAAATTTTTTGGTGTCATTGGACCCAGAATTTATTAATAAAGCTTTTCACTACCTGCATCTTACAGCTGATCATTGCAGTCTGGGACTATGTAAGCATCCAAGAGCTTTCACCAGAGGTCACAGTGGGCAGAGGTGTCCGTCTGTAAACTATGGGTTTCTGTAGTCGGGTGTCCTTAAGTAGGGGACCGCCTGTACAGTGGTAAATGGGGTGTAACCGCCAAGCACAGAGTTTGTTACGCAACTTCGATCATTGTTCCTAATTTTCCTAATTAAATAAAATAATACTTTAGGTCCAACTGTATATCTATGACTACCAAAGTCATTTATCCCTTCTTCTGTGATATCCATAACCTTTTTTCACACCATTCCCAATGAGTTGCACCCTTGTGTATTTCAAACACTTTTGACATCTGCAGGAATGGGACAAGGGATAGCCCAAGGTCATATACCCTAGAGAGAAAGTAAATTCCTTATACTCACCAACTGATAATAAATCAACTTCTTCTGACTAAACTCAAGAAAAGCAGGACACCCATTGGCTGGTCCTTATTTTACAACTTGCCTTTTACGCTCCTTTTTGTCTTCTCCTTTTTAAACAGGTACAGTTATGGCCTGTTTAAGAGTTTTGAGAATGACACAAATATTATATTTTCACATGATTGTCTGTTGCCCTCTGGTTTTTATGTGTGTATTTAAATGTTTTTATCACATACAGAAATACAAGTGCAATTATGAGTAACAAAAGCTTTTATTGACAGTTAGAATGAGTTAATGCAGCAAGTCAATATTTGCACTGTTGACCCTTCTTCTTCAGGACCTGCAATTCTCCCTGGCATGCATACATCAACTTCTTGACCAAATCCTGACTGATAGATGTCTATTCTTGCACAATCAATGCTTGCAATTTGTCACAATTTGTTGGTTTCTGCTTGTCCACCGTCTCTTGATGATTGACCACAAGTTCTCAATGGTATTAAGATCTGGGGAGTTTCCAGGCCATGGACCTAAGATTTCTATTTTTTGTTCCCTGAGCCATTTAGTTATCACCTTTGCTTTATGGCAAGGTGCTCCATCAGATCAAAACCCTTTAGTAATAATCCCGCACTGGATATATACAGTTACGTCTGATCTTGTTCAGATATTTTTTTTAAACTAGTCACCTTATCACTAACCTTCACTTTAGCTTAAATGATTTGTATATGCCTAATCAGATTTACGTCCCAAGGTGCTGTTTCTAAGTGGAAGATGAAGATGTGCAGCTTGCTCATTTAAATCATTGTGGAAAAGATAACCCAAGGCTGCATGCTGAGTTTCCTAATTAGAGTCTCCACGGTCCTAAAGCCCATGAATACTCTACTGGTTTGTCAGCTCTACTAACGATTTTTATTGTTGAATTGTCTTGTTTAGAGTCTTATTTATAATAGTAATCATTTAAAATTAAATACAATACATTCATTATAACAGATCTGTACGGCTTTAATATTATTCAGCCTCACTTCGTGCGATGAGCTAAACTCAATATAGGTCCTTGTGGTACATCTTTTAAAATGCGGTTGAATATTCAGTCTTTCACCAGTTTTAATTCCTTTGTCCATTTACTTGATTTTAATTAAAACAGACACGCCATAGAGAGGAAAACAATGACATTCTTCCATGATTTTTGGTTTCGACACTTAAATTGTAAGTATATTATTCACTATTTATATTTAATACATTTAGAAAGTAAAAAATTTCAAGTTTTATCAAGAAAACAGAAGTTTTATTTTCTCTCCCATATGAAGTTTTTTGTTGATTATATATATATATATATTATATATATAATATATATAGATATAATAATATATATATATATATATTTCTGTGTCAGTCCCTGTCATTGTAAGTAATTGCCATCAAAATGTAATATTAAATACTGTGAAAGGCCTTTAGGGGCAGTTGCTCAACCAGTTCCCTTGGTAAGGGCCCTATTACCAGGAGGGTAGTCATTTTGTCCTGGGCACAGAAACGATGATAGGTCGTATTGGCAACTATGATAGTGTAGAGGGAACCTGAGCATGGTGCTTCATATTCCTTACACGGTCCAAGGAAAAAAAGCTGTAATAATGCTGTAGAAAAATGGAGGTTTAACCCTTTCATGGTTGAATTATGTGTTCTGCCGGGGGCAAGTGACAATGGAGAGGACTCTATCAATTAGCTCTATCCATATGCTACTGTGTAGTGTCTGGATTGTAAATCTGACACTTGACGGTTAATGATGCAGTCAGTGATGGGACTGATCGTGGAAGTTAATCTTGCTAGGTGCAACAGTCTAAATCACCCAAGCAACTAACAGTGCTGCACAGGGGCACCACCATCTTGGATTGCCGATTGCCTCCCATGTGACATGGAAATTGATTCACTGGATTGCGACATGATGCAAAAACCCTGTCTTTTGTGAGAAATATTAAAATCAAAAAAGTCTTGGTTGATTGAAAAATAAAGGTCATTAAACATTTAAAACAGGTTTTTGGATTTATAGTAGGGTCGGAAGGGACTCGAATGTTTAAAGGAAAGACTTAGATCAAGAGGTGTACCTTACTTTACGCACCCCAGAGTTAGTCATCCAAAAATTAGAAAAAATATCCTTGACATTAATTAAAAAATCCCTGTTGGTCACATACAGGCACAGCACAGTCAGCATTGCTACACACATTAACATTGAAAACCACACTCATCTCTACTCCCACACATTAACTGAACACACTCAGCTTGTTAAACACATCACATGAACACACAACTCTATGCTAACACATTCATATATGAACACACTCAACATGACTACATGCTTTATTAACATGAAAACACTTACCTCTTCTACACCACATTTCACATGAAACACTCACCTATGATAACAACATTCCCATGAACACACTCTCTGCCTGCCACATTCACATGAACCCACTCACACTGCTACAGCTTAACATGGAACACACTTTCTCTGCCTACACACATTTCACATGTAACACTATCTCTGCGAAAACACATTCTATTGAACACACTCTCTGCTACACCAATCATATGAACACACTCCTCACTGCTACATGCATGAAACATGCCACACTTATGCTCTGCGACCCCACACATTCCCTGAAACCTTTCTTGCTAAGCCATTCACATGTGAACACACTCATCACTGCTGCTACAGCATTAACAGAAACACACTCAACTATGCCACAATAAACCTACCTCGTTTTCATACCCAGTTACAGCGGTAGGCTGCAACTTTTTTATGGCCCATTTCCTACCTCGTCCTGATGTATAACTGTCGCTGATTTAAGTAAGTGTTACAGGACCTTGGAGTAGGTCAGTAGCATGTGACTGATAACATGTGCAAACCATCCCCCCAACGGTGCCTAGCCTTTTTCTCGGGGCCTGGAGTAGCGGGGCCCGCAGTACATGAGTGGAGCGGCCCCCCACCCGCGCCTTTTGGGGCCTAGGCACGTGTGTCACGGTGCTGGTATGGGGATTTACCGGAGGGATTTCCTACAGCATGGCAGGTCTCCAGCAGGGTGGTAGTTGGCAAGAAAGAGAGGGAGAGGCTGTATAGGATCCCTGAGGCAACCCTTGGTCTCTAGAGGATGAGTTCTGTGTGGTGGACGGGTGCCTGGTTGATGATGGCAGCTGTAGTTAGCAGGGACCAGACGGAGGCCAGAGGTTGAACAAAACAAAACCTTACAGTTTTTATTGGAAACCGAAGGAACTTCAGCAGCCAACATGACTGTGATGGAGTGCTGAGATTGTGCCTTTTGGAGGAAGCACAGGAGAGGTAGATTCTCCAGCCTGGATGCAGGGGGAGGCTGGGAGGTAGATAGCTGTGTCACTAATAGGAAGCTTCAGCTTGTCTGGAGTGCTTCAGTATCACCCTTGAAGGTAGGATTGATCCCCCTTCCTCACTAACTCTACTAATCTATTAGCTCCACTCTTCAGAGGCCGGGCTAGGCTCTTCATGCTCTTATTGTGGTTGGTATGCTGGCTGAATAGATTGGACTGGAGTTCCCAGTATGATTCTCTTCTCATCTAACGCTAGGCTTAAACTAATCTCTAGCCTGTTCTGATCTGTGCCCTGAGACCAGAGGGTCTGACTGGACCTGGTCCCTTTCCCTCCTGGGAGAGACCTCTTTGAGATCTGAACCAGAACATTCCTGGCCAGGGGTTTTATTACTCCCCTCTGGTCCGGTGGGTGCTGTCCCCAATCCACATCTCAGCTACAGAGGACAAGATTGTAACACAAGACATTGGGAATGATAGATTTACCCATTACACAGATTAACTTCTGCTTGCCAGAAGGGATTCACCACTGCAATATCCCATTCCTATCAGGACCAGTAGTGTGATGTGGTACATGAGGTGGGACGTATTCGCAAACATCCTTCGCCATGCCTCGGCGAGGGGTGGCACAGGCTTCATGCACACCTGCAGTCGTGAAGGTAATAACCATTTGAGAGGTCTGCTCTTTCAAGATTAGGGGACGGCTATGTCAAGGATACACCCAATCGCCTACGCAGTCGGGGAAACGGTCTAGGAGCCATCATGACATTTGGACTATTTTTTTGCATTAGCGCTTAACTTAAACAGTTGCATAAGATTTGTAGAGAATTGACAAAAACTTACTCGGTATAGCAACCCAGATGAAAGGTGCTGATGTGTAAAGTGTACAGAATCTGTGAAACCTGTGGCCGAAAGGAAGCAAAATGTCAGAGGTGTCATTTCAGGACAGTCATAAATTACTTATTACAATCGAAGGAAAGAATAGGTTAACTCCCTGCTGCTATATGTTGCCAGAATCCAAGCTAATAAATAATTCTTCTTCCAGACCACACCTATTCATTCTTTCCTATGCTCACCACAATACAAGTCTTAAATTGCATCACAGCCATGCTTCCAGTCACCCGAAACAAAACTGCATCACTTCAAGGTTAAATTAAACTTTAGAATGTTTAAAATGACTGTATTAGATTAACTTTGAGTGTTGTAGGACGTAAATCAACACCTTTGCACACAGTTACAGTGAGATACATTATCAAACTGCTCAAAGAAAAAGCAGCATGTAGAAAAAAATTCCGATCCTCAAGGAGAGTACAACAAAAAAAGGCTGTGATACCACTTTACGCTATTTCTCGCCAAATTTGTCCTTATGCTGTACCTTTACAAAATCACCCACATTTTTTCAACGACATACATTTTGCCATATATGTGCGGTTGCTGTAAGTAGTTCACATAAAGACAGAACTAGGGCTCCTTAAGGCATTACAAGTGAAGATTCTTTAATGATATTGAGAACTAAAAAAAAAATATAATTTAATTAAATAAATAAATAATTTTACAGTCTTGGACAACCCCTTTAATAACACGCTTATGTAATCAGGACGATGAAAGTGCCCTTTGTATTCCAATTACATCCCATTGCCATAATTTTTCTAATTTATTTTATGGTCATTTTCTTCAAATCCTTTAAGATACACACTGGAAGGAAATCGGGGCAATGATGTTTTGGCAATCTTGCTGGACATACATCAGACGGCCGGATTAATTAAATATGTTTTGTATCTAGCGGGTGGCTGTGCCGCTAGACATTTCAAGCTGATAGCTATAATATGCATTCCTGCCAGAAGGTCCCCTTTGCACCACCCGGCCTGCCTTCACTTCCCTTCACCCACATTGGCATGAATGAGTAAATAATAGCAATTACTAGCAGTTCAATTGTAATTGGGAGTATTTGAGGTGATTGTGTACACCAAAAAACTGGGGTACAGGACTGATAAATCTCCCTATGTTTTGGCTTTTTGGCATTGTTGCTTTAGCCACCACAGGGGAATTATCTGAAACCTGGGGAATCTTTATTTAAACTGGGATATAAACATCTATATCTAGTTTTCCAACCTAATAAGCCTACAGGCATTAAATATGTCAGTCTCCATGCCCTTGCACCAAAAATAAAGGTTTAAACTAAAAAACATGATTTCAATTTAATGGGCACCATTTACTTACCGTCAAGTTATTGCGATATCACCGAGGTTGCTTTTCCCCGACGGTGTGTGATGCACTGTGATGGTGATCCATGGGGATTCATGCACCGCACACGATCTCCTGCATGAGTCGCTCCTCTTGCTCAGGCCGCCGGAGTTCACCATTATCTTCCCGGTGCATTGTAAGTGCATTGTCTTGCGACACAAATTGAATGTTAAATACCCGCACTTAGTCCGAATCTGCCTGGATCGTCTGACAGCCCCCTTCCCCCACGATTGTGTGAAGCTAGCAAGATTGTGACCACAATCCGACCACGTGCCACACAATCTCGCTGCGCTCCACGGAAAATCGGATACCCGATGAAATCGTCAGCGGGACCCTAGTAAAAAAAAAGCCTCATTTATTTCACAATGTGGTTATTATAAAAGTCTTATATATAGCTACTATTATCTATAACATATTTGTTATTGCCGATTTTGGGCACAGTTTTGTTTCTGAGTTCTATTCCCATATTTTAACTTACTGCTTTATCTTTATTCAAGTGATTTTTGCTTAGCAATGTAGTCTGTTATTCCTCATTTTAATTTTTTAACACATGCTACAGATAAGCAGCCTACGTGGGAAGTGGTGATAGTGTTCATATCCAAGCTAACGCTGGCATTATCTCAGAAACGGCAGACAAACACACGGAAAACCATTTGTGAGCAGCAAAATATAACAATCAAAGGAGAGGATGTATCAAGATGATTTTGTTTGTCCTCGCATGAAAGAGGGGGGGGACCCTTATTAGTGGTAAGATATTAAAAACTGAACACAATATGAGTTAACCCAGCACTTGCCAATTTATTGGATTCATATCAATAGTTCCAGGACAAAAGACAGCTGATAATGTACAATTTGTAGTTTAGTTGAGATATTAGGGATTGCCATACCACTTGTAGTCGGAAAACTCCATTGACTACACATGTCACCCCCCCCCCCCCTTGTTGCCAAGGCAGGTCATCTTAGCCACTTTAAACTTTTTAATGTATAAGGATACAATAAAAATGTTGCAAATAGACTTAGTATAAAGGATACTTAGTGTTTTGTACACAATTCATCTGTATATACAGGCAGTCCATGGGTTACGTACAATATAGGGTCCATTAGGTTGGTTCTTAAGTTGGAATTCGTATGTGAAGTCGGAACTGGTTATTGTATAATTGTAGAGATCCAGACAAATTTTTTTTTACCCCATGGACAATGAAGTTTCAAAGGGTTGTGCTGTATGGGGACCCAGGGGATATCAATAAAGCTCATTACAGACACCGGACAGTGGTATCATTGCAATATGGGATATAGTAAAGCATTCAGAGAGCTTCTATCAGAGGCCACAGGGGGCAGAAAGCAGAAAAAGACAGAAAGAAAGGTCCGTCTTAACTAGGGGTGGTCTGTAAGCAGGTGTCCTTAAGTAGTGGACCACCTGGTATACTGTATATGCTCTCTGTCCAAGATTAGAAGAAACACTAAGGAATCATTTTCCCACTAAGTCTAAGCTATGCTCTGAATGTACGTACATGAATAAGTTAGTTGCGAAACATATGGAAGAGAATCAACACTTATGGGGTACAAGACAGTACTAACCCATCAATGGGCCTGGAATCCTGTAAAACACGTAAGGTGTCATGTTTTGTGTTCTGTTTACAATCAAAAGGCACACACTTTTTCAGTTCCAATACTCTATTCTTCTTTTCCCCTCAGTGCACAGTGGGAATATTAAAGACTAAATGTAATAAATGTCAACCTAAAAAAGTATAAAAGATAAAGGTTGCTGCAAAGGTTTTATTGCCTAAAGAACAAATACGTAAAAGGCTGACTACATAAGCATTTACAGTAGAACGTGATTAATTTTAATTAAAAACATCGGGGAAAATATGATCCGATATCTAAAAGTAGTTTACAGTCCATCAGGCAAATTTTTATTTTATGCAATTTTCAAAGAAATTAAGATGAAAAATGGAAGGCAAAGGAAATCTACTTACGTCGAAATATACACAAGGGTACCAAGGTTACCACAATGGTTACAGTAATGGAAAAGAAAAACAATTCAGACCAGATATAAGATGTATGTTGTGTAAATGCACAGAAATGTGTGTTAAATTCTTTCTACTACTCATGGATGACAGAAGGAAGATTTATTAAGGCCCTAAACAACAAGGCGGGAGACAAATCAAAGTCAGATATAGTCTGGCAATCAAAATTAGCCCTTAAGATATTAATCACAAACAAACCATGAGATGAAACGCTATTTCCACTGAATGTGCCATTATGGGAGGAGGATAAGGAGAAATAAGGTAATTGACTGGGCAGACACAGGGCAAAGTGCTGGAGAAGAAGTGATTTAAGTAATCAGTAATGTCACCTCTAAGTAATGATCACACCAATGGGAACCACCTTTGCTTTTGAATCTCGGTGTATTTGTTATGATAATATCTTCTCGATTCCCTTTTCTAACTTCGGTATGTGTCGTTAATCATCAACCTTAACCCAATAAAGAAACAGCCTAGTATAAAGAAGGGGCTAACGTTTACTAGGAGTACAATGTATGAAAGTGTGATGATCTGTGAAGAGGGGGGGTTTTTTTTTTTTTTCCCACAACAAAACACTATTTGTAAAACAAGAAAATTTTGTAAGAAATGAAGTTGACCAAAAAAAAAAATTATATAAAGTTATAAAGTAGAAACCTGCGACCGAAACTCATAACTAAATTGGTTTCTTAGGCCCTAAAATATCAAGACAAATGTAAAAAGAAATATAAGTATGTAAATGTGATAACACAAGCCACGCCTAAATCGTCCTATAGCATGTATTAAACTCGGGATACCCTATGTTTCAAATTAGGCCAAACGTCACGTATAGAAAACAGACGTTAATGTTTATTAAGCAAGATTTAAAACATACAAAAAAACCAAAGTATTTATAAATATACACAGAACAGTCCATTGGCCAAATGGGATAAATACAACTAATACCAATATTGATATACTGCTGAATCATAAGTCCACTGAAAAGAAATGGTAGGTCGTTGATAAGAAAAGATCGATAACCCTTCCTTGATGTCACCATTTAAATACTATATATTAAGAAGTCAACCCCAGATTACACGTTTCACATGGTCAATAAATACCCCAGTCTATATATGGCCCCTAGTGTGTATGTATCTCCAATTGTTACCGTCAGAATCTGGTACACTGTTATGTCCTAATCTTGTCCCCGTGTGTTAGCCCGTGCAGCATCATCACAATGAGAGGGGAGAGGGTCAACAACTCTTACTCTCCACCTCCGGCGACATGCCAGCTTGGCAATTTGCGTGTGAATGTAGCTCCTTAATACTTATAAATGTGAGTGTTTTGCACTAACCATTATGTCCAAAATAGGTAGTTGTACACACTTCGAACACCTCAGTCAGATAACAAAGATCTTTTCACCCTTTACAGCTATTGGATCTTCTCTTAACACACGAACCGATTTGTTTAGACGTAATAATTGAGCTGGTATTTATTGACATGCTGGTTTTACTTATGAAAAATATACGAAGGGGCATTATCAGGACTTCTAGTCCGAAATTGTGTAGAAGCCTAAAAATCATGCAGCAAGCCACCATATAGCAATTATTATCCCCTTTTGTTATCTCCATGCCAAAAGGGTGTGGAGAGGCATAAGGGAAGCCGAAGTCCGGGGGGGGAGTGCACCAGCATTGGGTTCCTCCCTTAATCCCCCTTCCCCACACACATCGGTGCACTCGCTGCTGACCGTGCAAACTTTCCTTGTGATAGTTCAATGCTGCTCCCTACTACATCTATGCCTACGCCCCCTAGTATCTTGAGTGTCCATCCAAGAAGGAGTCAGGACACCATCATACACAGTAGAGGTCTAAGTTCATTTGCCATCTTAGTTATGTCTTTAAAAAATATATTTCATGTTATACAACAGCACAAAGGAATTTTAAAATCTTCGGTATCTACTCGTAGATAACATTTATGGGTACTTAGATCTTGGACCTAGAAATCTCGCAATGAACCTTTAAGTCAGTTGAATTGTACCTGAATATTCTGTATTAAGAGTCAACTCACACGCAAGATTTCCATGTATTCACAGTGTTACCGTCCTCGCTACATATGTAAATGATGAGCCAGCAGCGGCAGTTTGTCTTGTTTGGTTGAAAATATGAATTCTTCATGTTGTGCTCCGTCTTTTTAATTATTCAGTGACCGGCACATAGCGCAGACATAATAGATAGGTTTGGCTGGGGGAAGAAATACTACTCGCTGTACCATGAGCTTGGGCGCCTAACCACAGACACGCTCAGCCGGAAAACAATTACACTTTTTATGTGACGCAAACGGCAAATGTTAGACTACAACGGAATTGTCACATGTCCGTGACTCTCTATTAATCACTGAGCGGATGCTAAAAATAGTCACCTTTCATAATAATTAACCCACTCGTTACAGGACAAGAACCCCAGCATGATCTTAAGCTGGAAATTTTGCTAACAATGTTTACAGAGGGAGTAATTGTACTGGATAATGTGGACATCTAATTATATATGTTGGCCACTGGTTAGAATTGACTTGATTTCTTCTTTCGTCTATCTTGGGACAAAATGCTGTGAGAGCCAAAGAAGAAAGATCCCGCTGCTCTATCATTAGATGCGGAATTCAGCCTTGTGTCTTTATATAATGAGTTAATTAAAATTGGCAATTTCCAGCAAATCCTGTATTATCAAGATGCAATAGAAAGCAAACTTACTGTGTTTTTATTAAAAGTACTGCTTGTTTAATAGTAGATGACACTTGCTTAATGAAATACCAAGACATGGACACCATTGTAAGAATCTTTATATATTGCAGGATGCCTGTATTCCTACATACAATGGCGGCAAACGACTACAGGGGGTGGGCATTAATGTTTACCATGGGGCCAAACATGAAATTGGATGGAAAGAGGGGGCCATGACTATATACTAACTTCTGTATCTAACACTCAATATCTTATACGTGTATTTGTATGTATCTATTCCGAGCATGAAAAACAGTAAATTAAACACATCAAAAAACATATGGAGGACACTATTACATCATAATTTAATATGGGGGGAGGAGCTCAAATAGTTGCAATTGGTCATGCGGGCCGGTCCGAGATAGTTAGTGGACCGGATGCTGTCCTCTAGGTTCACTACGATTCTTAGGCTGCTATAGATAAAACATGGGTGACATTACACCATTTTTAATTTTGCTCTGAGTTCAAAATGTGGGGTCATTTACGATCATAATTAGGTCAGGCTCTCTTATTAACTTTAAATCTCTGCCTACACTAAGGATGGATTCACCATTGGTGTTTTTTTTTCTCCCTGAATCCATAGATTGGTTTTTCTCTTCCTGGTTCAGTGACTTTTCGGTGACACCGGTTACTGTACACATTTTTAATTGGAATGTCTTTGACAGTTTTTTCCACTGATCAGTGGAAAGAAGTAGAACTATCATTTTGTTTACCAGCATCAGTGACAGTGAGAAAAAACGTGAAGTGTGTGAAAATACCCATTGACAGAATGGGTCATAGAACCTCAGTAAATAAAACTCATGAATCCAGGAAGAGAAAACCTTGTAGGTCTATAAGCATAAATGGCATCATTGAAAAATCACAGATGTGAAAAAACAGGCATGTGAATCCCGCCCTAAGGAAAAGACTGCGGCAAGGATTGCATCTAAATATGCTATATTGTCAACCTGACCTCACCTGTTATAAGTAGACATGAAAGGGGTTTGCCTTTTATATTCTTCTCAGTTGTTTCATCAGAATGAGAAAAAAAGCTTTGCCGTACATATAAGTAAATCCTACACCCAAAAACTAATGTATCGAATGTAAAATATACATTTTGTGGTAAGAAGTTCTTACAAATCCTAAAGCTTACAATCCACTATTCATACATGTCCTGCTTCCATTATAAATAACTATATATAGTTTAGTTTTTTCTAATATTTACGGAACTATTATTCAAGGTGGAATCTTGTTCCGAAGCTTGCATATACAATATTCCATATACTCAATGCTGACAGTATAAAAAAAATAAGGATACTACAGTTAAACATACATTACATATATTACATACATTTATGATGAAAAGCTAGAGTATGCTATGACACATGTGGTGAGTAGCATTAGCAGACAGTGTCAGAGAAGCAGCTGTGTACCTGCACAATGGGATTTTTAGAGAGATCCACTGCTGCTGCATGCTCTCGATTTCTGTCAGTGTTCGCGTGCACAAGAGAAGACAGTAGACAGGAGCCTGATGAAGTCTCGCTCCTGAAAAGAGCCAGGAGATGGGCGCCACAGCTTAGGGACCTAAGCTGCAGAGAGGTAAGTATTGAAATCCCTACCCAACTAGCAAATTTTTCACAAACAATATAATGGCATGCATTTATTAACCCCAGGCATCATGCAGTCTATAGCAATAGTCCCTAGATAAATAGCTTGTACTACAGCCCTCGCAAAGGGAATTTAAATAGCATGCCCCTCGGCAACAGAATGTTTATGCAGTACTTCCTATGCATCAAGCATATTCTATAGCAGTAGCCTCTAGGCAACAAGCAGTCCTATAAGTAATCACCTAGGGAATGAACATATTCTATAGATTAGCAATTTGGGTTGCTAGTTGGCTTAAAACCTATAAAATCCAGTTTTGCAAGTGGCTACTGCTATAGAAAATGCAAATTGCCTAGGTGGTTACTGTTATGAACCTGCAAGTTAGCCTAAGTGGGTTACATATATAAGAAAATGCAGATTGCTAAGTGGTTATGCTATATAGCATGATCGTGGCTAGGTATCTCTGCTATAGGAACATGCAGGTTGCATTGGTGGCTACTGCTATAAACCGTCCAGATTATTTACTCACCAGTTCATGCACATGCTCTACAACTCATTCCCTATTCGGGATCAGATTGCATTTTCATATTAGGATCGGTGGGGTGGATTTTAATGTGCATATTTTATGTATGTTTAAATGAACTTTTAAAGTTCTCATGCTAAATTGATGCACTTCCATCACTATTTAAAGGGTGGCTATCATCTTAGATTGAACACATTGGGGCAGATTTACTTACCCGGTCCATAGAAGACTACAGACAGACAGTAATTAGAGTTTTAGATAATATTTTGAAAGCATAAGCTTGGTGATTAGGTATTTTAGTTATCTATTCTGGTAGTACAGTGTAATATCGTACTTCTCCCCATAGAGTATCTTTACAAGAGGAATATCTACTATGGTTTCATTTGTTATAGTAGATGAAAGAGGAATGTGGGCTGCAATAGCTACATTTTCAATTACAAAATAACCTAAGGCCATATGACAGAACCTACCAACCAAGATTTGAACTTCATCTGAGTTTAAAGGACATCTTTCACAGATCAATGATTGTAAAACCAGCACACAGACATAGGGTGTGCACCCCCCCTTCAGGGGGAGCTGGATCTACAACTTATCTGATCTTCTTATGCCATGTTTTTTTCTTTTGACAAAAACAGGCATTAATCCTATGCAAAATGAGGGCCAAGGGGCTAAAAAGAAACTTAAGTGGGCTTGGACGCTTCCAGACAAATATAGCATAATTTGTAAGGCCACTTTTCCTCAAATGGCTTTATACACGAGTCAATACAAGCACTTTAAAAAAAATTTATATACTCACCCTCTGACGCCCTGATGCAGCGCTGCTCCCCCGATGTCAGTGCGGGTCCTTTCTGTTTCCGAATTCTTCAGTCTTGTCTTCTGTCTTTTCGGTACATCCTGTAGGGCGCGGCCTAGTTCTTCACGGGCCCTGCAGGATGTTTTGAAGACAGAAGAAGTCGGAAGAAAGAAGAGAACCCCGCTGACATTGAGGGTGCAGCGCAGACATCGGGGGGAGCAGCGCTGTGCATCGGGGCCACCGGAGGGTGAGTATATAGGTTTTTTTTTTTAACTCGGGCTCATGTATTACTATGGGGACAGGCTGGGCAGGTCGTATACTACTGGGGGCAGGCTGGGCAGGCTGTATTACACAAGGGGCAGGATGGTCTGGCTGTATACACAGGGGGTCAAGGTGTGTGCTGGCTGTATTCTACTGGGGACAGGCGTGGCTGCTGATACTAACGGGGGCCAGCTGGCTGTTATACTACTGGGGGCAGGCTGGCTATATACTACTTGAAGGCGGGTCTGTGATCAATGCATTCCCTCCCACTCCTTCGGTCAATAGGTTTTCCCAGTTTTGGTGGTAAAATTAGAGTCTTGGTTATCTCAGCGGCTTATATCAGTATATCAGTCTAATGGTTGTTAAAGCATATATAAAATGCACAAAAGTGATTCTAAGGTTTACAACAATATTATGAGGCATACAAGAGGGACATGTGACAAAAATATCTTTTAAATTTCCATCTAAACAGAATTTCTCCACTTTTAGTATAATAGCACATATTTATCACAAAATCTGTGTGAAATAAACAGGAAGTTATGAATACATGAATGCAAAACTCAGTGCGATAGTTTATCCTAAGTGTAGAAGGTTAAGAGCTTATTAAGGCGCCCTAGTTGGCATGCATTTGATCTTAATGTCAATCAACAGTCCAATTATTACACAATCTGCAAAGCGAGGAACACATATTCCAAGGACTAAAATGTCACTGTCAATTTTTTTCCCATAGAAGGTGTAATTCCACAAAATATTTGCCTGGTTTGTGGTAGAGAAACTGCTCTCCTGAACAAGTACATGCATTACTTATATTCGCCTCTTTTGTTGTATTTTTTTGTTTGAAAAGGTCACTTTCCATCTGGCTCCACTGTGATCTCCTGGGTATGAAATACGGGAGTTACAACAAAGAACGGAGCAATTCTTTGTTCTAACTGTGGGAGCTATTGTTTCCACAGAGACAACATGGTTCTTCCTTTACGGATGTAGGATGGCACAGCCAAGCACAACAATTACAGCTTTTGACTACCAGTGAAGAAAAGCTTAGAAGTTATGGGGCATGTATACATTAGAAGTTTAGTCCTAGTGCCTCGGCTGGTCTACAATGCATTTTATTGATCTGTCTGGCTTGCTGCTCATCTCTGAGGCATATCTTATTTGGCTGAATTTTTTTTTATAACAATGTTCATAGCCAATAAAAAAGTCACAGAATAAAACAAACAGGCATTGTGGCTTCTGAAAAACTGAGGTGCCGGGGTGGTTGTTAGCATTAAGAACCGTGAAACCGAGTTCAATAAAAAAGGGAATTATTTGGATGAGGTTCAGAGAAGAACAATACAGTATGTGAATAAGAATACCAAAAATGAAGAGAGCGAACCGAGAAAGATTAAGTGTGTGCAGATTTATCTTTGTCTGAAGAATGCGCCATGTTTGGGTTGAGTTTAGGCTATGGCTTTGCTAGTCCTTAGTGAGGGCGATAGTAAGTAATGTGGACGAGGTGATATTTAATAGCTCGCACAAACAGTAATTCCATACAATTACGAACCTGTTGCTGTCTAAGCAATTTTTGGTTTGTCTTTTCATTCTCCTGGCCCTCAGAACCGTAGATGGTTTCGCCCTAGTTTAGCATTCATTTGAACACATGGGTGTAATAATTGTGCAGAATCACCAGGTCTGACCCATACTTGGGAAAAATGCGAATGGTGCTGATTGCCGTCGTTTTTATTTGAATGTGTGCCTAATAAGAGCTTAATAAAACCACTGCACTTTGACAATGAGCAAACAACAACAACAAATGGGTATAAACACAGGGGAAGGAAATAAATTAGATTTAAATGGAACGCCTAGTGTTATTATTGACTATGTTGATCTTGACTCAAAAATAGAAGATAGAATATTATCGAAATATTTTAACATAATTAATCTGGTTTTGGAGGGTGCGCACATTTAACAACCAATACAGTTGTTTAGCGTTGGGTGCTACTATTTTACAGTAATGACGTTAATGCTAAAAATTGGCACAATATTTCCTTACATGGGGAAATTATTATTAGAAATAAAATCCAGTACTCTGTTATTACATTATCTCGAGACTGTGCCCGATTCCTCCCTCCTCTCGGAAACTTCCAGTCTTTTTCATAGAACACATAAAAACATTATAGTTTTTAATGGTGGGGAGTGGGGAGGGGGGGGGGGGGGGATTAGAAATACAAGAACAAAAATGGGCGCAATTATTATACGGCTAGTTAATACCAGGAGGATTTTCCCCATAAACACACATATCATTTATGGGAACCGTAGAGATTAGGAGTTTGAGCAGTGAAGGGATGGTCAACCAAAATCCGCCAGCAATTGTCAAAATTTCAGACCACAAATGTCACGTAGCCTATCATTTTGGCCCTGTTGCCCATTTCCCTCGTTGGGCTCATGTCCCTTTGCTGTGGATTCTATGACCCTGTGAATGAGCTGATTCCCGAGTGCATAAGATAGAGCTGGACCTATTTCTGCTCACTTTTTAAACTGGGAAGCTGTTTGCTTTATTATAGGTGCTTGAGCGGTAACTCACGCCACCGTGTGACAAGATGAGCCAAAAAACAATGAAACTTCACTGCCCTCCTTACGGCCAGATAATAACACCTGTTTAGTAAATATTTGCAGGATATGTTGTTTTTATTAATATAGAGAGTGAATGAAAAAATAATGTTTAATCTCCTTTTAAATTAATAGTGAAACAAAAAACTTTGTTCAAAAATGGGCATGCATTTAAGTGAATTCTCTGTATCTTTATTTCTCTTATTTATTTACAGTCTAAACCAATTCTTATCCCTCCACCATCGATCATAAGCCACATACGTTAGCAAACTTGGTTCTCTGTATATAATTTTTATTAACCTATGGAAAGGGAAACATAAACAAATAAGATGATGGCAATAATGTCATGATGACTATAAAAATGAAAATCCAATATAGATTAAGTAAAGTTTTCATATTGACTCGTTGGCATTTTTGATGTATGACAGCACCACAGTCATTATAAACATATATCACTGTGATTACTCATGCAATTCTCAAGTCACTTGCCATTGTTCATTGCTAAGTTCAAGAGACGAAAAAAGATGTATGAATGGCAGAAATCCAAGTGAATTTGGCTCCATTAATGGCCATTGGACTTGAGTCAATGACGAGAAGACCAGAAAAAAAGAGCTTGTGTTTATAAAAGACCAGTTTTTTTAGAAAATAAGAAGATTCTATTGGATCAACACGCTATTACTTCTTCGGGGTCTCAAATGAGGTTTTCCTTTACTGTTGTACATCGTTTTTTGGATTATTTGTTTTTATACTCCAGAATTATCTCTATTGCTTAAGTGATTAATTTTTATTGAGTTTATCTCTCTAAAACTGTTGTCCAGTCTAAAGAAACATATTCACACAATCAAAATAAGTAAGGCATCCTCCTCCCATCCCTACTCCTCTCCTAATCTTGGCAAGGACAAGAAGACTAAAAATAGGCATGTAATTAGATTAATTTTACGTAGAATCATCAAGGTGAAAAGTTAAGTTTGGAGTAATGTTAGAATCACTGAGACAACATTTATGACAATGTTTAGGATACAATCCTTTGCAGCTGTGCACACAAAAAACAGGATTTAAATTTGTAAATGCCATACAGGCTGCAGGGCATAGACTTTTAATTGGAGCCTAGAGCCGTCAGGTTTGCATATTTATTTAAAGTCTTTGGCTCCGATGACATATATAGAGCTCCAGAGCCCCTCAGGCTTATTGCATAGTTTTAAAAGCCTTTTTTGTAAAAAACGGGCATAAGAAGCTAAAGGAAAAAGAGATCTGCAGAGGGGGCATACACCAGTATGTCAGTGTGCTTGCTTTACAATCCTTCATGGAGAAGGAGACCACCAATGGGTATCTCCCATCTATTAACCCTATGGTCTATGCACAGCTATAATGAGATTGCTGAATGCTGTTACCTGCAACTCAGGTAAGTGTTTGTGAAATGATCATGTACCAATAAACAATCTACCATCAGAAAGTAAAAATAGATATATATAATATATATATAGTTGTAACAGTGTCTGCTCTTAAGATTCCCTCAAAAATATTACTTTGCAATGACTGTAGAATACATTTTCACCTGCGTGAGTCTGGGTGATGAATAAAACTATCCTGAAATGCACATCATTTTGTCTTATTATACAGTTATTTCAGCCTTTTTTTCTGTGTACATAGTTCAATGTAAATTAAGTTAAAAATTTCTCATTTTCATTATCCCATTTGATTCTGCTCTAGAGACATGGTTGTAAATTCTAGCTGAAGAAGATGGGATCTTGAGATTGCAATATTCGTTGATTGTATTAAAACAACAGATGTTTGTCAGCCCCAGTCTGCCTGGATCTAGGAAACCTTGTGTTTCCATCTTTTGAATTATGGTTAGTTGACACAGCGCATGAAGACAAAATTTGTACATATGTGTATTTATGTCCATTGGGTATGCAGAATTTCATATCAGAGCAAATGCTGAGAATAAACTTAACACTCAAAAATGTAATATCACGTTCTTCAAACAAACAAAAATGCCTTTACCATGAAAAACAGGAGCCAACCGCCCCCAAAATAAATATATACCTATACTATGCTGCATCACCATTCTTTAAAGGGGCTGTACAGATTATATTGTTCGGAAAATAGTTGCATAGTGGAGTTTGGTTTGGGCCCTGTTTCTTCTTTGGGCTCATGCCTAACAACTGTGGATTTCATGTGTCCAGTGCATGAGTGACTGCCTACAAAGTTGAGTTAGTAGGATTATTCCTGACATAGGAATGCTTTTGAGGCACAACTAGGAATCAACAAGATTTCTGCTGTGGAAAACAGTGTGATTCCTAACAAAAGATTTTATAGGGCTCACTAGGGTCTCCTAGCCACTAGGAGCATTGGGACTGCCCTTGTAGCTAGGCTATAGATAGAGACATTACTATTGACACAGGGATATTCAGGAATAGGGGCTAATAGGAGTTACTTCTCCTGACTGAAGTTCCAGACTGCTGGTCACCGGGGCTACTCCAACCTTACTTTTCACCTTGTGATTGGTAAGATTGTTTGAATCTCTGGGTGCTGCATCAACACGATTTGTTGATTGTGTGAAGTAAGGTGTTGGCCGCATTCCCCTATTGCAGAACGGTTAAGGAGCTCAGCATTCATCAGTTTGCCCTCCAGTATTGATTTGGCTGGTTAGCATCCAACTATAGGAGATTCCTATAATCTCCGTAACCAATCCACATAAATGACTTAGATGCAAGTCCAAAGAGGAGTACCCCGAAATGAAGCAGGCATCCACATACACTTATCTGTCCATGCTATGTGTCTGCACCGATGGCCTTGAATGCATATGGACTGAAAAACCATACAGGACATTTAAGGAAATTGAATTATAAGTGTACATGTTGTTATCAATTGTTATGGACAGAAGTTATTTAAGAAACTCTTGGACTTGCATCCTATTGTTCATGTGGACTGAGTCATACTTTTTCAGTTCACACTCAAATTCTATTGGAATAGTTCAAGTTCCTATTGACATGGAACAGCTCAAGCCAATCATATGTAGAAGTGGGGTCATAACTTTGGCCAGATGGCTCGTCATATATCCATGTTTGTATTCATTGTTGAAGCATAGTAAATGGTGACTTGCTGAAGATAAGTGTCAGAACCAGAGTGACATAGGGTTGAGGATGTGAGCATATTTTTTTTATATTTTAAACTTGCCTTTTACAGCTCCTTTTGTCTTCTCCTTTTAGACAGGTACAGTATGGCCTTAGTTTTTGAGAATGACACAAATATTATATTTTCACATGATTGTTGCCCTCTGGTTTTATGTGTTGTGATTTAGATGTTTATCACATACAGAAATACAAGTGCAATTATGAGTAACAAAAGCTTTTATTGACAGTTAGAAAGAGTTAATGCAGCAAGTCAATATTTGCACTGTTGACCTTCTTCTCAGGGCCTGCACATTCTCCTGGCATGCCTCATCAACTTGGACAATCCTGATGATAGACGTCTATTCTTGCACAATCAATGCTTGCAATTTGTCACAATTTGTTGGTTTTGCTTGTCCACCGTTCTTGATGATGACCACAAGTTCTCAATGGTATTAAGATCTGGGGAGTTTCCAGGCCATGGACCCAAGATTTCTTTTTTTGTTCCCTGAGCCATTTAGTTATCACCTTGCTTTTGGCAAGGTGCTCCATCAGGAAATGTTTGATCACCCAACTGCTCTGATGGTTGGGAAGTTGCTCTTGGGAGGACATTCTTGTCCATTCTTTATTATGATGTGTTTTTAGGCAAGACTGTGTTGAGAGAGACAATTCCCTTGGCTGAGAAGCCGCCCCACACATGAATGGTTGCAGGATGCTTTACACAGTTGGCATGAGACAAGACTGGTGGTATGCTCCACCTTGTCTTCTCCACAAGCTGTTATCCAGATGTTCCAAACAAATCGGAAAGGGGATTCTCAGAGAAAATGACTTTAACCCAATCCTCAGCAGTCAACTCCCTGTACCTTTGCAGATATTATTTGTCCCTGCTATTTTTTCTGGAGAGAAGTGGCTTCTTTGCTGCCCGTCCTCCACCATTGATGCAGAATGGACTCACCTGCCTGACTGGCTAGCTCCAGATCCGAACCGAAACACTTTAAAGCGATGGTCTGGCACTTGCTGGTCCTTCTGGGCGCCAGGCCCGGACCTTTTGGCAACAAGGAACCCTCTCCTGAATTACCTTGATGATGCGATAGATTGTTGACTGAGTGCAATATTTTTGGCTACGATACTCCTCCCTTAGGCCAGTTTTTGCAGTAATGAGACTGCATGTTTCTTTAGGAGTAACCATGGTTAACAGAGAGAGACACAATGATGCCAAGTACTAGCCTGCCTTTTAAAGTTCCGTGGTGTGATGTCTTAGCTAATCATGAACAGATTGATTTCCAACCCTGTGCTTCAACACCCACACTGTGTTAATCGAGCAATCCTGAAACAATGTTATGCTTCCTTTTAGGAGGCTGAATGCAGTGCAAATTGGTGTTTTGGGAAAAAAGTTCATTTTCAGGCAAATATTGACTTTGCAATTAATTGCTGTTAAGCTGACACTCTTATAACATTCTAGAGTATTGCAATTGCCATTATAAAACCTGATGCAGTAGACTTTTAAAAATACCATTGTGTCATTCTCAAAAGTTATGGCATGACTGTATTATATCTATGGATATGTTACCAATATTTTTACCCTCAAAAACCATTATAATAGAGTAAATTACTCACTGCAAAAAAAAAAAAAACTTACAGAAAAGCCAACACTCCCATTAAGGAGCAATTGAGTAGATACTTTTATGTCCTTGTACTTATTTTGAAAATTGATAAAATGTAGAATTATGGGAAATATCACCAATAGTAGCGATATTGTCAGAGATTGCTGCATATATTTGAATAGATGTGTTAATTTTTTATGTCTCTGTGATTGTCCCTGCCTTGTTTGATATTTCTTTCCAAACGGAAAAAAAATATATATATATATTATGCAATGTTCTGTATTCTACTCAGGTTTTGCAAGCACAAAGTAAAATAAACTATCATTTATACTGTGGCCTATGAATAATATAGTTACTATTGTATTTCTTGGAAGTTTACATTTTTAGTAATCAAAGCATACAATTTTACAGTATCGAATAATATAGAACAATATTTTTCAAATTAGCATAACATGAATTATAATGCAGGAGATTGTTTTCTTTCTAACAACTTCTTTTTTGGCAATTTCACTTCTGTTTAACTGTTCACAATCAAGCAAATACTAACCATCACATGGCTTTTTTTTAATCTCCCCAAGAGGAGCTCATCTTTACAAGCTACAAACTCAGTTATTGTCCACTGTTCCCTTATTACTGGTTTATGCTGAATACCTAATAAGCTGACTGTCCCCTGCAGGACAAATAATAATAGTTTTATTACTTGTTGTAAATGACAAAAATGAAATTAATGCTCTAAATAACAATTAGTATATTAACTATAGCCACTGCATATTGAACATAGTGCAAAATGAGGTTTAAAGGAAAACAACCACTTTAGTTAACAAAAAAAAAAACTACATATAATCACCCTCACTCATTCTAATTCCACCACTGGTCTTCTTTAATGTTGACATGCCAGGATCACCTATGAAAAGACTTCTATTTTGCATCCAGCAGAACAGGGACAAGTTGTCTGGCACTCCGAGCTGCTAATTATGTACACGCTTGCATCTCCTCCCATGTGACGACACCTCCGTCTCCAACCATGGTATAGGGTGGTGGGGAGGTCGTGCATAATTAGCAGCCTGGAGAGCCAAACATCTTGCTAATTGTGCTAATTATAAGTCTTTTTTTAGGGGATCCCGGCGTCTCAACATTAAAGAAGACCAGCTCTGGGATCGGAGGAGCGGGGGCGAGTTTAGTTTGTTTTCTGTTAACTAAAGTGGTTGTTAAAGTTATCTGGAAAGAAAAGTCTATCGTTGATATGTGTTTACTGTTCTCTAGTAAGAATACACAAGGCTCTTACCTAATTTTAGTTGATTAATAGATTCTCTGCCATCTTAATTAAATTTTCTCTTAAGTTTGATTCTACTAATGCAATTCAGACTAAATGTCTCTGGGTTATTGGATAGGGAAGAGATTTCTCACATTCCTTTGCTCTACAATTCATCTTATGTAAAGATAACAGTTAAACTTTTGTCCTCTTACTAAAAATATACAGTTTTATTGCATCTGAAGTGATGCAGCATCTGGCTGCCTACTGCTTGTAACATGTTAATCCTTGTAAGTTCTTCTAAGTAGGAGGCAAGGGAGAGCATTGTTAAGAAGTATTAGTGCAATGTGAATGCTGCCAGGAAGGTTTGCAGTTCACAAGAGGTCAGGCAGCTCTCTTCTTCACATTTGCAGTCAAAAACCTAGGACATACTGTGGCAGATTTACTTACCCGGTCCATTCGTGATCCAGCGGCGCGTTCTCTGCGGTGGATTCGGGTCCGTCTGGGATTCACTAAGGTAGTTCCTCTGACATTTTTTTACAATGTGGCGGTTTTTTTGAATCCAGCGGGTTTTCGTTCAGCCACGCCCCCCTATTTCCAGCGCGTGCATGCCAGCGCCAATGCACCACAATCCGATCGCGTGCGCCAAAATACCGGGGCAATACAGGGAAAATCGCCGCAAAACGGAAATATTCGGGAAAAAGTGAATAGGGCCCTTAGTAAATGACCCCCATTGTGTTCTGCCTGACAGCAGAGCAGACCCCAAAACATTGTGCCCCACTCATTCTGGGAGTGTAGGGTGGTATACTGTGTGTGAAACAGTGTGATGTAGTATTTCTGTAATGGTAAGAATGATATCTAAAAGTGAATTAACAGATCGAGAGTGGATGCATCAACCACACTGCTTTCTGGTGGTGTCTATGAGGGACAATTAACAGTGCTTTCAGAAGCTCTAAAATAATTGAATTTCTTGTGCACTGCAAGAAATTGTGATAAGTTCTGCGGCTCCTTCACCTTAACACCATGTTGGTGCTTTCCTGCTCCATGTCTGCCTACTTTCTAAAAACCTACAAAAAATTTTTTTGCAGGATTTTATACAAAACTAAGCAGGTCAGACCTGTGTAGTTTTGCCGGTGGGTTGGCTGCCCAATGGATATATCAAGAGGTTCTAGCCTCTTGATGTATCTTTCAGGAGAGGAATGGGGGAATGGCCTTTATGATATGCTGGCTTATGAGTCGGCATCTAAAAGGACAGCATAACAATGAAAACTTTTAAAAGCATGTATCTGGTGTTATATCATTTAACATTTTTTAAAATTTGCCTTGAATTGAAGGTTTTTACTATCAGTAGAGACTTTGTAGGTTAGCTAACAATAGTTCAAGGTATTCATGTAGCACAAATCAATTAACAAGGTCTTCCCAAACAATAAAACACTCAGTACAGGATGGTTATGGCTTCATTCTTATAAAAAATCCCCAGGCTCATGTGTAGCACATTTATATATGTCCCCCTGAGAGAGGAGGCAGGAGCTGACTTTATTTAGAAATCGATTCATAAATTAGGGAGCAGTTGTAATCAATGACAGCGGAGCACTTTACCCTGGGAAAAGTTCAATACTCTAATGACAAGCTGAAAGACACAAATATTGAGAAATGATTGCCTTATGAGGATGTCTGCTATGCACAATGACCTTGAGAGACTAATTTCACATTGTCATGTTCCAACAGCGCATTGTAATTACAACGTAAAGTACAATGTATTCTTTTGTATGAGATTTGAGATATTATCTGAATAAGCAGTGAAATATTACGCTGGAAAATTCCTTATAATAATATAAATAATAAGTATACTGTAATAATAAACAGCACAATTATTATAGCAACTATTGTTAATAAAAGTTGGTGCAATCTGCCAGGGCAGTGCAGGGGGCGCCAGATTCCTGGAGAACATGCAACATAAATCCAGAATTTGGCGCACCCGGCAAAATACACAAGCAAACTGCACATAGTACAGTTTGCACAGTTTTTGATACATGTGGGCCACATGTCGTCAGCCTCTGAGGTTCAATAAACACCTAATAAACTCAAGCAGGAAACGGGCCTGCTTCAAAATTTGCAGCCCAGGCATTTGGAGCATACGCCCCTGGGGATCCAACATGTATATGAATCCATAGGATGCATGCTAGCCAGTGAAACAAGGGCAATCACTTGTCCCAAAACAATGCACAGAACAATTGCAAATACATCTTCTACAAATACATTTTTTTACTATAGGTGAATTTTTGGTTCACATAACTGGATATGCCCAGCCAATAAGGAGGTCCCAACTGTATACAAAATTCCTAAAGCCTGTGATAAGTGACCAATTGTTTGATGTCCCCTTCTTATCTAAATGGTGTCCTGTTTAATTTCTAAAATACCTATGTAATTTACAGAGTCAAATACAACATTTAAGAAAGGTTAAGAACGGAATTGGTGTCTCCACACACTAAGCAATAGGTTGTTATGGAGGTAGGTCCCAGAAAAGTAAAATTATGGGGCCCCCACTGAAAAGTATTCATTTTTAAATTCACATTTTACATTGCCTAATTATAGGACCAAAACCAAACATGGCTGCACTGTGTCACATAAGCAGATTTACATGTAGCACCTCTATGTGCATATTTATCACATATAGGGGCAGATCTATCAAGCAGTCTGAAAGTCAGAATTTTTCCAGTTGCCCACGGCAACCAATCACAGCTCAGCTTTCATTTCACCAGTGCTCATGAATATTTTAAAGGGGAGCTGTGATTGGTTGCCATGGGCAATTGGAAATATTCTGACTTTCAGACTGCTTGATAAATCTGCCCCATAATCACCAAAAATGCATCATGAACCATAGCTATTATAAAAACCATCCTTTATTCTAAATCAGTTCATAAAAAAATCCAACAAACTTATACAAAAGGACCCACAAATATGACAATTCATATAAATATAAATGTATTGCACAATTACTAAAGAAGATATTCACTAAAGAAGATATTCATCCTGGTTAGATCCACACATGGCACACCCAAAAACTTGCAAAAAATATATAAAGTGGCTATCTGACACTGTAAAATTTCTAGGACAGTGATGGCAAACCTTTTAGACATGAGTGCCCAAACTACAACAAAAACCCACATATTTTTTGCAAAGTGCCAATGCAGTAACTTATTACTCCCTGTTCTTTCACAATTGTATAGGCACCTGGGGACACCAATACAGTAGAGAGAAGGAGAAGAAGTTTGGATTATCATTGTAGCTTCCTTCTGGGGTCTTAGGCTGCATGGGACTGCAAGAGGCCTTGAGTCTTGTCTGGGGAACCTTGCCCTGTGGTGATAGCAAGGATGCCCATATACCCATGCCATAGGTTTGCCACCACTGTTCTAGGACATCAATAAATAGCATATAGCTAACCCCCAAATGGCTTCTACTTGTAGTTATTCTAAAATATGGGAAGTGGCAGGGTAAATAGACAATACGCAAACATATATTAGAAGTAGTACAATTTAAATCAATAACAAAACCTAATCCATTATTAATGGTCCTAATGAACTGGCCAGGAACAAACCGTGATGCACACTTCACATAAGAAAGCTTCCCCAGGAGGTTGTAAGAGTGTAGCAGGTAAATCCCAATCAAAACGATTAAATAGAAATGGATCAGTCTGGTCTATTATATGCAGGAGTCAGGATCAGAGGAACACTGCAAGGGAAATAAGCATATAGTCAAGATACAAGATACTGTAGCCCTGTGCTGATAAGTTGGACCTTGATAGCTCCTGCCCTGATTAGGGCAGTCCCAGAATTGACCCTGTAAAGCTGGATGGCACTATAGTCACCCTGTATATCCTGACACATTTCTGTAGAGGAACAAGTCCCACTCTGTCATCATTGGATAAAAAGTGAAACAGAAGGAGAGGACTGCTGCTAGCATCATCTATACAGTGGTATTGGGGTGTAACTAGCCAATGGCACAGAGTTGTCCACGCAACTTCTGATCATTGTTCCTAAATTAAATAATAACTTTAGGTCAACTGTATATCTATTACTACCAAAAGTCATTTATCCCTTTCTTACTGTGATATCCATAACATTTTTTCACCCATTCACCAATGAGTTGCACCCTTGTGTATTTACAAACACTCAAGGACACTCTGCAGGAAATGGTGTACAAGGATAGCCCAAAGGTCATATACCCTAGAGAGAAAGTAAATTCCTGATACTCACAACTGATGAATAAATCACTCCTTCTGACAAAACATCAGATAAAGCAGGACACCCATTGGCTGGTCCTCAAGCCTTTGTCAACTGCTATCTAATATATAAAGCTGAGTAAATGTGTGTATGTATATATGTATCCACTAAAGTAATCTGCACAGTCACGTTTACAGCCACCAAATTTTGCACAGCCGCTCTCTGTGACTCAGCAAACATCATAGAGTAGGTAATCCGTAAAGACAAATGAAGACAAGAGATAGCGGCACTCACCCAGGATTCTTCTTTATTCCACTTAATGCATAAGACAGGGAGGTGCAGCACAAGAAAGACTTCGGCGACGGGCCGTTTCGCGCACTCCTGCGTTTCATCTAGCGACGGCTAGTCGAAGCGCAGGAGAGCCCTTGCCATCAACCAGCCAGCTGACCTGCCAGTCTGATTGGCTGCCATGCGCAACTAGGACAATTCTGCTCTCAGACATTTTTGATAAACCCGCCATAGACAAAATGACAGTCAGAGACAGCTACAGAGACGGTCATAGTCAATCGGGACAATCAGAGACTAAGACGGTCAGTGCCATAAACGTTAAGAGACAGTCAGAGAGAGAGAGAGATAAAGACAAATAAAATATTTTTTGTTAGCTCATTCCATTTTGTTATACTGTAGCTTAGAACAAGAGCTACAGCTAGTACAACATAAATCAAAGCATTCAATATAAACAAGTTATTCTGCCCCTTACTGTTGATGGCACACTTTTCTGGGTGTGCTCTAGTGAACCATAGCTTAGTAACGCTCTAAGTGGGAGTCTAGAAATAAAGGGAGAGTAATCACATTACTACAATAAGTATACAGTAAACAAAAAACTGACATATAATGTATGTATAATCCTTAAGAGGAAGAAATAGAACACATATGATTAACATTCAGGTCATATTAGCAATATCATATTCCTGGTTTAGTCCTTCCAAGGTGTCCAAGATATGGATTCAATATGTCTCCCGGCATTGTACATTGAATCATTGATTCTTTTCTAAACTGGATCTCAATATGGTCAAACTTCCTTCTTCTATGTCTTCAATGACTACCCCAAAACCCTTATATTCATATATACCTTGTCTGTCACTCATGAAAACAGTATAAGTAGTTTGCGCAAGTCCCTTAAGGAGACAAAAATTGCTGGATATTGTAAAATTGACCCTTCAATAGCAACAGAAATGCTTGTTGTAATTATAGTACAGCTATACCACACAGTAAGTATACATGTCTCAGCATGGTATGTATTACACCACACAGTAAATATAAATGTCTCAGCATGGTATGTAATTTACCTTTATTTTCCGAATTCTCTTAATCTTTATTTCTGTTTTACCTCTTGGACTGCGACCAGCCCTTGAGAATTGATTGTCAGCATTTATTTGAGAGATGTCTCTTCCATAATATAACTTTTCCAACAACATCAACATTTTCCCTGAATTAATTGATTTCAGTGAGGATCACTTAACAGGGTCATATAAGTGTCATATTCATGAATCCATAAAACTACGCATTATCTTGGATATTTTCTATAATACGAGAAGATACGTCTTTGAGTCTTTCAATTAACATAACACTTTTTGGACTGATGTTCGTCCTGGCCTCTGAAATCTTATCAGCCTTTAGTTCAAGCATTTTCCCGCTTGCTCACCTTGTCATTTAGCGTGGCATTAAAAACATGACAAATCGGTGGTGTTCAAGTCAACACATTTTAAATGGCTGAGTAAGATTCAATCATCCTATTATTGCCAATGTAATAATTGTCCTACAAAGAAAAAAAAGAACACACAGCAAGGAATAACCCAGTTGCAACTCTTTAATTGCATTTCAGGCTTGCCGCTCTGTAACATCGTAATGATTCTTGATTGCACCAAGGAAGAAGAGGCCTTCTCAATAATAACCCTCCTAGCACCCCACAGGAAGACGCTCATTATACATTCTAATTAAAAAAGCCATGGGAGATTCTATCACAGAGCTCACTGTACTAAAAATTGATTTTGCTCACTAGGCTTGGAAAAGGAGATGGCGCCGGCTGTTAACTCCCCCTTTGTAATTATAATCCTACTAATAAAATAAATTAACAGCCGGGTTCGGAATGATAGAGCGCATCCCATCTGACTGCTTCATTGTGATGCCACTTAATAGATGGTAAGTTCCTACAGCTACATGATAGTCCCTTTGGAAGAGGAAGCCTACTGTGAAATTTTGTAGGAAACCGTGACTGCTCCAAGGGGGACCCTTCTGGTTCACGCCTGTATGTGACCTTAATCAGCTACAGCATGCTTACTAGCTCATTAGCTCAATGGATGTTATTACTCTTAATAAGCTTCAGTATTAATTACATTATGGCATTTATACATTAATATGAGCTTTTTTCATTTATTGAATTTTTCATAAACCGAAGCTTTGAATTCCAAAAAGTTTTCATATATGACTGGTTTTATGCCCATTGCAGGGGAATGTTTGTCCTTATTTAACACAACTAACATAAAAGTATATAAAGTGATTTGCTTTTTTTCACTATGATGAGCTTATAAAGTAGATGTAAAGACCTTGGGATAGCTACATCTCTTATAGATAATAGCACTTGTGTGGCATTCATTGGAAAAATCCAGTGCAGAATAGATATGTTTATGAAATATATTTATGATATAGAGGTTTTATGCTTTTAGCAAGCAAACTGTACTGTGCATAAAGAGGTAAATTGTGTAATTAAGACATAAAGCAGAATATTACAGGCCAACTCAGGCAGGGGCAGACTGCCAGGGGCCCTGGGCTGTATGAATATTATAACTACACTTCTGGAATTCACTTCTTACAAATTTTACTAGAAGCTTCTTGGGGAATGGATGATGTGTCTTTTTCACCTGCTTTCATTCTGCAGTTTCAGCACCTTTGGAGGACCTACAAGGGTCCTAAAATAACTCTTGTGTATATATGCATTGAGAGCATGAATAGATGTACAGGGATGCCATGATGAAGGATTTTTTCTGAAACGCGTAGGCATTTATGCTGTGTATGTCTGTGTTCTCCAATATGTTCATCTGCCTCTGTGAAGTTTTAGAGAATATGAAATAAACTGCTACGTTTCTACTAATCCTGGATGGTTGTGTGAAGCTGGATTTGCTACATGTTTTTACAAGAATTTCATGGGTGAAGGTCTTTCTCATAAAATTTGCTGGGTAGTTTGGGTGGCCATGGACCCCCTAGAAGGCTTGGGCCTGGCTACCGTCCAAAATGCCTATATCATATATAATCCACTACTATATACAATGCAATGGCAAGCTAACATTTTGGTTTGTAGATTACAAGAAGATTGGACAAAAAAAATTAGTTTTTTATGGTACATGTGGATGGGTTTGTTTCTACCACTTCTTCACATGATTTTACTGATCTTATCAGAGTTTAGGTTGATTTAGAAAATTGTACAAAATATCTGCTATGAGCAAGGAGAAACATAGAAATCACGGGCCCCATTGCAAAAGTCAGTGGGAGGGATTTAGTATGTGCTGTGGCCTGGTACGTCAGCGTGTGATGTTATCCCCATCCCTCCTATCATACCAGATTTATTTAGAGGATCCAGCCTCCTAATATATTTGGCATTTGTACCCGGCTCTGGCTACTCCACTCTCAGTCACAGCCCCCTTTATACCCCTCCTCCCTGACATAAAGTTAAAAACAGTGGAATTGTCTGGTTATACACCAACAATTGTAGCTATTTAGGGCTTGTATGTCAGAAAAACTCTGATAAAACTCACCTAGTTTTTCTATATCTATATATCTAAAGCGTTGATTAAATATTGTTTCTTGTGTGCAAATTGATACTGATCAATCCCAACTGATAGATCCCGTGATCCCACATGTAATCTTTAGGAAAAATATGTAAAGCAAAGACTAGTAGTTTTTCTTCCAAATATTGGTTTGATAACAACATTGGTTTGGAGACTTTTTGGCAAGAATTTGTAGAAAAAAAAAGGAGAAAAAAATGTGCAATGGATTGCATAATTTTAAAACTTGGGTTTTCGGGGGGTGTCTCCTAAATTCGCTACTTTTTGATAAGTTGCACTTCATACTATGGATTAATCCACCTAATATTACATTTCATGCTATGTACATGGTCGATAATTCAACAGGAAGCACCTGGTGTTGTCATTTTTTTAGGTGCCGATTCCAATCAACCCTTCGCAAAGTGCCACTTGTACTCTGCACAGCTGCACATATATACTCGGAAAAGCAACAGATTTGAACTTTGTTTTCCTTTTTTTTGCATGATGAGCTAAAATGTATTTGTAGTTCACTTTTCATCAGCTGAGAAAATGGCATTTTCTATAAAAGGTGATGTTTTTCTTGTACGTTAGATATACTGCAGCTGTGAATGTGAATCAAGATTTTACAGTGTACAATGGCACGTCAATATGATTTAAAAGCACAGAGTAACTATTTATTAAAATTCTATATTTAGGGCACCTGAAAGCATTCACTAAAGTACATTTGAACTAAAAGCAAGTAGTAACATACTGTGGAAAGCTATCAAAATGTTATGGCTAGTATGATAAGTTCAGAGAAACATTCCCATCATGTATCTGTCAGAAGAGAAAATGACACGGTAATGGCAACATGTACTTGTCACAAAGGTCCTTCACTATGTGCTAGAGCTTAGAGATCAATAATTTAGGAAATGTTAAAAGTTTTCTGTTTTGCCCACAAAAATGATTACCTTAGGAAATGTTAAAAGTTTTCTGTTTTGCCCACAAAAATGATTACCATAAATACTCGAGTATAAGCCGACCCAAGTACAAGTCGAGACCCCTAATTTTACCACCAAAAACTGGGAAAACCTACTGACTCAAGTATTAGCTGAGGGTGTAGGATTCAGCCAGCCCCAAGTAGTTACCAAGAGCCAGCCCCATGTCGTAATACAGCCGCCCCATGTAGTTATAACAGCCAGTCCAAGTGTATACAAGCAGCCCTAAGTGGTATACGCCACCCCGCAATAGTATACATACAGCCAGTCCCATGGGTATACAGCAGCCCCAAGTAGCATACAGCCACAAGCCCATATAGTAATACAGTCCACCAGCCCATATAGGAGACAGGCCAGCCCAGCCCCGAGGTGATACACCAGCCATCCCATAAGTATACAGCCATAGCACCCCCTTACATATACCAGCCATCCGCCCCCATTAATTAAGCACATTCAAAAATAAACGTATACTCACCTTCCACGATACTCACCCGATTCTCGGCGCGGCTCCCTATCAGTACCGGCCAGCGGCTCCCGGCGGTTCTTTGTTTCTTCTTTTCTAGCCAGCGTAGCTTTATCCCCCCCGAACAACACGTGATTGCGCGGTGTCGCTGCTGATTACGTCATAGTGAGCGCCGGCGGGGAGATCGCATGGACGTGACTCAGCTGGCAAGAGAAGAAAGAAGACAGAAGGCGCCACCGGGGATCGAGAGTCACCGCCGAGGATCAGGAGCCGGCTCCGGGGATGGGGGTGAGTATTGCCGGAAGGTAAGTATTAAGTTTATTCTTTTAATGTGCTTAACATCGGGTTCGGGATCGGGAGCCGACGCCATTTTTAACAGTTAATACCCTGAGTTTTTATACTTCCCCTTCCTTCTCCTTACCCTACACCCTACTGTCTAGTCTTCTTTCTGTGCTAACCCTATAGGCTCCTTTATAAGACTGATCCCAAGTGGTAATTATGACCTTTATTTACCCTGATATTGTTTATATTTCCCTTATTCCATAAAAATATTTGTAATTTGTCAAGCTCTGGCATTCCTTGGACCACTTTTGGAAGCCTATTTTCACAATACTAAAAAGAAGAAACCTGTTGTTTCAGATATGCTGTGATCAAGTCATTTAGGTCAAGGAAGAAACTACACTCCTTATGGATTTCTAAAGGATGAGACTTAAAGAAGACCTTTCACCAGAATTTTACCTCCCAAACCAACAAGGCCTGTTGATAAACGATTACAAGTAGAGATGGGCGAATTTTTAAAAAATTCGATTCGCAGAGTTGGCCGAATTTTCCGACAAAATGCAATTAGACCCGAATCGAATCATGGCGAATCACGTTAAAAAACAGGTATTTCCTGGGTGCAGAGAACATGTAGGGTGTTGTAGAACATTGTGCCATGCTCAAATATGCACGAGGGAGAAATAGTTTGGTCTTCAAACAATGCTGTGTTTTTAGCATGACCACACATGAACAGCTGCCGCTCTTAGAATCACTTACACTCTTCATTTCAGGGCTCTTACGGGGCCAACTTGGACTAATAAGTAAAGCGGAAGTGACATGCGCTGACAAGTAGTAAGTCCTGTGCCAGCTCAAAGGACTCAGCTGAGGCCAAGTACACATAACATTAAGGAGTGCACTCTTTTTACACTGACATCAATGATCCCATTAGATATGAACAGAACCTGTTCTGTTAATGTTGATACATGTAGAAACCCCTCAAAGAGGGAGGGAGGGTGTCAGCAGTAATTTTGCATTGATGTCTCTGATTATTTTGCCTTCTTTTTCATCCGTCAGTGTCTGCTTTCAATCGGTTAATAACTATCAGTATTGATAGAGCCAAAAACAAAAAGGAGTTGACCAAAACAGAGATGACCAGTAAAATGGATATTTGCAGTCCTTTGTTCTGTATCCACTCTGCTTTTGGCTATCAATCCTGAAGTTTTCATTCCTTTTGGAATGAAGGGGAAAAACCAAACATATGGAAAATGTCATAGAGGGTGGGGAGGGTGAATGAAAAAACGTATTATGGAAATCCAAAACCTCCTGTTCTAAGGAGAACAGCGGGTCAGTTGGCAGCCGATGAGTAGGCCACCAGAGTGGCACAATGACAGAACCGGGAGCATGGTGGCTACGCAGCAGCTGAGGTCAGAGAGTGGCACAATGACAAATTCTGGAGGTGGCAAAGAAAATGGTAGCCACAGTGTGGAAAAATGATAGAGTGTGGTGGTGGCGGCAGAGAAGCAGAGGTAGAGAGAGTGGGCACAATGAAAAATTCTGGGAGGGGTAGCAGCAATGGTAGCCACAAGTGTGGCACAATGACAAAGTGTGGATGTGACAGCAGCAGCAGAGAGGTGAGAGAGGGGCACAATCACAATGTGTGTCAGAGCGGCAGCAAGTGTGCGTAGCCGAGCAGGCGCAGCCAGGAGTAGCACAGCATGAGGCCACAAAGTAGCACATGAATAATAAATTTAGTGGGGGCGGCAACATGGTGGCCACAGTGTGGCACAATGACCACGTGTGGAGGGTTGCCGGCAGCAGGAGATGAGAAAATGGCACAATGACAAAGTGGGGAGGTGGGTGACAATTCCAGTCCCTAGTAAACATGAGGGGAGGCAGATGGAGCAACTGGGCCGAGATATGTGTAATCAGGTGGGTGGTGGAGAAGAATCGAATAGTGGCTGGATTAAAATCCAGACTCATTTCTCAATGTTGGGGGGGGTGCGTCATGGCTGATCTAATCTGATGTATAAGGCATTGGTGTGTTTAAAATCCTGGCCGATCCCGCACTGAGCATTCTTTACAAAGATCAGTCTCTCCACGTTATGGTGGACAAGTGCATTTTCCTTAGGGTACAATGGCCTCCGCCCGCACTGAAACACCTCTCTGATGCCACAATAATGCCAGGCGGACACAGCTTCTCTTTAGCTAACTCTGAAAGCCGCCACAAGTGGTAGAGATAGGTAGAGTCTATCCAAGTAGGCTAAAACCTGCTGGTGCAGGGTCCTGCTCCATTGTCGTGTCTGCTGTGACAGGCTCCCCTCCCACTGGCGGGGGAAGGAGCTGTCATTATTAAGAGATCCAGACTAAGATGTTGCTGATAGAGCTGCTACTGGTCCTATCCCCCCCATCTCCCCACAGCAGCCGTGGCAGTAGTACATGAGCGTTGACTGCCAGGAATCCCCTGGTCAGACCTGACAGTGGATGGACAATGGCAGATGTCATTTGGGAGGAAGTGGATGACCTATTCCACCAATCGAGAACCTTTGGGTTGTTGATCAACACACTGCCGCTAGATCACACTGGAAGTTTTGGCCTCAGAGAGTCACCCCTGCTGCGACATCCCCTTACTGTGCTGCGAACTGTGCCTGTTCCACCTGCCACCTCTATGTCTGGCATATTGGTTAATTAACTATGTAGATTTGACACATATTTCTTTAGCAACAAAAAATAATTGAAATTTGGGGTATATAATCAGCTACTGAGTACAAGTAGCTAGATGCTAGAGACATAACATGCAGTGTGAAATGATTTGATTGCAAATGGCCGTCTGTTTTTATAGGGCTGTGACATCACATAAGCCTGCTGGTTGCTGATTTGCTTAAATGTCTGCACATGTGATCAAGGGTATTCCTTTCTTCTTCCGGAAGTTCTCTGCCCCATGTAACACGTTGTGCTCACAGCCATTTTGCTAATAAAGGGGAAAAAATAATTTGTTCCCATGAATCACCTTAAACTTCGGATTGTTGCCGAACCAAAGTTTTCCTGAAATTCGAAACGAATTCCACTTTGTTCGAAAATATTCGCCCATCTCTAATTCCTCCCTATACCACCTAAAATTAGCACTGTACCTTGATTAAAACCTGTTTTTCTGATATGCAGATTAGCATACTTGACTCTTTTATCCTGTATATGACTCTTGTTTTCTCCTGGGCTGCTAATGCACCAATCCCCCTTATTTTGACTGACAGCTTTGACAAATCTCAGGTACTGTCCTGCCTTCTTGTTCCTCTTTGACAGGTCTCACTGCTAGAAAATGCTGCTGTATGAAACTAGTACTCAGGCACTGTCTGCCAATATTCAACTACAGACATATAAAGCTCTTATTTATAGGAAATATTGTGTAAAATATTTTACATGGTACCTTGTGTTGCATTGATGTCATGTGACCAAGTTGATGTCATCTAAGGTCTTTTTCCCCCTAACATTTGCCATATCTACCTTACATAAGTACCTGATCACATGAGATCACAGCATGTCTCCATAGTGGATGGGGAGAACTAGAAGTTAATGGAGGCATGCAAGGATTTCATATGATAAGATACATACATGAGGTAGATATGGTACATCTTATGGTGAACAAGACCTTAGATGTTTGAAGTCATCAATGGCACCTAAATTATTGCGTCACACTGTTTTTTTTTGACACATTTGTATATTTGTGCTTATATTTGTGACTTGTTCACTAGCCTAGCAAAGTTAGCCATGAAAGAATAATTCAGTATTGTGTCTGATAAATCTTTAAAATTCTGATGTTTTGGCCAAATCATGATTAAAAAGTCACAAATAAACTTCAGCCCTGATCCGGCTTAGGAAAAACTTTAGAAGAGATTGCAGAAAAGTTTGCCACTTTTGTGGAACTTTTTAATGCAAGTCGCTAAAACCCCACGGACTCAGCTGCTTCACATATCAACTTTTAAGGTGAATCAAACAAATGCAAAAAAATGGAAAAATCTTAAAAAGACACTCACAAATATCCTGACTAAAGATAAATGACCCCTCCTATAAGTGACATCAACTTCATATGTCAGCGTTCTCAATTTTAAGTCTGTTCATTGTCTATATTTGATTTTCACATGCAAGGCACGAATTCTGGGAAACCAGAAAGTGAGAGTACTCTTAAAGATTAAAAATGTAGCAAAGTATAAATATTTCAAATACCCTAGGGCTGGCATATGTACTGTCTTTAAGCAGACCTTTTTTGATCTGAATCTGTTGTTGCTGTTATATTGCATCAATGTTTTCCCAGCTTCGAAATCTTCCACTTCACCAGAAAGCCCCTAGTTGCGGGTTGAATCCTCTTGTCTAGAAGGTGAAAAGGGATACTTATATCTGTGTGTTTTACTTCGACTTTCCTGGTGTTTATCTTGGTTTTTTTTTTTTCTGGTAAAGTTGAAGTAATGTTTTCATCATATCCTGAGTGCCAGGATTTGTAGTGTGAAAGTCTGGAAGAGAGAGAAAGTTTATCAAAGGTTTTCATGTTTTTGTGTTTCCATTTATGACATAAAATATCTGACACGAATCACAGTTCTCCAAATGTGAGCAGATTGGGGGGTACATTTTGTTTTGGATGGTGCAGTATGAGTAATCTCACAGGGAAGCTCCCCTTTCACATAGATTTTGTCTAGCTGATCTTTTCCTGCATGTAATTGACTTTATTTTAGAAAAGTATTTGTGATTATTTCTCTCTGTTTTGGAAGTTTAAAACATTTATCGTTTTCTTTTTTTCAGTAAAAAAATGCTAAATACTTTTGCTGAAAAAATTAAAGACCTTTGGGCAGATTTATTTGCAGATTAATTTGCCTCCAAACTGTGATGAACATGGGTCATTAGACACATTTACAATTAGAATGACAAAAGGGGTGTGTCCTCTGAAAGGGGGCATGGCCTCATTAGAATAGTCAGTGCTCCAAAATTTATGAGAATGCCTAAGAATAATGGCACCGCTTTCTGGCGAAAACTAAGCCACCTAATAGAAATATAAGGCAGCTAAATCTGTGGGGTTTTGTAACAAATTATTAAAAAGTTGTACAAAAGTCGCAAACTCTTCTAGGGGTTCTCAACTTTCTAAAGTTCTTCTTATGCATGATTGGAACTGGAGTTTATTTGAAACTTTTTAACCACGATTTGCTCCAAAATTATAGATTCAAATTGAAATCAACGCTGAAATATTCTTGCACATCTAACTCTGTTTGGCGACAGGAAAAGTCACAAATATACAAATGCACCAAAGCGAAAAAAGCCTAAGATAAATGACTAAAGTCTAAATACATTCCCCCAATGACTGTTAGGGTAGTTACAAGATTGCAGTTAAAAATTTAGTCCAAGTGTCATTTCAATGTAACAGGGTTGGACTGTCCACATGTCACGTCAATACTGAGCTAAAGGAAAATATTTGCCTTATACTGCAAAACAGCTGTATTGCAGTATATGGTAGAATTGATCAGCTCCCATAGGGATAAAGTATTTTGAGCGGTTTTCAAATATAGACAAAAAATGTACAAAGGCTAAAAATGCAAATTCACCCTTTTTTCTAGAACTGATGTAAAAAAAATGTAAAACCAGTTATTCCTGGCACCACGTAAAAATTAAAAAGTTATCAAAGCTCATACAGTGCCCAAAAAGATAGCAATGAAAACATTAGCTGCCCCCCCCCCCAAAAAAAAAACATCTTACACAGTTCCATGCAGCAAAGTATGAAAATGTTATTAGTGTCAGTATATTTCAGTTTCTGCATTCATTGACATTCTGGGGGATATTTATCATACGCTGGTGCTCGTGCGTTAGCGTGTGATCGCCCCGCCGCTGCAAATTCGCAACCCGATACATCAAGAGGCATCTGCCTCTTGATGTAACGGGCTGCCAGCATGGTAGCGTTATCCTATGCCAGGCAGGGCGCCGGCCCACTCCCGTCCGGCCGCGCCCCCCCTTCACGCCCCTTCACGTCCCACTGGCGTGAAGGTGGCAGATTGGGGAAAATAATCGCAAAAGCTAGCAATATGCTAGCATTTGCGATTATTTCAGGGCCTCTGCGCCACTGGCGGTGCGCAGAGGTCCTGATAAATATGCCCCTCTGTGTGAACTTAGATCTACATGTCTGTGGCCCATATTTAAAACAGGCGCAGTTTGAATAATAAATCTGGGCCAATGTGTTTTAATAGTTTTTATTTTTTGTCTGTGATATGATTTGTTATATTACTTCATAAAAATAACTCAACTCTTATTTATTAGGGCGATTGCACAGTGGCCCACATTTATCAAAAACAGTGCAAACTGTACTAGGTTCAATTTTCCTATAGTCTGTGCAGGATGCACCAGATTCATGAATCTGCACTGCTGCGACATATTCTCTTGGTGCACTTTGTTTATGCTTTAGAATTGTGGCGTGGACAGAATTGTGGCGCACGTCAATAACACAAGTGGTGCACAGTCTGACTAAGCATAACAGGCATCTTTTGGTCCACATTTTTTCTGTCTTGTTGGACACAACACAAAACTGCAACACAAAACTGGCGCAGACACTTAATAAATACATGTGCAAGCAGTTTACAATTTTTTTTTTTGTGCAAAGGCAGAAAACTGGTGCAAACACTTTAATAAATGTGGGCCATCGTCTTTGTTTTTTGGTAGTAATGTCAGTAAATGGCAAAAGGAAGAATCTTATTTTTTGCACAAAAGGTTTTAGCTTTTTAAAAGCTGACCAAGAGAATAAGGAAGTGGTGTCACTTTCAACACATAGTGAATGCCATAAAAACAGAGCTCACAAGAAAATAGTACAAAAAACAATTTTAATGTTCATTTCATCAGATTTTTCCTGCTTCCCAATAAACTGTATATTAAATACCCTCACTAGGTAGTACAATTTGTTATGCTGAAAAACAAGACCTCATATAGCTCCATACACAAAAAATATGTATTTTTAAAGGAAATCTACTACTAGCTGGTAGACATATTAAACTACAAATAATGATGTTAATCCCGGCGGTGGTCTTCGGTAAAATTGACATCACATAGAAAACAAACTTATAATAAGCAGCACGGAGCACTGGGACAAGATGTCCGGCATTCCGGGCTGCTAATTATGTACACCTTGTGTTAATTATAAGTTTCCTCTCTATGTGATTCCAGTGTATGAAGCTAAGAGAAGGACACGGCTGGCATGAACATCAAGAAGAGCGTAGGTAAGTGTTTGAAGTTATTATGTCTACCCTCTATTGGTAGATTTCCTTTAAGGGAAGCAAAAAAATGGAAATGCAAAAACAAAAAATTGCATTGGCATAAATGGGTTAAGCTCCACTGTATATCTTTATTTTAAAGACATTTTTATTGTTTAAATTATAATATAAATTGCATATAGTATCTAATTTTGTATGATACCACAGTGACATCACAGAATTCCCTATCCATATAAAAATACTATTCACCAAGTATCATATAAATAGATAGAGGAATATTGGGTGCAAAGTGTAATGGCCGTACCTGCCCTCTTTGGGCCTGCAGTTCTCAATAACAGACAGGTCGAATGATCTTTTTTTTTGTGTTTGGCAGTTGTAAAGTGGATAACGGCAGCATTATAAAACTCTAAAGCCATTTTAATGTCAATAAGGCACAATAAAACCATCTTCTTACTGGAACTGGCGGAGACCTGATATAGAATCATTGCGGCTCACTGCAGAAAAAGTCAAAGGTTCAAATCAAAGCAATATAAATATTCTGGGTAATACTCTTCAACTTGCCAAGACATTAACTGACCCGAGAAAGATCAGGTAGAGGTCAGAGCGAAGGTCCTTCATCTCGGTGCTACAGAGTCACCTGCATTAATGTCACACTCCTTAACAAGAATACGGCTAAATATATAAAAATGTTTGTACAAAGCCAATGTCTTATTACTAGTCAAAATGCCAGGGTTTCAATTTGTGATGAAAAAAAAAGCCATAGCCACCAGCTAGAAATACCGTATCATTTATTGATGATGTCTGCGGAGCAAAATTGTCTCACACAATCTCCCAAGGTGAAAATGCCAAAGCTGTTGAGAGGAATCCACATTACTCCATGTACATTAACCAATACAACCTGTCACATGCATCCTGCCTCATTTATCTCCAAGTTAGAACGCTACAGAGCTTCGGAGGTATTTCATCTGCTGTTGTTACATTCCGTTTTGTGTTGTGGACATTTACATTTAGTTGACCTTTGAAATGCTATACACTGCAGTATGCAGGTAAAACACATAAATGCACAGTATTTAAAGTGAACCTGACATTTTTGAACATGATATATTATATGCAGCACAGCCTGGGACGTCATTATGAGGGAGGCAAACTGGGCCATTGTCTACAGGTATCCCCAACTAATGGCTTTTCTGCACATAACTCCGCATATAAGAATCAAATGTATTGACATTTTTAAGAAACCAATACAAATAATTCAGAGACCAGCGCTGAAGGGTTTCATTACACCTGTACTGCACCTGCATGGTGGAGGTCAAAGGCAGGGGCAAAACAGTTTACAAACAGTAGTATGGTGTGTAATGTGTAATATGGGATGGTAGGAGAATTGTATAGGAGATAGATGATAGTGAGATGTATGATAAAAGATAAATATGAAAGATGATACAGATTTATAGATAGATTCATAGATGCATAAATATAAATCTGATTGTATAAATATAGCTAGACATATGATAGAAGATACATAGAGAGATAGATATAGTAGAAAAGAGATAATAGATGGATAGATAAGAGATGGGAGATAGATAAGTAGACAGAAGACTTATAGATAAATAAACAAAAATATAGATATATAAATGGCTAGATAGACAGATATATAGATGGGAAATAGATAAATTATAGGAGATAAATAGCTAGACAGATAGAAGATAAATATATAGGGGCGAGCTTCTACCTGGGCATTCAACCAAGGGTATAAAAGATCAATACAATCTTCTGCCCACAAAAGTTCACATGCATTGGGCCCCTTTAGGACAGGGGGACCCGTGAAAATGCCCAGTTTGCAGCCCCCTAATGGCGGCTCTGCCCATAGGAGCACCAAAAGATAAGTCTCTTTATGATTTTATTTAATGGTATATGTTAATGCACCAAGGTGCCTCTGGTGGTGATTCAGTGGCTGTGTGGGAGCGGTGCTATTGTGTGCTTATAGATTCAAAGGCTGAAGCACAATTGTGTATGGTTTGGGGGTGGGTAGTTTATATATATATAGAAATAATTCAGAGTATCACTGTATATAATACAATTAACCAGTGGGGGAACCATGTGCTTATTATTTTACCATTTTAAGGGGCACTGTATGCTAGTTTATTCAATGGGGATGAATTAATATAGTAAAATTAATTCAAAGAGAAGGGGAGTCTTATGATAATATTTCAAGGGACAGTTTGGAAACATATCTATATAGTTTTATCATTAATATATGGGGCAATGTATATAGTCTCAATAGAGGTGTTTTATTGTTTAACTGGAAATCCTCTTTAGGGCTGTAGCAGAGGGAAGACTAAACTATTAGGGGTAACCTAATCTGCCTACCTTTTCTTACAATGTAAATTCCAGTCCATCTGTTGACCCTTCTTTCTAGGTTTCATGACCACTTCAGCCAGTCAGTGGACACAGCAGGCACAAAACCAGGAACAGTGACATTCCGCTCTAACATAGCTGTTCCAGGTTATGTAACTGATGCAGTGGTCATGCAATCTAACAAGAAGCATCAACAAATTGATTGGGTGATGCAATGCAGACACGAGGAGCCTGAGTAGGATAAATTGGTTATACTTTTTCCCTACTTCCTTCCCTAGGCCACAAGGTGATTATTTTTTCAGCATTTTATGATCGTAGTATGGGCACCTTTTCACAATAACACTTTTGGGCAAATTATCTGGAAGCTTCCAATTACAGAGTCAATCCTTTCGAGGTTAGCAAGGTCCCTTACGCTGATAGAAATTAGTGCTAGAGTTCTCAATACATGATTATCTGGATTTACATGATTTACATGGTTTTTAAAATATTTAAGACATCACTATTAGCCCTGCAGATATCATGTTAAAGAGTAACTGGAGCTGAACAGATTGACATACAGGACATCATGCTTCATGCCTAGTTTAACCTCTTTTCATAAAGTGTTATAAGAAGTCCTTTATTTTCTCATTGCAAGAAGCTATATTGGCTGGAATTAAGATTTTACTTATAACTAGTAATGAGCAATTACAAGTGTGCAAATGTGCAAGTAAACAATACAACACGATGGCTGCCAGGATTTATATTCCAGCGGTGACACTCAAAGAATTAGCACCTAAGTTCAAGTGATCCCTTTTAGGTAAGAATTTTTTTTTTCCTGAGGTTGTGATGTACAAGAAGGAACAGGACCTGTTACTCATTGTAGGCAAACTTTCATCCATAAACTTCTGGTCACCATTACTGATTTATGTAGACAGATTAAGTTAAATAATATTGTTAGCAAATTTATTGTTGACTATTTAGAGGGAAATTTAGCACATCACAAAAATGTAGCTTTGCAGTTTTCTGAATTTTTTAACTGGACTGTGGACTGGGTTCTTTCCTTTCTGTCCCAGTACAGTATTATTTTGCATACCGGTGTGTTTCCTACAGTTTGCATATCTCTTTACAGTCCATGCACTGATTGAAAAAAAATTAAATTTTGAATGAATATAGACGATATTCATGATTTATGAGGTGACACTGTCTAGTAGTAAATTGTCACTGATTGTCATTTTGGACTTTGAATAAGATAGCTAATGTGGCTGATACCAAACATTTTTCTTTTTTGTCAATGTGCAGGGTATCTGTTTGTCAATCTTCCCAGATCATAGACAGAGAGTATTGCAAGAAGATTGACAGACAGTCATCAGTGTAAGAGGATAAGATTTAGGAGATCAATTTAGTATTTTAAGCTCATGGGAAGGGTTTAGCTGTATATAAATCTGAATATCAATAATCCCATAATATTATATTTCCTTTTGGTTAGAAATCCTTATAATCTGTGCAAATGTAAATGGATTGACTTATACAAGTTTGTATCAGGAAATGTAGGACAAATATAGCTGTCTATGTGACTGCTTTTTAGCAACCACAAGCAATTCCAATCTACTGTGGGGACAATGACCTAGAGGCTAAGCCAGGTTCCCAATTTCAAAAATACTATTACACTCACCTTTCTGGAAACTCAGAAGGCCCCTCTAGCCAATATTTACAGCTCATGCTGCCCTATGAATATGCCCCTACTGCTATTGTTTGTGTCCCCACTGCTTCATACTTTAAATTCCACGCTTAGATTCTTTATGGCTTCTCCACCAGTTTTCTGATGGAGAAACTATAAGAATCTTCCCATCCCTTTCAGTTTTCTGGTTTCTACAGGTCACATGCCAATTTGGGTGTTTTTGAACTTAGAACATGCGCAGGGCAGAGTAGTTAGAGGGAGGTGGGGACTAGAACAAAATATTCTGCACGCATATTGCTGCACGTGCCATCTCCTCTACGTTAGAATGAGAGGGAGAAAGAAAAAGGAAAGTAGAGGTTTTTTCCTCTTCCTCCATTCCATTCCCCTGTAGAAGAGCTGGCACGTGCAGCAATAGGCGTGCATAGTTATGTAATGATGGAGCACAAGATGTTTTGTCCAGGGTGCTCCAGGCTGAGATCAGCCTCTGTTTAAAGCAGCGTTTATCACTGCAATGGACTTCTCAAAAACTCCATCATCATAGCGGATCAAAGTGCCCCAAACAAAACATCTTGTGCTCCCTCATTACTTAATTATGCACGCCTATTGCTGTACATGCCAGCACATCTACGGGGCACTGGAAGGGAGGAAGAGGAAAGAAGTGCCTCTTTGTGTTCACTTTCTTCCTTCCATTCTAGTGTGGAAGAACTGGAATGTGCAGTAAGTAAGGCTTGCATAATTATGTATTGAGGGAGCACCAGAGATTCTTCCCTCCCTTTCTAATGTAGAAGAGCTGGCACGCGCAGTGATAGGCGTGCATAATTATGTATGAGGGAGCACCTGATCTATTCACCGGTGCTGCTGGCTGTGATCAGCCTTTGTTAAAAAAGTGTTTATTGCTGCAATATGGCCCTCCGGGGACTTCTCTAGACATAACAGATCAAACTGCTGGTATGTGTACTTTTTTCAAGTGATTGTTTTCTTTTAAGGTTGTTTATTCTAAGGTAAAGAAATTGTTTGAAGAGTACCGCTCGCTTATAGATGAGTAATGGGCTTCCATAGGTTCCACACTCGAGTTGAATATGTGTTAAGCTTAACATGATAAATAAGTCATTTTATTTCAAGGCTAGCTATTGATCTTATTTACTTTTTTACTATTTACTGTTTTGGGTCTGTGAACAATAATGTCTAGAAAGAACATAAACCTGGGTATGAAAGAAGGATAATGAGGTGCTACTAGTGATGAGCGAGTATACTCGTCCGAGCTTGATGCTCGGTCGAGTATTAGCATACTCGGACCGGCTCGTTGCTCGGACGAGTATTTGCCCTGCTCGATAACGAGCATTTAATTTAAAAAAAAAAAAGTAAAGAACAGTAAAAAAATACAATTAAAACATTTAA